>VIIQ02000152.1:0-13276 GCA_007449985.2 Desmodesmus armatus | reverse complement strand
CGGCAGGTTGGGCAGGCCTTCTTGCCCTGCGCCAGCCATGGCTGCAGGCACTGGCGGTGGAAGCAGTGGCCGCAGGGGTGTTGATGGCACTCCCGCAGAAGCGGGACATGGGAGGGCCACAGCAGATGCTGCACTCCACCATGTGCTGGTGGTGTGGCTGAGCAGGGGCAGGGGTATCAGCGCCTGATTTGCCCTGTGCTGATCTGCAGTGCCTGCAATGCGTTGCTGGTGGGTTGGGCAGGAGGCAGGGCTGGCTGTCCTGCCCCTTGCTGCATCAGCAGCCTGCAGTGCCGCACTGCTTGGCACGTTACTGGTGGTTGGTAGGGCAGGAGGTAGGGCTGGCTGGCCGGCCCTGTGCTGCATCTGCAGTGCCTGCGGTGCATTGCTGGTGGTGGGTGGGGCAGGAGAGATGACTGCTCAACCCCGTGCTGCACCAGCACTGCCTGCAGTGGTTCGCTGACTGCTGGATCTGCGGGGTGCACCTCACTGCTCCCAATCTTGCGTGTGTTGATGACCAGCTTGACCAGATGGTCTGGTCTGTTGGGTCGGCCTTGAAGCGCTCATAGCAGTTGCCAGCCACCTGCCACTCCTGCTGGTCAACTGTCTCTGTTGTGGCCCCTGGGTGAGCAAGCTTGATGCCTGAGACCTTCCATTCGCAGTTGTGAAGGCCACGCAGATTGGGTCGATCCTGCGGTTGCAGACCGGGCACCTGGAACGCCAGCTGCTGGACTAGGTCAAGGGAAGTGAAGACTGCAGAGCAGATGACCTTGTGACCGCGTGCCTGGCAGGCCTTGTTCAGGCATATGCCTTCGATACACAGTCAATGTGAGACCAGGATGTGATAACTCCTGGGGTTTGCACACCCAACCCCAGTAAATCTGGTGCACGGCGTCCTGAGGGCGTCCCGAGGGTCCCAAACGTCTTGGGTAGGTGTATAATACCTTTTGGCAGCCTGCTGCCCGGCGTTCCCTGCGTGCTGGGGACCCGAGTGCTGCAGCACGGTGATGATGAGTGCGACAGTGCACCCGTCTGTACCAGCGCCGCTCACGTTCAACTCAACAACAAACAAGACTCATTCCACACTATTACACACTTGACTGCTCGAAAAGCACTAGGAATATCTGCAGTCAACAAATTGCCCCACACCGACTTGCCGCTTCCGCATCAGTATGCTTGCTTGAACGGCCACCAAAAGCACGTTACCACGATCCCATCTGGTCTCATGCACAAAGTCAAAATGGTCGACAGCCTGTCAGCTGTTCGGTACTTTGTGCAGTAGACAGAGCGTTGCAAATACGCGCTATACTGTAAAATACGTCTGCAAGACAGCTACAGAGCAGGTTGAGCCCTGACAACACCACCGTGCATCCACTACTGCTCACCCTAATGCAACCTGCTGCAGCCGTGCACTTGCCATCTCGCACCACGAACGATACACCCGACCCATCACTCACATTCCATGTCTTATGTCCACTACCGCCTGGCAGTGGCTCTTCCCATGTACTAAGGCGAAGGCCACCACATTTGACCGATATTGCGGACTGCAAGCTGGATGGCCAGCACATCTGCAGTGGACAAGCACGTGCTGAATATGTGCCAACAATCACTTCAGTCCTCATGTATGACAGGATGCAGCACTCAATGCAACCCATAAGCACTCCCTCTTCAGCAATTTTCTCTTCCATTGTGCGGCGATCGCTCCCCTGCCACCAGCCATATGTGTTGACAACATGTGCACAGGAGTGCATGCTTTGTGGCTCATTCAACCTTGTCGTTTGCAGGCTAGTGGCGTATGCGTATATGTGGATTGCAGGGAGCAGCAGTGTGCGGTGCGCAGCAACTGCAAGTCAACTTGAACCACACTCATCATAAGCCATCATAAGCCAATGGCTCCCATCTGCTGGTCAGCTCAACCAAACAATGCATTGATTGGACAGGAAAAGCTGTGCGCAACTGTAGCCTACAGCATAGGCTATGCCCTGCTGCAGCACCACAGCAACAACCTGACTGCCACCATACAAAGCCAGTCACCCACTCCTGGAATGCAGGCTAGCTGACTATACTACTGCCGCTGCTGCTGCCATCGGCAACATCATTGTGTGCCAGGCTGTTGTTCGTTGTCAGGCTGAGCTGGTTGCAGCTGCTGCTGCTGTTGCTGCGCTTGAAATGATTGAATTGAGGATGCCTTGGACCAGATCCCCTGTGGCCCATCACTGGTAGCGCTGCTGCTGCTACTGCTGCTGCTGCTGCTGCTGCTTCTGCTGCTGCTGCTGCTGCTGCTTTTGAAAGGCATCTTGTGTAGTGTCCGTGTCATGCGCTGCTGTTTGTGCTGTGCTGCTGTTTGTGCTGTAGCATCTGTGGTGGTGCAGGTGTACAGGGGGCACAGGCTGATCTGGTGCCAACCAAATGTGTGTTTAGATGGGGATCTCAGCAATGGGGTGGCGAAGGGGACAGCAGAAGATGAAATGTTTTGCTGTCGTTATTGCAGCCAGGAAACCAGCCTAGTCCCGGTGACAATGATTGAGGTGGATACCTGCGAGGGTCGGGGTCATCAATGCATACTTGCTGTGCTGCCGAAGTCCATCATACCAAACTAGCATGCCCCTCGTCGCCGTTCCTCTCACCCTCTCTGTACCAGAGCCCCTCCCCTACCGCAAGCACTAGCAGTCGCTTCTTATCAACTAGTTGGGTGTGGTCAAACACCCCCACCATATGCTGTCAATACCCCCCCCCCCCCCCCCCCCCACCCCACCCCACCCTACGCAACTAAGCATGCCAGGCACCCCCCCCCTCCCGCCCACACACACACACACACACTTGTGCAACTACTCACCTGCAGTCCTCGTGGGTCCACTTGACTCTGTGCCCTCCCACAAACACATTGTCGAGCCCAACATTGTCCCGCACCACCAGCGACAGCCACATCCGCCCTGCACTGCTGCTGCTGACATACACACCACAGGCAATGACAATACCTGACCCTCGCTACCGCCCTCTGTAAACCCACCACCTGCGCTGCTGGTGCTGCTGCTGCTGCCGGCCCAGTTACCCTTCATATGCTTCTCCAGTGCAAGCACCCCCTTTGGTTAGTACTGACACGCTCAGGGCATCGTAAGGTGGCTCACTGCTGTTGCTTCTGCTACTGCTGAGTCGGCGCAGTGGGCTTGCAAGAATGTATTTTAGTCCTGCACAGCAAGACCGCTGTATTCTGCTGCTGCTGCCGCCACTGCTGCAAACCCTGCACCGCACTGTCACTCGTGACTATATCAGCGCCAGCAGCAGCAGCAGCAGTAGTGGTGGCTGCTGCTGCTGCTGCTGCTGCTGCTGCTGCTGCTGCTGGAGCTGCTGCTGTTGTCCCACCAGGGCTGCATTGCTGCTGGCATTGCTGCCGCAGCCAGTGCTGCCGCTGCTGTTCCTGCTATGGGTGGGGATGCTGGGCGGCTGGCATGGAGATATGGGGTGGGGGCTCAGGACTGGAGGGAACTAGGCAGGAGAGAAACGGCGGCTGGGGGGTGGGGGGGTGGGGGGGTGGGGAGGACACGTTGAGGGAGGAGTTTGCATACCGATGACAGTCAGGATGCACGCTGAGACTGTTTGCATGACAGACTCAACACTGTCATCCATGTTTTGGTAGGAGCACATTGCAATGGCAGCTGCTGGGGCGCCTATCATAGTGTTGCCAGCAGGTTGTGCCTCATGCATCTGTACAGCTGCATGAACAACATGTGCGTGGCATGTGTTGGCCAGTCACTGCCATTTTTGCTTGTTGCATATGCCGCAGCGCCTGCTTGCAGCTCCCCTTGTGTAACACTCACCACTGAAGCACTCTGCATCTACCCTACATTACGGCGCATGCTGTGGCTTCTATGGGTGTGTTAAACAGTAAGCCAGCGCAGGCGACATGGCCCCTGTGAACGGTGGCGGTTTGAATGAGCAAGCATACTGTCCAGGCGCACACTGCACTTCTGACCTTCTGCGCTGTGATCTTGTGCAGAAGATGATAGAAGCACTTTGCCGTCCCATCTGCAGATGGTGTCCTCGGTAGGGTTGTGTCCCAAACAGGTGCATGTCACTGAGTGCACGGTGCTTGTCAGTCCTGTCTATGCTGTTGCCGGCGCTGCACTGTTGAATCGGTGAATGGGACAGCTCTCCTGCATTGGACAGCTACAGTCACTATTTTGGGTGGCAACTGCTGAACCTGTACTGTGAGGGTGGTTTTGGGGGAGGGCATGATGTGGGGACTTGCGCCAAGCTCATATGTGCCGTGTGGCCGTGCCAGCTTCATGACAGCTTGCATGACATGACCGTCATTTGTGACAGAAGACTTGCAGCACGTGTGACAATGGTGGGGCGAGGGTGGGCTCCTGCGTGGCTGGTTGACTCAACCGGCGGCCTGTACTGAGCCCTGGAGCCGGCTCCTGCAAAGGGCCGATGAAGGTTAACTGCCTGCACAGGGCCGATGAAGCTTAACTGCCACACCACAGCTGGCAGCTGTACCATGCCTTCGTCCATATTTTGACTAGCCCCCCCCCCCCTCATGGTACACAACTGTATCAAACATTACACTTTTGCCAACATGTTTGCCTCAACCAGCCCAGCTGACTGGTGAAAAGGCTCACTGACTGCGCAACTCTTGATCACGGGAGGCACCACACTAAGCAAACTCAAGGAAGACGGCGTTCAACTGTATTCAACTGGAACAACTTCGTCAACACAACCAGCCAACCAATCCTGGGGCACCATATTGCTTTCAGCTGAACTCATAGATGGCCTCATTGTACTGCTCGCTGTACACGTTGGTAGGCCACTCATTCTTCTGCAGCCACACTGACAGCTCCTGGTAGTTGGGTGTGATGCCCTTCAGGGCGTTGTCCGGGCCGTTGCCAGCAGCTGCATCCAGGCCGTTGCGAGCAGCAGTATACTGGATAAGGGCCTGGACCATGCCCTTACGAGCAGCGGGATCTCTCAGGTAGGAGTCGCGCTGCTCGGCACTGATGTTGGCACTTGCATCCTTACTCAGCAGTCTGCACACATGGCAAGCCAGATCATACACACATGCAACCATTGTGAGTTCAGCTGCATGCACCTGCACAAGAAGCATGTGTTCAAGCATCTGGGCTTACAACCAAACCGCGTGCAGCTGCTGTAGACAACGCATCCTCTGCAAACTGGAACCAGCCACACTTCCAATTGGCCACACCCTGGTAGGCAGTGCTGTTGATGTGCGGCGAACGTGTCGACTTGCAACAGCAGTGGCCCCAGTTTGGCTGTCATGAAAGAGCGATCTACCTCAGCACCCCCCCCCTCCCTATTTTTCACAAAAGTCGTCCCCACGACGATCTGCAACCCACCTGGCCAACACCTCCAAGTCGTTGATGGCCTCCTCCTTGGTCATGACGGAGCAGCTGCTGCTTGCGGCACTGCCACTCCCCACACCGGCAGCTGCACTGCCTGCACCAGCCGCTGCGCCCAAGGCAGCAGCTGCGCTGTCTGCACCAGCAGCTGCGCTGTCTGCACCAGCAGCTGCACTGCCTGCACCAGCCGCTGCGCCCAAGGCAGCAGCTGCGCTGTCTGCACCAGCAGCTGCATCCAAGGCAGCAGCTGCGCTGTCTGCACCAGCAGCTGCACTGCCTGCACCAGCCGCTGCGCCCAAGGCAGCAGCTGCGCTGTCTGCACCAGCAGCTGCACTGCCTGCACCAGCCGCTGCGCCCAAGGCAGCAGCTGCGCTGTCTGCACCAGCAGCTGCACTGCCTGCACCAGCCGCTGCGCCCAAGGCAGCAGCTGCGCTGTCTGCACCAGCAGCTGCATCCAAGGCAGCAGCTGCACTGCCTGCACCAGCAGCTGCGTCCAAGGCAGCAGCTGCGCTGTCTGCACCAAGTGCTGCGTCTGACATTGTGGGTGCGCCGGAGCCTGCAGCTGCCGATGCAGTGCCGCTGTCTGCGCCTCCTGGCTGCTTCAGGGGGTGGCCCTGTACTCGTCGCTCATAGGCTAACCAAATAGCCTTCCTGTACATCACCACCTTGCGCATCCTGTCCTTGTTGCGCCACTGTCCTGGCACCCCCTCCAGCTGCTTGACAGGCCGCGTACGTGCATCAACTGCACCGCCCATGATGATTACCCCCTGGGTCCACTCCTCCACAAGGTGGGTGATGCCCTGCGCATCAGCACCTCGCCCGGCAATCAGGCCTGCGAGCACAACAACAACAAAATACACCAAGCTGACATGACCGTGTCCATGTGTGTACATGGCAAACAACCAGCCAGAACAGCTGAATTGCGGTACAGTCCAAACCACTTGGTGAAATGGTAATGATAAATAAAAACAACAAAGCACAAACACCCTGTGGGCCGTTGATGGTAGGTGTGAACATGTCTATGACAGCAAAACCTCTGCAGTTCACAAACCTCTGCAGTGCATGCTTGCGCTGTAATGCAATCAACAAGAAACTCTCGACAAGCTTACCTGAGAGTTTGTCAGCTGCACCTGGCCAAGCTGTGTACACCACTTGGGCCCCAACCTCTGTGGTGTTGGGGGTGTATCCTGCTGCTGCTGCTGCCGCAGTCGCCCCAGGTGCTGTTGCCATTGCACTGCTGCCTGCTGCTCTGCTGTCGGCCACGGTTTCTGCAGTGCGCTGTTTGCGCTTCTTGCTGAGCTGTCCTGCCTTGCTGCTTGCGCCTGGCTGCGCCTGGCTTGTGGCTGCAGCTAACACGTCCTGCTGCACGGCGCTGAGCTGTTGCCGCACGTCCTGCATGCTCTCGTGCAAGCTCACATGGCTGGCCATCAGCCCGTCGATGCCGTGCAGGGCCTTGTGCTGCAGCTCGACTGTCAACAGCTGCTGCCCGCTCATGTGTTGCTGCTGCTGAAGGACAGTGTTGACCCCCATGCCGACGTGGTTCACTGACGCCTGCACAGCTTGCACTGTCAGCTGTAACCGCTGTACTTGCGACTGCAGGCCGAGCAGCAAGCCAGCAAACTCTGGCCCGTGCAGCTGCATGCCAGCAGCGTAGCTGTTGAACCCCTGCAGGTCTGCTTGATCCCCACTGCCGCTGCTGCTGTCAAGCATTCTTGGCCAGTTGCCATCCTGCTGTCGCCACTGAATGTACTGCTCGCCCAGTTGCATGCTGTGTTCCAGCAGCCCATCGGTGTTCCAGTCTTCTGGGATGGCGTAACACCCGGTGCTGCTGCCATGTGCAGCAGCATCCCACTGTGCCTGCAGTGGCTCCGTGGGTGGCCAGCTCCACTGCTGCTCCTGTCCCTGCTGCTGCTGCTGCTGCTGGGGGTTGTCGGCCGCAGCAGGGTTGGCATCCTGCTGTGCTGCATCCGGGAGCTGCACATCATCCTGTGGGCCCCCAGGCTGTTCCTGCTGCGCGCCCCTGCCCCCTGGCTGCTGGCCTGTAGCATGCCGCAGGTCTTGGAGCAGCTCCTGTCAGGCGTGAAACACAACACGAGCATCACCTCATCACTTGGCAGCCAAAGGTGCATGTTTCTGCTTCATGCATGCGTGATACACACGCCCCCCTAGTAAAGTAGTCAGCAGTAGTCAGCAGTAGTCAATAGTGGTGATTGTATACACAACACAGTCCCATACAACTCCCAACTGTCACATTAAAAGGATGGTGCATCCCCCACTTTATGCCATGTGCCAACACATCTACGCTGTGGCTCTGTCATGTGACGTCATTGTGCTGTCAGTCCCTGCATGCAATGTACCAACCTTGAGGTCACCACCCAGTACGTTCTGCACCATGCGCACGCTCGCGTCCGTCTCAGGGCTCTGGGTTGTGCCCATAAGGTAGCCCTGCAAGCACACCAAGGACAATCAGTCAGCATAATCGAAAGGCAGGTCAGCCGCACCCCCCCCCCCATCAACACACACATCACTAACTGGCTACTATGGTGTTGATAGGTTTGTTTCTGACCAAAGTTGCAGCCCGTCCTACCTTGAAGCTCCCCATGATGCTCTTGAGTTGCGCCGTGATGGCTTCTGGTCCAGCCCCACTGCGTATGCTGTACATCGGGCTGTTCAACACCTCGGCGGCACGCTGAGCCCCTCTGCAGTAGGTGATCTGCACCTTGCACCAGCGGTCCCAGGCACCCGTTTCACGTGCAGTCCTGTAGCACAACACATCAGTCATGTGAGTGTTGCTGTTCAACTCAAACTGCTGCAGTTTTGAACCACTCTGCAGCACTTCATGAAACACACAGAAGACAAGCACCCATAGCATGCTGTTGGCCACATCATCACACATTTCACTGCCCATGCTCACATGCAATGCATGCATGCATGCCGCTGTCAGCAGGACCCAGCGTAGATGGTACACACTTGAACACGGGCCAGTCCCAGCATGGCAGGATGGGGAACTCCTCCACGACGAATGGGAGCGTCTGCCAGAACCAGACACGTATCCTGACCAAGGCTCGTAGGGCGTCCACAGCAGTCCGGTCCCTCCTGCTGGCTGCTGTGGCGTGCAGAACCTGCAGCACATGACATGCAGCAGACACCGCCTAGAGTAAAGTGAAGCCCTTAGCAGGCACATGCACCTGGTGTTTACATGTTGAGTGCTGGTGTCACTACATCGTTGTCAACACACCCAGCTCCACCCGAACATATTAAGGCACAATGTCACCCAAAGTCAGGGCGCCCTGGTGCCACTGCTGGTGTTCACCTGCTCAGCACGTGCAAGCTTCACACCCAGCCATGGCAGGATGCTGTTGACCATGGGTTGGAACTCCTGTATGGCGCCTGGGTCCAGGTCTGCGCGCTCCAGGTAGTACTGCATGGCTGTGGGGAAGTCCAGCAGCTGTGCTACAGGATCACGGGCTGGCAGCTGTGCATAGTGCTGCTGCTTCACGTCCTGCGACCAGTGGGCAATGAGGTCCAGCTCAGGGAGTGGTGTGCCATACATGGCCCTCACAAACACCACCTTGTACTTGCGCCCAAAGTGCTGCTTTTTCCTGCAGTGCACCACAAAAGTGGTTGTCACAGTGGTGCATGGGTGCAGACTGACCCACTATCGAGGGAACTGCTCTTACCCACAAATGTGAGTGGTGAAGCATTCAAGCCAAGACCGGTCCGCAGGTCACAACATGCAACAGACTGTCACAAACACGTCCAGGTCAGCATAGTTGGGCTTTGTCTCATCGTTGGCACTTACTCTGCATCAATGCCAGCCTGCAGGAAGGCCTGGCTGACGTGCTCCAACACAGTCTCTGACGAGATGGGAGTGTGGGGGTTCCCCTCGTAGAAGACATACAGGGTTTTCCACTCCTGGCCCTCAAAGTTGGGCGCTGCCATGCCCTGCAAGATCACCACCTCACCCGTGCTGTCCAGCGTGGCCTCGTATGTACCAATCACATGGAAGTTGGCCACCATCTGCAGCATCAACCAGAACGTTGCATCGAGCAGGGGGATCCTGTGCCGACCCACCACCTACAGCAAAACATGACAGGGACATAATGTCAGTGTCCATGGACACAATGTGGCAACAGTGTGGCCTTCTTTAGCTGCCTATGCGCTCTGTGCATGCCCACCATGCAGAAACAGTTACTGCATAGGCATCTCAACTCCTCATGCACCCACAACACCTCTGAAACAGTGTAAGCTGTGGCAGAGTACTTACGTCCATGTCGACACGGTCACCAGGGTTGCTCTTGCCATGGGTGTTTGTGAACGCAATACACGACATGGCCCTGCTGCTGTCACAGGCGCTGAACACATCGATGGTGGACCTGGCTGTTGTGGGGTAGTCCACCATGCTCATGTCACCCATGGCAGTCTGCCTGACCTCGTTGCCACGGTTCAAGGACACATAGCACATCAGGTGCCGGGCCACTGCAAGCAAACAACAGCAGCATCGTGCATGGCAGGTTTCAATGAAGCACAACATGCATGGCATGAGCATTCTCTCAACATTATGCCAAGTGAAAATCTTTCACTTGCAGATCAGTCATGCTATACAACAGAAACAAGGGCTGCCGTGACATCAGTATGAATGGGCAAGTGGGGGGGGGGGGGGCGGCACACCACACCACACGCCATGTGATCCTAAATGCATTGAGCAATGCCTGCGTGGCCAGAGACACTGCCGCAGTGTTGCTTCCAGGTGTGAACTTACGCATGCCGATGATGCGCACGAGGTCCCTGGTATTCTGCACTCCTGACAAGGCTGATCTCAGCAGCAGCAACTGCACTGCTATGGTGGCCAGCTCAGGCCGTGGCCTCATGTTGGCCTTCGGAATCTTCATCGCTTCACGGCGCTTCATCTCCGACTTGGTCCTGACCTGTTCCTCAGTCTCGATGGGGGGAGCCTGGCTGAGGCGCTCCTCTGCCAGGCAGGCAGCGGGGAGGTACAATGAATGCAGGGGGCAGGCGGCGGCATGACAACAAAGGCATCACACGTCACCAACAAGTCACCAACTGAGTGGGCGCTGTTGTCATGAAGTGCATGCAGTGAATCAGTTAGCAGAGTTGGGACCAGGGCCTAGCCAACAACAGCAACTACTGTTCGGAATTGCCTCCGTACAAGCTCCCGCTATGCACAACGCACCAGGCTTGATGCTGCCGTAGGTCAGCTCGTACTGCTTATCCTGTAGCCAGGTGAGGGCAAACACGTGCTTCTTCCAATACCCCAAGCTGAGCTGTCCATGGTGTGAGCTGCACTCACTACCCGCACCCAACAGCTGCTCTCTTGCTGCCTGCACCTCTGGAATGGCATCAACTGACAGCCGCACCCGCTGCTGCCCCTGGCTGCTGCCGGCATTGCTGATGCTGCTGCCGAAGACACTGGAGAATGCCTCGCGGATGCTGGAAGGCTGCTGCTCCACTGACGCAATCAAAGAGTTGAAGCCGTTGACTGTGACCAGCAGACTTTCCAACTGATGCTGCTGGCTGTTGACAGCGTCCTGCTGTACCTCTTCTTCCTCCTCGTACTGCAGCTCCTGCCCCTCCTGCTGCTGGGCTTGCTGTTGCGTCTGCGGCTGCTGGTCCTGCTGTTGCTGCTCCTGGCTCTGCTGCAGCTCAGCAGCAGCAGTAGCAGCAGCAGCTGCTGCATGTTGCCGCTGCCACCAGAACGCCAGCGCCCTCTGGACGATGGGCAGGTAGCCCTCCATGGTGGTGTGCTGCTTGGCCTGGGTGACATCGCGGGCCACAATCGACAGCCGCTGCTGCAGTGTCTGCTCAGTGGCTGCGCTCATGCGAAGGTCAGCGCCAGCCTCCACCCTGTCAACATTCAGCCCCAGCGCCCTGAGAGGAAAAGTGCATGCAAACCAAAATACAACACATGTATGTATGTAACTATCGAGTTATGTATATATGTGTGTGTGTGTGTGGGGGGGGGGGGGGGTCGCAGCAAGCCAGGATGCTGACTGATGCTGAAGGCCTTCAAACCATTGAGAGTCACGAATAGTTCACATCGTTTTGAATACACAGTTGGCTGCTGCAGAGTAACAACTTAGACTGGCAGGACTGCCCTGTAATAGCTCTTCAACCCAGTTCACTGCAGGACCCACATGCCCACCTGAGCAACATCCGGCCAGCGCACTCGTCGTACTGGCCCTGCTGAATACTTGCCACGACTGCAGCGCAGATCCGCCTGAACTGCACAGGGCTTACGGCTCGCCATGTGCCGTCTGGCTGGGCACCGACCAGTCTGTCGCATGCAGGGGCGCTGCCTGCAGGAAGGCAGCCACGCATTCCAGTCAGCAGCCGCTCATTGGTGTGCCTGCCACATATCAAGATACAAGCATACCATGGGCCCCTGAGCTGGTTTCGAGGTTTTCCACATAGCACCCCCGTGTCTGCATGCGTGACTGTGTGCGTACCATGTGCCGATGCGTTGGCGTAGATCCCATAATCAAACACCCAGGGTGTGTCACCCAAGTCCACATGCTCCAGCACAGCAGCGGCAACCTGCGTCCTGAGATCCGGCGGCTTCATTGCTAGCAGGGGCATGATGATGCTGGCGAAGTGGCCCCCGTCTGGGGTGTCAGGGTTGACCTTCAGTGCCAGCAGGACTCGCTGTGCGGCACCCCATGCAGTCATGCCATCGGATACCAGCTTGGCACCCTGCGAAACCTGTGGGCACAGCGAATGACACACAAGATAGGTTTTTGCATTCATGCCGAGTGAGCTCGCAAGGTACCCGGGGATCATCCAGCTCGCACTTGGCCGGCGCGCACTACTGCAACTGCGCTTGTACAGTCACTGAGCGATGCCGCACAGCAATCCGCGAAACGAAACCATTGTAGTATATGTCGCCATTACACGTGGCCATGGTACACAGAATGCATTTAATGCCCAATGGCAGGCGGACGACCATCAAAGTGCAGGTCGTGCTGTCAGCTTGTGCTGAGGGATGCTACTGACAAAAGGCGACATGATTCCCAATTCCCCAAGGTTAGCTGTGCGGCTTCATCCAGTCTTAGCTCACCTCATCCAGCACGTCCAGCAGGCCCGGCTTCACGTAGTCCGACTCGTCGAGCACAAAAGGCGAGCCACGCACGTAGTCAGCTTTGCCTTGCGCCACCAGCGCTGCCGCGTTATCCAGAAGTGCCAGCAGGTCTTTGGCATCCTTCTGGGCATTGCCCTGGCCAGCTGCTGTGGTGCGGCGGCGGGTGACTGGTGATATGCTGAACTGCCCCACACCTGGGAACTTGTCAAGGTCGCTGCACGTCCGCTGCTCGAGTACGCAGTCACGCCGAAATGCCACCAAGCCATCAGCACTGTGCAGCAAAAGTAAACCTGCAATGCAGCATGCACAAGATGGTGTGGACGTAAGTGAGTGGGTGAAACACACAGGAGAGGGAGGAAGGGAGGGAAGGATGGGTGGGTGGGCACGAGCGGCAGAGAGGGAGGGAGGAAGGGAGGGAAGGATGGGTGGGTGGGCACGAGAGGCAGAGAGGGAGGGAGGGAGGGAGAGAGAGAGAGAGAGAGAGAGAGGGAGGAGGGAGAGGAGAGAGAGAGAGAGAGAGAGAGAGAGAGAGAGCGGAGAGAGAGAGAGAGAGAAGAAAGAGAGAGAGAGAGAGGGAGAGGGAGAGGGAGAGGGAGAGGGAGAGGGAGAGGGAGAGGTTTTGGTGTACCTGCAGTGCCAGCTGGTATGGCTGCAGCTTCATGTACCACACGCCTTGCAGCATAGAGTGCTTCAGGTTCTTCTGCAGGTGCTGGCTGACGTTCAGGTCACCTGCATAGTGCACAGCAAACACGCAGGAAACAGCAAAGGCAGCACAGCAACATGTTGACAGCACTATCTTGTTCAGGGGACATTGGCATCACGCTGT
>VIIQ02000151.1:0-80688 GCA_007449985.2 Desmodesmus armatus | reverse complement strand
CCCCCCCCCCCGCCCCCGAGAGGCAGTTCCGTGCTTGTTGGCATGGGGACCTTGGCCTTGCACAGCAGAACTCTGCTGCAGTACTCAAAACCAAATCAAAGTTACACCTGTAGCTATGAAGCTCAAGAGCTCATCCAGCCATTCATGATATCACAGAGATAGCAGAACACACCAGAAAAAAAAACTGAGGATCAAAACAGTGAAACCTGACGCTTTGTAGAGGATGAAAACCAGCCCTAAAATCCCCAAGCATACTATCTAAGTGCACGAGATGAACTATCTAAGTACTCAGACTGTGACAACATTAACACCGTGTACACATAGCTTACAAAGCATAACAGAAGCTGTCTTGAAATATTAAGCAAAGTGAAGCTTAGCTAGACAGTTGGTCAGCTTTACATTCCGTTTGGCTTGATACACTCTGCCTGGCTCCTGGTCCACTTGTCCCACACACTGGGGGTGCGCCCACCCTCATTCCAGCCACCCTCAATCTGTGAAGCAAAAGCACCAGGGTGACAGAAGCCGTCTGTCAGCTGAAGGGAGGCGACAAACGACCGTGCTTGCTGTGCAACCGTTGCTGCTAGCCGCACCAGCCCTGGTTGTAGAGATGCAGCGGGATTGTGGATGCGACAAGAGAGAAACACAAAGCTACTGGCATGTATACAGTGTGGTCGCTGCGTTGCCAAGCAGCCAAATGAAACTCCCAACCTGCTGCAGTACAGCCGATATGTCCTAACGTCATTTAGGACAGAGAGAGAGATTAGATTAGAACTCTCTCTGTGCAAACACGTGTTGATGCAGGCTCTTCACATGCATGCAAATGCTCAACAGTGCAGGCCGATGCACTCCCGCCGATGCATTCACGCCGATGTACTGAGTTTGTGTGTCGAATTTTCAGTATCAGTAGGCTCTGCTGGTGGTACATCACCTGGTAAGCTGCTGTGCTGACACCCCAAGCAATGTGCTGCCTGAGTGCCAACGTGCACGCCTCCGGCACTGGCACTGTATTGCAGATACCATGATCCTCACAGCTCATGTGACTGCTGTGTTTGTGATGAGCGCTGTGATGTTTGTGGCCTGCTGCTGCGGCTGCACTGCCAGCATAGAGAGTCAGCAGGACGAATGCATGCGCAGCAGTACTGTTCAGCCACGCTGCTGCGTGTTTCCGAGCTGTCCATGCTGCGATATAGTGGGGGTGATGTAAGAGGGTTGAAGTGGAGTGTGTGAGGTGACGGCAACGGCTCAATGTGCCGGCCGAGACTTTTGCAGGGTCACGGAGATCATTGATCTACAACTGCAAAGAGGTGACTCTCTTGTAGACGTGTACTCAGTGGAAGACACCTACTTGAAGTTCAGCAGATGTACGAGCTTGATCAAGTCTGATCGTCATCACTTGACCGACAGCTGATAACTGCTGAATTCAAAACTGTTTCCACCAACCACGAATGGCCAATCCATCTGCAGAACATCCTACTGCTGGCTTTACTATCATATTTACCCCCAGGGCTGAATTCGTCTGTCTGCAGTGTTTTGCAACATTGAACTCAGTCAATCAAATTGCTTGTGCACAAGCCAGGGGCAGCGCTCTTCATGTTGGGATTCAGGTTGAATCTGTCATTGAAGTCCTACCCAATTCACAAACACTGGGAGCCAACAAACTGCGAAAGCCAGCCCCTCACAATCAATCAAAACACCCCCTGACCTCCAGACAAACCCTTGCGGGGGCAGGGGGGGGGGGATAACAAAAATAACAACCCCTTGCCCATTGCACATTGAGACAAGCCTGTCAAATCCAATACACTTTCACAACAACCCAACAACCACACTGCTGCAGGCAAGACCCCCCCCCCTTCCCCCGTGTCACATCAACCTTGGGCCGTGAATTAGTGCTGCTGCTAATGCTGCGGCTCGTCTCATTCACTGTTGCTGTCAATCTTGCTGTCAATGTCACTGCTGTCATCTTCCTCTTCACTACTGCTGCCATCACTGCTGCTGTCACTAGAACTGTCGTCGTCGTCACTGCTGCTGCTGCTGCTGCTGCTGTCCTGCAGCTGTGCCGGCAGCTCCAGCAGTAACACACAGGGTGTCCTGGGCACAGCAGCGTCCAGCAGCCTGCTGAACACATCAGGGGGTAGCGGTGTAGCGGGCTGTTCACACCAACAACACTGCAGGCACGACATTCGGGAGGGGGCGAGCAGATGTTGGTGGTATGATTCACACGTACTTCACAATCTCAATTCAATCAACAGTGTTTACAAGGTGTCCTGGGCATAGCAGAATCCAGCAGCCTGCTGAACACATCAGGGGGCAACCGGTGCAGCGGTGAAAAAAGGAAATGCCTGAGCCCCCAGCAGGCCATATACACACTATGTTGGCGTGCTTGATAGAAGTGCATGCACGGGTTTTGCAAGTTCACTATGCTACACATGTACGCTCTATGCCACACACAGCCAGCGACCCTTTCCCCCCAAGGCAAGCCATTTCCCCAAAGGAGGGTTTCCTCCCCACCTGTGTGTGTATGGCCATGAGCAGTGTCATGCGCATCCTTGCACGTTCAGTGAGCAGTGTGGTCTGCAGATCCACTGGACAGGGTGACCACATTGAACCCCAACAGCCAGTGGGTGGGGGTCGAACAGAGGTAGGGGGGTGGGGGGGGGGGTCAGGGCAGGGAGAAGGGAAGAGCCCATGGGCAAAGCCTCCCGCAGGCCATAGGCACAGCTACCCACCCATCCCTTTAGCCCCACACGTGTGTTGCCATGAGCAGTGCCATACGCATCCGTGCCCGTCCAGTGAGCAGTGTTGTCTGCAGGTCCACCTTGCACCACGTTCAACCCAAATGTCATGCAGCGCTAGGTTTGTGGGGGGGGAGGGGGGAGGAAGGAGATGATCAAGGCCCCAACAACCCAAATACCAAGCTAGTTGCCTTCAACCCCCTACCTGCCAGTGTGTGTTGCCATCAAGAGTGCCATGCCCGTTCAGTGAGCAGTGTAGTCTGTAGATCCACCACGTCCGACACAGAGGTCATGCATGCGTTGTTTTTTGGGGAGGGGGGGGGGTGTCGAGGCCCCACTGGGATAGGCTACCCAGACACAAAGCTAGCAGCCCTAAACCCCTTACCTATGTGTTGCCATGAGCAGTGCCATGCGCATCCTTGCACGTCCCGTGAGCAGTGTGGTCTGTAGATCCACCACGTCCGATGCGTCCAGCTGGGCAGGGAAGGTGGCCAGGGTAAAGGACTCCAGGGTGCAGTTGTACTGTAAGGGGGGGGGTAGAGGGAGGGATTGGATAGTCAGTTTCAAGGAGGGTGTGGGGTGGGGGTGGGGGTGTCTTGTCGCAGTGAGGTGGCTAGCCTAGCCACTTAGTCCATGACGTCATGAACTGAAGGATGCAGTTGAGATAAGGCTGAAGATCAAGGAGGGCAGACACGAGAGGGGGGGGAGCCAATTTTGAGGTGGCGAGATTAGTAGACTGTAGGGTGCAGTTGAGGGGGGGGGGGGCAGCAGAGAATGGTCCAAAAAACCGTCATGGTCCAAAGAGCAGTGAGGATTGGGCGCAGGGGGAGGGAGCGAACGTCTCTTGGCGGTCGCCGCTCGTGAGGTCATAAGCTGCAGATTGTGGCAAGTGGATGTGTTACAGACTGCAAGCCGTCATTTGACAGGAAGGTGCGGGACATGGATGCAGGGGGGGGGGGGGTACAGCACAGCTCACTGCTCTCCTCCTCCGCCCCAGGCTTTTGCAGATGACCCCCCCCCCCTGGCCCTTTCAAACTCACCTCCAATGCTTCCCTCAACACCCTCATCACTGCACCCCACAGCTCCCGGTTGACCTTCATAAAGCAGCCAGCATTCTGGCCCACCAGTGACTGATAGTCCCGACATTCAAACTGCAGGGCCAGGTGAGTCAGCCGGCGGTTGTGGGCCAGGCTGGACAGGAATGTGGCCACTGCTGCTGCTGTGGCTGCTGCTGCATGGCCGTATGTCTGGTAGGGGACTGCAAGTGCCGGGGGGGGGGGTGGGGGGGTTGTACACACAGAGTCAAACTTCATTAGATGGCAATCGAGTGTGAAAACAGTGCGTGCACAGTCAAGAACATGTGGTTGGAAAATGAATAGGATGAATTACTGAGGGTGGGTAGTTTTTTGGGGGGCAGGTTGTTACAAGTGGATACTTTCCCCCCTGAGCAGTACTCTCCACAGTTTTTATCTGGTTTTCTCCACAGTTTATACAGTTTTGGCAGGACAGCAAAGCTTGTGGTTGCTGTATGTTCGCTCCCAGTAAGTCACATACCTGTCATCGTGAGCCGAGTGATGTGCGGCTCCAGCAGCGGCAGCACAGCAGCAGTGGCAGGCTGCTGCACTCCCACCTTGAACACTGGCTGCCGCTGCTGCTGCTGCTGCTGCTGCTGCTGCTGCAGCGGCAGCTGGTGCTGCTCCTGTTGCTGCTGCTGCTGCTGTTGCTGTGGCAGCAACGGCGGCGGCTGCTGCTGCTGCTGTGGTTGTGGGTGGTAATGTCCGTCATGCTGCTGCTGCTCCTGCTGCTGTTGCTGCTGCGGCGGCTGCTGTAGCGTTGGCGCATTCTGCACCTGCTGCTGCTGCTGCTGCGCCAGCGCTGCCACTAGGCCATCATAGGCCTGCTGCATGCTGCTGAGATCGAACTGCTCCACAGCAGTCCTGTACAGCTTGTTGATCCCAACCTGCACAGTGCAGTGGAGGGAATGAGTGTGGTGAGTGTGAGAAATGTGTTCTATGAACGGATCCATATCACATGTTAGTCTGGATTCAAAACACGTTGCCCCCCCCCCCCCCCCCCCCCCGTCGGCACCCGGCCCAACAGCGATTTCTTCGACCCCCTCCCCTTGCTACTAACTTGCCAAGCATCTCTTCAATCATGCCGATTGCACATGAGCAATACAAGATACAAGTCAAGAGCTGAGTGTGTTGCACCCCCCCCCCCCACACACACACACCCACCGCCGCGCGCCTGCACACTCTTGCAAACAGTCCCCCCCCCCCCCCTTCCACACTCTGGCAATCCCTCTTTGTCTGCACCCTGGCCAAGAGGTATCTCCTGTCCCCCCCTTCTCCTACTACCCCAGGGTAAGGTTATTGGGGGGGGGGGTTGCAAGTAGACACTTTCACCTCAAAGCGGTACCCTCTACACTTAATGTTGGGTAAGCCAAATACGTACACCTGAAACGGGGAAACCTAGGTGATCTGTCCACTTGCATTTTGCAACACAAGCCACCACCTGAGTGTCTTGTACACTGCATGGTAAAATTGTTACTGTTACTGTTACTGTTACATGGTTCAGGCTGAGCCTGAACACTCATAGGGAGCCAATGAGCTAATGGGGCATCAGCATTGTAGAACGCATCGCAAACAAAAAATGGTACTTGGTGTTCAAGGGCTGCTGGTGCGATCAAGATCATAGCAGTCCAGTAGGTCATCGTTGTTGGTGATTACCCACCTGGGCAGCTAGGTGCTTCTGGACCTGGTTCTGCAACCGCCGCAGCTGCTGCTGCAGGTTTGATTGTACCCCCTGCCGCTGCTGCTGCTGGTGTTGCTGGTGGGGAGTCCTGGTTTGCCCCTGCCGTCCCCTCCCTCCTGCTGCTGCTATTGCTGCCGGCGGCTGCACGGCTGCTGCTGCTGCTGTGAGTTGCTGTGCGCCATCTGGCTCAAAGGCTGAGACCACTAGGTGGCCGGGTTCACCAAACAGGCGGCAGCTGGCCTGGTTGCGCCTGTGCTGAATGCCTGCGCGCATGTGTGTGTTCGTAGAGGTGGGAAAGGGGTGTTAGTAGAGCAGTGCATGTAGTCGGTGTGTTTGTGGACTCAAAAACAACAAAGCTTGATGCTCCTACAAGCTGAAATGTGGGGCAGGCGGGCCTGATTGCGCCTGTGCTGGATGCCTGTAAAGGAAGGTGGGATAGTGCGGTAACGGTAGCAGGCGTATCTGTCAGCAAGGGGCATACCATTTAGCTCACAAGCATAGCGCCCCCCATCAAATAATGGACAAATATCAAATATATCAAATATATCAACTATATCAAATATCAAATAATAAACAAATGCTGTTTCTCAAGAAACACGGAGTTTGAGGCACCTGCCAAGTGCTGCAACGCTCAAAGGGGGCCGGGGGGGGGGGGGGGTGTCAGGCTGGCCTGATCGCGCCTGCGCTGGATGCCTGTAAAAGGAGGTGGGATAGACGGGTGCGAGAAGTCGCCGTACGTGTCAGCAAAGGGCATACCATGTAGCATGCATGCATGCACTGCTAGCTAGCGTTCCGATAGCGCCAACAAAATATCATGGGCTGCTAGATGGATGGCGTTTGGTGTGGAGGGAACAAGAACACCTGCTGCTGCTGCTGCTGCTGCTGCTGCTGTGTTAGCTGCCTGCAATGCTTGAGCACCCGCAAGCTGAGGCATGTGGGTGCACAAGGATGAACAGGTTGCACCTTTGCTCGGTGCGCGCGGAAGAAAGGAGGCGGAGGGTGGGTGGGTAGGTGGGTGTGGGAGGGAGGGGGAGGGGGGGGGGGGGGGCAGGGGCAAATAGGGTTGAAATGCAAACTGCTAGTTTTACCACCCAAAGCAACTGTCAAGGCTTTGCATATGTCCCTTATCTGTAAACAAGGGCGGCAGAAAATTCGGGCTGGTAGGTAGAGGTGGCGGCAGCATGCTGACAGGCTGGCGTGCCAAGAGCTGGCCCTTGCACCATACAAACCCCAACCCTGCTATCTTCCACACATCGTGCATGCTCCGCACGTAATGATGATGATTGATACATGATACACCGACATGCAGATGAGTTGTTCCCGCCAGGCTGGTGTGCTGTTGCTGCTGCGCAAAAACATGTACCTGCAGTGTGTATCTGCCACTGTGCCTCGTCTCCGTAGACCACACAGCCACATATGTCGCAGGTGCGTCGCCGGGCTGGCCCCTTCTGCTGCTTGGGCTTGGGTGGGGGACGCTTGCTGCTCATGGCAGCTGTCAACCTAGAAGTTTGTATTGGGGCTGTCTGAACAACCCCTAGAAGCTGACAGGCGGTGAATGTGATTGGATGACGATGTCGAAGTGTTGCAACGTCTAGAGAAATATTATGTGTGCTACAATGACTGTGCAGCCATGACAGCTACTACTGGGTGTGAACAGCTGTCGCAGCAGTCGCATTTGGGATACCCTGGCCCCCTCACGATAACAACATAATCAACGTTAACCGCATAGTATGTACCCAAATGTTGGTTTGCACAAAACGCGTTGACTGGGCCATCATCCTTTCTAGGTCCCAAGTCACTGCCTGGGCAATTCTCCTTTGATCAACAAACCTGTTGTTTCATCCCGGAAATGGGTGCCATTGCGAGAATACAGCGATCACAAGCTTTGCTGTCCCGTCGAAACTACCCACCATCAATCCTCCCAACGCCAGCACGTTTTGTCGACCGCTGCCCTATCCTGCAGCGCCATCCGAGATTTGAAATGCTAGGCCTCAGTAGCTTAGGCTTGTTCTCAGAACGCAGCTGTCCGACACCCCTGTCTGCTGTTGTGCACAGCAGTTCAGGTGTCAGGCCCTCAGCTCGAATTCCTAGCTGCTGCAGCAGCAGCGGCAGCATCCAGAATTTCAGAAAGATGAACAGCAGCAGTTTGAACTGCCCAGTAGCACAGGTTGTGCAGCACAGCAGCAGCTGGTCAGGCACAGTCGCCAGTTTGGGTGTTCAACCAACAGCTGCCAGCCTCAACAGCAGTAACAGCTTGGGGCCTGGAAGCAGCATTGTATGCAATGCCAGCAGTAGCTCGGAATCCTCTGGAACCTCTCTGCAAGGCAACACCAGTACAGTCAGCATCATCAGCAGCAGTGCTGGGGTGCCTGGGGGAAATGGTGGAGGAAGAATGTCATATCATGATAGCAGCAGCAGCGGCGAGCAGCAGCAAAGTCTTCAGGGTGCTGCAGCAGAGGGTGATCAGCAGCAGCTGGTCCAGCAGCTGACGACACATGTACAGGTAGGAGTTTTTTTGGGGGGGGGGGCTGTGTGTGTGTGTGTGTGGGGGGGGGGGGGCACAAAGGGAGAAGGATTCTGATGGGGGGGAGGGAGGGGGGGTGCTGTGGCAGGCAAGCTGGCGCAACATGACAGCAGCAGCAGCGGCGATCAGCAGCAAACTCCGCAAGATGCTGCAGCAGAGGGTGATCAGCAGCAGCTGGTCCAGCAGCTGACGACACATGTACAGGTAGGAGTTTTTTTTGGGGGGGGGGGGGGGGGCTGTGTGTGTGTGTGTGTATGGGGGGGGGCACAAAGGGAGAAGGATTCTGAGGGGGGGGAGGGAGGGGGGGTGCTGGGGCAGGCAAGCTGGCGCAACATGACAGCAGCAGCAGCGGCGATCAGCAGCAAACTCCGCAAGATGCTGCAGCAGAGGGTGATCAGCAGCAGCTGGTCCAGCAGCTGAAGACACATGTACAGGTAGGAGTTTTTTGGGGGGGGGGGGGCTGTGTGTGTGTGTGTGGGGGGGGGGCACAAAGGGAGAAGGATTTTGAGGGGGGGGGGAGGGAGGGGGGGTGCTGGGGCAGGCAAGCTGGCGCAACATGACAGCAGCAGCAGCGGCGATCAGCAGCAAACTCCGCAAGATGCTGCAGCAGAGGGTGATCAGCAGCAGCTGGTCCAGCAGCTGAAGACACATGTACAGGTAGGAGTTTTTTGGGGGGGGGGGGGCTGTGTGTGTGTGTGTGTGTGGGGGGGGGGGGGGGGCACAAAGGGAGAAGGATTCTGAGGGGGGGGAGGGAGGGGGGGTGCTGGGGCAGGCAAGCTGGCGCAACATGACAGCAGCAGCAGCGGCGATCAGCAGCAAACTCCGCAAGATGCTGCAGCAGAGGGTGATCAGCAGCAGCTGGTCCAGCAGCTGAAGACACATGTACAGGTAGGAGTGTAGAGTAGGCGGAGGGAGGGGGGGCGCTGTGTGTGTGTGTGTGTGTGTGTGTGTGTGTGCGTGCGTGCGTGCGTGCGTGAGTGCGTGCGTGCGTGCGTGCGTGCGTGCGTGCGTGCGTGCGTGCGTGCGTGCGTGCGTGCGTGCGTGCGTGCGTGCGTGCGTGCGTGCGTGCGTGCGTGCGTGCGTGCGTGCGTGCGTGCGTGCGTGCGTGCGTGCGTGCGTGCGTGCGTGCGTGCGTGCGTGCGTGCGTGCGTGCGTGCGTGCGTGCGTGCGTGCGTGCGTGTGTGTGTGTGTGTGGGGGGGGGGGGGGGGGGTGGGGGTGGGGGTGGGGGTGGGGGGGGGGTGGGGGTGGGGGTGGGGGTGGGGGTGCTTATAGTAGTGTTGGTCATATTGGACTAATTCTGATTCCTTTAAACACATGAGTTACAACCATCAAGTGTGTGTGTGTGGTGGGGGGGGGGCGCTGTGTGTGTGTGTGTGTGGGGGGGGGGGGGGGGATGGGGGGGGGGGGGATGGTGTTGGCTGGGGCGGGCGGGGGGGGGGGGGGGGGGGGGGGCTTATAGTAGTGTTGGTCATATTGGACTAATTCTGATTCCTTTAAACACATGAGTTACAACCATCAAGTGTGTGTGTGTGGTGGTGGGGGGGGCGCTGTGTGTGTGTGTGTGGGGGGGGGGGGGGATGGGGAGAGGGGGTTGGTGTTGGCTGGGGCGGGGGGGGGGGGGGGGGGAAGCTGGGGGAGGGGGGCGGGCACAGGGAATTGCAATGTGCACACTGGGAGTGCAGAAGGTAAGGCAGGGTGAGTTGGCAGGTGGTGGCAGGGCGAGGGGGGTGGAAGGGGTTGGGGGGGGGGGGGAAGGGGGAGGGGAGGCGCTTGCGCGAGAGGAGGAGGGGTGCAATGGGGAGGGTACAGGTTGGAAGGCGGAGTGTGGGTGAAGGGTACAGACCAATTGACGTGGTGTTGTCGAGGGAGGGGGGAAGGTTCACATTTGCTATGGGTGTGTTTTCACACACAAAAGATGCAACCAGGCTTTTTTGTATGGTGGTGGGTGGGCGGAAATACAGCAAACGCGCACACCTGAACATGGCATGTGTGTTCTTTGGTTTGAATTTGCAGGACTTGCTTTCGACGGTTCAAACGCAGCAGCAGGCCCTGCAGCAGCAGGCGACAGACATACAGCAGCTGCGGCAGACAGTCTCTCACCTACAGCAGCAGCAGCAGCAGGGTGTCACGTGCCCACAAGAACAGCAGCAGCAGCAGCAGCAGGGTTGGGTGAGTAGCGTGAGACCGTTTGATGCCCAGAAAGCTGCATTGGTTGACCGGACCCTGCTGGATCGACGGGCGCATGGACTGTTTGATGCACGCTTCCATTCTACTAGCAGGTGGGTGTGGGTGTGTGCGGGGAAGGGGGGGGGGATTGTGGGCTGCACTGGTTGGCACGGGCTTGCTTGACAGACGGGCTCATGGACTGTTTGATGCATGGTTCCACTCAACTAGCAGGTGGGTGGCCCATGGGTTTTTTGGGGGAGGGGGACAGCAGCTACTGAGATCTGTGTGTGGCACACCTGTGGCTTACCTTACTTGAGACTTGGGGAAGGGGGTGGGGGTGCAAGTCACCGGGCTGTGGATGGAGGTGGGCATTTGATGCCCAGAAGGCTGATGCCCAGAAGGCTGGCGCAATGGACCGGAGCCTGCTGGATTGACGGGCTCATGGCTTGTTTGATGCAAGGTTCCAGTCCGCCAGCAGGTGGGTGGGGGCAAGGCGCGCGCGGGGGGGGGGGGGGGGGGGGGGGGGCAGTTGAGGGAATCAGGCTGCACTGGCTGATCAAAATACATGCACACCTCTATCCCCTGAGCAGTCGAGGGCTGTCGTGTGGACAGGGCAGAAGCAGCCAAACTGACATGCGTGTGGTGATAACCTTCTTTCTCCCGTCGCACTTAGCAGCATATTGTACCGCCGCTGCTGCTGTGGCTGCTGCTGCTATTGCTGCAGGATTGTGGTGCCTGCTGGCAACGTGTCTCAACCTAGTTTCACCCCCACCCCCCTCTTCCGCGTGCTGCACGTACCCACGAAATTCAGTTGCTGATGCCGCTGCTGCTGCTGCTGCTGTTTGCTGCAGGAGTGCTATGCCTGCTGACACGCGTGTTCTGCCTGACGAATCATCCTAGTGCGCCACGCACAGTCTGAGGGGAACGTCAACCAGAACACCTACACGTACCTGCCCGACCCTCAGGTCCCTTTGGTGAGTGAGGCAACTCACGCACTGCTTGATTTCCCCCTCCTCCTGCCCCCAAAACAGAAGTGTAATTGTTCGGGCCTGTTTTTGGGGGTAGAAGGGGGTTGGTCAACCAAAATACATACACTCACCTGCCTGATCCACAAGTGCCACTGGTGAGTGTTTTCGCGGGGGTGTGGAGGGGTCGTGGTGCAGTGTGGGGTCGATGGCAACATCAACCAGAATACCTACTTGCATAATCCACAAGTGCCACTGGTAAGATATAATGTTTTTGGGTCCTTCAGGTTGGTCCTGTTCTTTTGGGGGGGAGGGGGGGGGGGAGGGCGTGTATGCCGATGTTTAAGAGTAGAACATTGCAATGTGTTTGAAGGCAACGTCGACCAAAATGCCTACAGTCACCTGCATGATCCACAGCCTGTGGATCCCATTGGCAAGTCCCATTGGCCAGTCATGTTAGTGGGGATCTTAGTTGGCATTTGTGTGTGTGAAGGAGAGAGGGGGGGCATTGCTGTGCATGCGTGAAGGTGTGGTACTGGTGTGTCCGAGGGGAACGCATACTTTTTAAGTGCACGATTAGCACTGGTGTGTGGAATGCCAACAGCACACGGTACCTACACCTACCTGCCCAGCTATGTGGCTGCACAATGGGAGTGATTTCACCCCCCTCCCCCCTCCTACCACACCACACCACGCACACACAGATACAATCATCCCCCCCCCCCCTTCGGCCATCAACATCACCACGTGTATATGTCACAGCCCTCACTCTGTTGCTCACCGTATCCACTGCCACCTGCCCCCCTTTACACAGGCCGCTTTTGGTTGGCAGTCGATTTGTCGCCACCTTGAGGGACTGTCACAATGGGAGCAACTTCAAGCTGTACTTCTTAACCACCCCCTTCACTGCCCCCTTCCAGTATCTTCACACCACACCACCACATGCAACCACCTCCAAGATTATTGACAAGACCATGGCCTGTTGTGAAGCGCAATGCCCACACACTGCCTAGCCTTTCCTGACCTTCCTTCCTCCCCCCCCTCCCCCCATACACACGCGCAGACTGCGTTTGGTCGACAGCAAGCCCACGATGCTGGTGAATCAATCCGCCGCCACATGGAGGGGCTACACAACGGGAGTGACTGCATTCCCCCCTCTTCTCACTACCACCCCCATCCCTCACACAGATAGACACCCCCCCCCCCCCCTCTACCCCTGTGCCACCGACACCACCTTTCTTTCCGGCACTGCGCCCATGTTGTGTGGCTCACTTGCACTATCCCCCCCCCCCCCCCCCCCCCCGGGTCCCCATCCCCATCCCCATCCCCTGCCCCCACCCCCACCCACGCAGACCGCATTTGGTCGGCAGCAGGCCCACGATGCTGGTGAATCCATTCGTCGCCACATGGAGGGGCTACACAATGGGAGTGACTTCAAGCTGTACTTCTACACCAGCCCATACAAGAGGGGACTGCAGACCTATGAGGGCATACGGTAAGCAGCTGGGAGCCCCCCCCCCCCCCCGCAGATGCTTATGCACGGCTGTGTGTGGTCATCCTTTGCTCTGATGTGATGTCCAGTTGTTTGTGCTCGACCGACAGCTGCGCTGGTGCGCATGTTAGCTGTCTGCCATGCTGTGCTGCGCTGTGTTGTGCTGTGCTGTGCTGTGCTGTGTGTTGCAGTGCTGCCTTTGCCAGCAGTCAGGTGTTGGGTGTTCAGGAGGATGTGCAGCTCAGGGAGCAGGACTTTGGAAACTTCCAAGGTACGGGGGCCGCGTGGCTCCATGCTTTTGTCGTGGGGTGGAGGGGGGGGGGGGAGAGGCACGCATGGGGTATCCTGGGGGGGGGGGGGGGGTGACGTTTTGTGGCCCTGCTGCAACCTCATCAGGACTCTGCGGATCGTTACTGGATGGTGCTGTGCTGTGTTGTGCTGTGTCATGGATCAGTCATCTTAAGCCCAGCAGCTGCAGCCTGGTGTCGAGTGACTGGACTCTTCTTTGAAGTGACAACATCATAGATGCGACTTGATTGCGACAGCACCAGAAGGGGGGGGGGGGGGGGGAGCTGATGTCGCCGACGCCTTCAAGGTCAAGATTGCAAAGCTAGATCGCTCCTGCTGCTGACACTGCCGCACATGCTGTTCCTGCTGCTGCTGCTGCTGCTGCTGTCAGATGCTGAGGGCAAGCAGCGTGAGAAGGCTGAGCGGCTCAGGTTTGGACGCTTCTTCTACAGGTGGGTGGGTGGGTGGGTGGGGTGGGGTGTGGGGTGTGTGTGTTGTGTGTGTGTGGGGGGGGGGGGGGGGGGGGGGGGGGCATGTGTGCGCGGGGGGAGGAGGGGCGCTCAAGATATCAGACCCGAAAATGGCACGCCTGGTGCTGACGTGTAAGACTGCATCACAGTGTTTCTGGACCACCTTGTCCAATATCTCAATGCCAATGCCTCCATAATAATGGTTTGAACCCCCCCCCCCCTCCGCGCGCACTGAGAGATTTTTCATTGTCTTGTCCAGTTTGATGCGCACAAGTCAAACCCAACCCTCTGCGCCTACCCTTCCTGGCCTGAATTCTGTGCTTTACAGGTTCCCCAAAGGCGAGTCAGGAGTGGTGCTAATGTGTATGACCGCATCACTATATTCCTGGACCACCTTGGTTCAGTAACACCCTGAAATGAGAGTCCCCCCCCCATCATGTAACGAGGGGTCTACTAACTGTCTGGTTCGGTTTGGTGTGCAGTAGGCAACCACAATCCCCCCCTCCCAACCCCCTCTGTCCCCCCCCCCCCCCCCCCGCCCCCCCCGTCGACCTCAGGTTCCCGAACGGCGTGTCTGGTGCGGACGTGTATGACCGCGTTACAGTGCTCCTGGACCGTGCGCGTCATGACACGCCTTCATCCCCCCCCCCCTCCTAAGCCGTGGATTCAGTGCGCCTGCGGCGCAGCTCTGTGCTGCGCACAGCCGCTGACCCCGGTGCTCACACTCAAATGTGGTTGGTTGAGGTTGTGTTTGGTGAATGGTGGTAGGGCTGGGTGAGAGTCAGGTGGTATCAGTCCCCATTGTTCCCAGGTGGTGCTAACCCCAGAACAAACTCTAACCCCAGAAGCCTTAAACCAGAAGGCTAAACCCTAGACCCCAAACACTGTTACCAAACCCCCCAACCCCCCCAGAAGCATCCGCCGACTGATGAGCCCCTTCAGCAAGGGCGAAATGCGTCTCGGTAGCTGTGTGCTTTGCACGCTGGGTTTGTGACGAGTAGGGTAGCATTCAAAGCCTCCTGAAGTCAAGTATGAGTGTGGCCAGGCTGTTCAACCAGCTGTGAAATATACTAACGTGTTCCTGGACCGTGCGCGTCATGACACGCCTTCTTCCCCCCTTCCTTCTTTCCTCACCTCGTACTCCCCTGGTGTGCCCCTGGGGAGTGATTGTGCCACGAGTGCCATTGCCCTAGACCCCCAGGAGTGTTGGTGTGAAGAGCCGTCCTCAACGGACGCGAGGCCAATGGGATGAAGTCTCATGGCGTCAAGAGACCATGGGGGTGTCTCTGTATCTTTATCTTTTTTTACTCACATGGCGATTCTATTGCGACGACCTTGTCGCCGTTCTGTCACCGAGAGTGTACGACACTACACTACAGTCCCAGTTACACTGCCCCCCCCCCCCCTCTCACTACCCACAGGTTCCCCAACGGCGAGTCTGGTGCGGACGTGTACGATCGTATCACTGTCTTCTTGGACCACCTGGTGAGAGACATCAATGCTGGAAGGTTCCCACCAGGTACAAGTCTGGTGCTTGTCACACACGGACTGGCGCTGAGGTGAGGAGAGGGGGGGGGGGTGAGGGAGAGGGAATGAGGAGAGGGGCGGGGAGGGGGGGGGATAGATGAACGTACAAGGAGGGAGTGTACGGTGGGGGCAGATGGGAGTTTTCACCAGGGACGAGCCTGGTGCTGGTGACACATGGACTGCCGGTGAGGTGGCGGGGAGGGGGGGGGAGAGGGCCAGTGACTGTACGGGTGGTGGAAGAGGGCGATCCCACAGGACACATGGCCTGCCGGTCAGGTGGCGGGGGGGGGGGTAGGCCTATCCTCCTTCAGGGGAGGGTACAAGGAGGAATGAGTGTGAGGTTGTGGAAGATGGCGGTTCCTACCAGGTACAAGCCTGGTGCTTGTCACACTCGGACTGGCGCTGAGGTGAGGATGGGTGGGGGTGTGGGGGGTGGGGGTTGAACACGGCATCTTGCATGTGGGACAAGGATGGTGCGGCATCTTGCATGTGGGACAATGATGGTGTAAGGTGAACGCAAGGGGGGGGGGGGATGCGCCCCGGGTGAGGGGAAGGGGGGGGGGGGGCTCCTCACCACTGGAGCATTAGGCGGGTCGCTGCCATGGACCTTCCGGGTGCTTGTCACACACACACGAACTGGCGCTCAGGTGGGGAGGGGGGAGGGCGGGGGCAAGGGGGGTCTCCTCTTTATTAGGGTTTTGGGGCCTGGATGTGCACTACCGCGCCTGTCATTTGCACAAGGGGTGGGCTTGGTGCTGGTTGGTGCACTATTCAAGCTGTCAGGCATGACCATGATCCATAAAATGGACCACACCAAGGACAAGCATTGTGATATGACACCAGGTCTAGCTCCCAGGTGAAGGGCTGGGTGACTGTTCAGGATGTGACCATAACGTTGGTTCCGCTGTGCTGTGGTTCTTTTGCATATGTTTACAACACCCCCAACGGCGTGCATCTCATGGCATGGACTGAACTTGACACCAACTGCTGCTGCTGCTGGCCCTGCTGCTGCTGCTGCTGCTGCTGCTGCTGCTGCTGCTGCTGCTGCTGCTGCTGCTGCTGCTGCTGCTGCTGCTGCTGCTGCTGCTGCTGCTGCTGCTGTTTTGATAGGATCTGGCTGATGCGGTGGTTCTATCGGACCGTCCATTCCATCATGGATGTGTACCCCCCCCCCTTCCATGCAGTACCCCTATTCCGTGAACGGCATGCTCACCACCACTGCTGCTGCTGCTGCTGCTGCTGCTGCTGCTGCTGCTGCTGACTTCACAGGATCTGGCTGATGCGCTGGTTTCACTGGACGGTGGACTCCTTCATGGATGTGTACAACCCTCCGAACGCTGTGCCGCTGATCCTCGAGCGCACTGAGTACCCATCAGCAGATGCAACCTGGGTTCACACCAAGGCAATGTACAAGTGCGTAACAGGGGGCATGGGCACGAATGTCTTATGTAAGGGCGTGTAACGGACATGCGTTCAATCTGGCTGTAGACCTCTTGGATCATATGTAAGGGTTCCCCAAGGCCATGTGCAAGTGGGTGGCTGGTTGCTAGGATGTGTTTGGCAGTTGGCAGTTTGGCAGTTTGGCAGTTGAAGTTGCTGTTGGGTTGTGTGCGGCCAGCCAAAGGGCATTGCACCCCCTCTGTTGACGGCAGAAGAATCACATGCAGTACATGCACGAGGGGAAGAGGTCCATTGCACTGGGAGTGCGCGTGCGTGGTGCGCAAACAGCCCCCTCTTCTACTTCTGCCCCTTGCAAAGCACCGCATCCCTTCCCCCTGTGCACTGTCTACCAAGTATGTGGCAGAACCTGACGCCCTCCTTCCACACACACACACACACACCCTCTGTCCTGCATCTCTTACGTAGTTGCAGGCTATCAGCTGACAGCATGAAGGTGTTGCGGGGTCATTCCCTACATGTGTGCCACCAGCCCCCCCCCCCCCTATGAACCAAAATGCCCCCCCCCCACACCAACATTCTGCCCTTGCTGCTTGTCCTCACTTGTCGCAGGCTCTCAGCTGACAGCATGCAAGTGTTGGGGGGGTGACCCCCGACATGTGTGCCACCAGCCCCCTGTCCCCCCCCCCCCCCCCCCCCCCTTCTGAACCAAAATGTCCCCCCACCAACATTTTGCCTCTGATGCACGCTTTCACTGGCTGCAGGCTATCAGCTGATAGCATGAAGGTGTTGCGGGGTGTCACGGCTGACATGTGTGTCCCCCCCCAGCAAGCTGAGCGCACCCCTCCTTCTACACTTGACTCCCACACTTGTGCCTAGCAACTGGACCCCCCCACCCCCCCCCCACCACCACCACCACCACCCCACCACTACCCTGCACACGCGTGCGCACTTTGACTACTACCTCATAACAAAGACCCCCCTCTCATGCCCTGGCCTCTATCCCTGCAGGCTATCAGCTGACAGCATGAAGGTGTTGCGGGGTGTCACCCCCAACATGTGCGCCACCACCCCCCCCCCCCTCCCCCCTTCTTGCCAGAGGTTGTGTGGTAGTGGACCGTGTCACAAGGATGTTGATGTGCCCGTACCTGACCCCCCCCCTGCCTCTGTCGCGTGGTTGCAGGCTGTCAGCTGACAGCATGAAGGTGTTGCGGTGTGTCACACCCGACATGTGCGCCACCAGCCCCCTGCCCATCTTCCCGGCCCCATGCATAGTTGAGGTGCATCAATTTGTGTTGTGCCCCCCCCCCCCTGCCAAACCCCCTCTCCTTCACCAAAATCCCCCCCTAACATGATATTGCCTCTGATGCACGCTTTCACGGTTGCAGGCTCTCAGCTGACAGCATGAAGGTGTTGCGGGGAGTGACCCCCGACATGTGCGCCACCAGCCCCCTGCCCCCCCCCCCCCCTCCCCCCTTCTTGCCAGAGGTTGTGTGGTAGTGGACCGTGTCACATGGATGTTGATGTGCCCGTACCTGACCCCCCCCCCCTGCCTCTGTCATGTGTGTGCAGGCTGTCAGCTGACAGCATGGAAGTGTTGCGGGGAGTGACCCCCGACATGTGCGCCACCAGCCCCCTGCCCCCAGGTCCACCAATGGTTCCCAATCTAGAACCCCAAGCTGCACCCTGTTTCACCTGGGTACACCCCCCCCCTTCCCCGCCACCCCCACTGTCCACTCCCGGTTTTTCAATATGTGCAGGCTGTCAGCTGACAGCATGAAGGTGTTGCGGGGTGTCACCCCCGACATGTGCGCCACCAGCCCCCTGCCCCCTGGGTCCACCACTAGTTCACAATCTAGAACACCAAGCTGCACCATGTTCCGCCTGGTAACAGATCCCCCCCCCCCCCCCCCCCCGCTGCCGCCCTCGATATCAACTGTTTTTTGGACCATGTGCAGGCTATCAGCTGACAGCATGAAGGTGTTGCGGGGTGTCACGCCAGACATGTGTGCCACCAGCCCCCTGCCCCGGGGTCCAGCTGGAACGCAGGCAGCTTTGCAGCAGACCCTGCAGCTAAAGTGGCAGCGGATTCGGCCGCGGAGCAGTGGGCTGAGCTGGGGGGAGGTTGGTAGGGGGTGTTAATGGCTGTGGTGGTGGCTTGAGGGGTTGGCCAAATCCCCCCCCCTCCATCGACACCCGCCTTGTGCATTGGGTGTTGTTGTCGCTGTCAGGTTGTGTGTGAGGGCTGGTGGAGTTGGCCTGTGGCGGCTGCAGCAGACCCAGCAGCCAAGATTGCAGCGGATTCGGCCGCGGAGCAGTGGGCTGAGCTGGGGGGAGGATGGTAGGGGGTGTTAATGGCTGTGGTGGTGGCTTGAGGGGTTGGCCAAATCCCCCCCCCCTCCATCGACGCCCGCCTTGTGCATTGGATGTTGTTGTCGCTGTCAGGTTGTGTGTGAGGGCCGGTGGAGTTGGCCTGTGGCGGCTGCAGCAGACCCAGCAGCCAAGATTGCAGCGGATTCGGCCGCGGAGCAGTGGGCGGAGCTGGGGGGAGGATGGTAGGGGGTGTTAATGGCTGTGGTGGTGGCTTGAGGGGTTGGCCAAATCCCCCCCCCCCCCCCTCCATCGACGCCCGCCTTGTGCATTGGATGTTGTTGTCGCTGTCAGGTTGTGTGTGAGGGCCGGTGGAGTTGGCCTGTGGCGGCTGCAGCAGACCCAGCAGCCAAGATTGCAGCGGATTCGGCCGCGGAGCAGTGGGCTGAGCTGGGGGGAGGTTGGTAGGGGGTGTTAATGGCTGTGGTGGTGGCTTGAGGGGTTGGCCAAATCCCCCCCCCCTCCATCGACACCCGCCTTGTGCATTGGGTGTTGTTGTCGCTGTCAGGTTGTGTGTGAGGGCCGGTGGAGTTGGCCTGTGGCGGCACATTCAGCCGCAAAAGTCGCAGCAGACTTGGCCGCGGAGCAGTGGGCTGAGCTGGGGGGAGGTTGGTAGGGGGCTGAGGCTCCTGGGCGGTGCTCTGTGGTGTGGGCATGAGGGGTTCCCTGTGACGCCCATTCTCTTGCCCGCCCTGGGCCTGTGCATTGTGTTTTTTTTTTTCATTGTCAGGTTGTGTGTGAGGGGTATTGGTGTTGATGTGTGACGGCTACTGCAGACGCAGCCTCCAGAGTGGCAGCAGACTCGTCAGCAGATCAGTGGGCGGAGTTTGGGGGAGGATGGTAGGGGGCTGATCAGCTCGATGGGACAGTAGGGCTACTGGGCCTTGCTTCTTGGCGGTTGTGGTGGTTGTGGTGGTGGTGGTGTTGCTGTTGAAGGTGGTGGCGCTTGAGCAGTGGCGGGTCCACATCCCCCTCCTGGGTGGTGGTGGTGGTGGTGGTGGTGGCGAAAGGGGTTGCTCCTGCTGTTTGTCCAGTGCTGCAGCAAACATGCATGATTGGGGCTGCCACACTGCGGCTGCTTGAATGACATTTCTTGCATTCCTTCATTTGTCATACAACCTCGTACGCTCAGCACTCTCTCACTGTAATGCCCTGAACTGCTGCAGCAGCAGAAGGTTTGGGGACATTGCACAGAGTGTGGTGTCATTTGGAGTGCTACATTCACGCACAGGGGGGTGCGTTGACAACTGCCGCAGTCAGCCGCGCGGCTCTGCTCTTGTGTGTCACTGTTATGTTTGGCTGTGGCTGCTGTCACACATTTGCAGGCGTCGGCCTCGGATGGATTGTATGGTGGCGGGCTTTGTTGGCGTGCTTGGCTGCATGTGCGCTTCACTTGAGGACTTCGGCGCATCTGCAATCTTGCAGCCCCGTGCCGGCTGACTGATATAATTGTGGCTTGTATGGCACCCCACACACTGTGTAGATGGGGATGTTGAGCACACCTTTCATGAGGGGTGTGTTTGGCTGATTGCTGCTTAGCAACTTGTTTGCTGCTAGCCCACACGCTGTGTGCGAGGGATTTGAGTGGCTGGTTGCTGCTAAGCCACCAGTTTGAACCCCACCATTGATACTTGTGTCGCCATGCACATGTACATGTGACGCGTAGGGAATCAGCTTACATACATGCACAGAATTGCACTGTACGTACGGACTTGCATCTCTTGGTACTGTTTTGGATTGTTTGTTGACCAAAGGGAGGTGGGCTGAGCGCTGCCCCTTGCTCTCTTTGAGGAGGCCGGCATTGATCAATCACTGTTACTGTCCGCCATGACGCGTTCGCAAATCCCACAGGGTCTGCAATGGTGAAGGTGTACCACCAGAGCTCGAGATTGAATGGCTGAGCTCACCCTATCAGGATAGTATCCCACTGGCAGGTGGCAGGGTCCAGGGCCAGCCCAGCCCTCAACAGGGCCCTGAGCCTTTGTTGAAGGGAGGCTGTAGGTGTGCTGCCCCTTTGTATAGCAAACTGACTTGGTAACCTACCGTTCAGAAACTGACATGAGCATGCATGCCTCAGGAAGATGAATTTATTGTAGTTATTGCAACGACCTCGTAAGAGGAAGTTGCTTAGGAGGCGTATAGGCTCCCCCCTCCCCCCCGGAGGGGGGAGGGGCAGGCCAATACGGGGTAGGAAACGGCCGTTGGCAGACCAGCTGTGGTTCATGCCAACGTTGATATGTTGAAAAACATTAACACGCTTTGCTATTGCGGCTGCGTGGCTTGCAGCGCTGGATTGAACTTGAACCCAGCAGCTCCGAGGGGCAAACGCCAAGCCGGACAGCTTTCAGCGATAAAGTTTGTCCTTCATCTTGTTCCAGCCCTCCGTGAATCCTGAGCGTGGCTAGTTGCGTTTAATTAGAAACACCGATATATCTCTGCAGCCACTGTGAGTTTCGTCATGGGGGCGCCTCAATAAGGTGTGTGGATATGGGCGGAAGGCATTGGTACCATTTGCGTGTGCGTTCGTGTACATGGGGGCAGCGACAGTTGCTGGTCCCCGAACAGGTGACTAACCTGCAGGTGCCAGCAGCTGCAAACGCGTAATCCCAAGCATTAGATCAACAGTTTCATATTGCTGTCGGATGCGTGCCTCATGCATGGTACCCATGCTACTCCAGCCAACATGTCACCGCGATCACTGCATCAGGAGAGGTCATCTGCTCCTCAGGAAGCCAGACTACCCGACAGCTGCAACTTAGACATCTGGCATCAGTGCCGCATCGATGCAACACAGCCAGCGTAGGCAGAATGCGGCAGCCTGCCTACAGACAACTGTTGCAACAATTGCCCATATTGCCGGCAATATGGGCAATTGCCCATGCAGCAGCATGCTTGGTGTGAGTGCAAGCTGCTGCACTTATGCAGCAACGCGGCATGCCTGTGCAAAATCGCTACACCAGTGCTGAAGTCAACTTCAACATACTGGTATGGCGCAAGGAGTTTGGCACAGCCACGGAACAGGTGTGCCACAAACCCCATAAAAAGCCGAGGTCGTTGCAGTACTGACGCCAGCCGGGCGTTAGACGTTCTATTTGACGCATCAGCTGACCAGTCGGCTGCAACAGACGGAGGTGACGACAAGTGGCACTTGCCATGGCAAGCTGCGGTCCTCCAAAAGGTAACAGACTAAAACCAAAGGCCAGGTTCCGGGCACTGTCTCAAAGGCCAGGTTAGAGCTCCCCGGTTCCGGGCACTGTCTCAAAGGCCAGGTTAGAGCTCCTGAAAGCTCAATCCTCGTCCACCTGATCAGCGTCATCTGAATAACAGTCAATAGTACTACTTGCTGTAGTAGCAGTACTGCTTGCAGCACCCAAAGCTAGCCATAGAGATCGGAGCTCATTCAAAAGCCGTAAGTCACATTGAATTGCGGAACAAATCAGAAAAGCAGCCAACGCTCATGTCTCTGGGTGATAGCCACGCCTTTCCTTCTTGTCTTGGGGCTGTCCATGGGCTGGCCAGACACCCTTGTATACAGTCAGTCACTATGGCTAGCATGCAAAGTCTGAACCCTCTCAGACCTGAAGAGTGGCATATGAGCAGTTACTGCCAGCTACGAGCTGTCTGGCAAGCCTCACATTGAGAAGCTGTGTGCTTGTGGGAGACCAGCAGCAGCAACTGCTGATGCATTTGAACCAGCTGGTCACTATGCGTCTGTGCCCACCTGGTAAACAAAGGCCTCAGTTCCCACTTAGTATAATCACATTGCCGGCTGCCGCGTGTACATTCAGGTGTACATGCTGTGCAGTACAGCATCGGAGGCATGTTGCCACCTGACACTGCAACCAGATACAGTATACCACAGGGTTACTGAATTACCGCGCATGGTGTGTGTGCATAACCAACAACCGCGGAAAAGAGTGTAGCACTCCCCACCTTTCCTAGGCACAAAAACCGTAAAAAGCATCCGGACCCTATGTTGTGTGTTCGACGTGAGCTTTACTGCATTTGACCTCCTGACCAAGAAACCTATCTGAAGGCCCCGTGTTGCCGTTCGAGACCCAAAGGCATCCGCACTATGTTGCGAGCTCGATCCCTGAAGTGCTCCGTGTCCATTCTTTGCATGCTTTGCTGCTTGCAAGCATTGCTACCAATCGTGATACAACTCAATTATACTCAATCATCAGAGAGGGTGAAAGTTCGGCCGTTTCAGCTGCTGTTTCTGTCCGAAGCAGTGAAACTGTTGGTGGCTATTTGCATATGTGTCCATCGTAGATGCTGTGCATGGATGATACCATCCTGCACAAAGCTAGACGGCCGTGACAAACAACAAAGCACACAGTACTTGCAACTATGTAGCTGCTTGACTACCAGTTCTGTTGGGCGGGCACTGGCACTGCTTGCATCAGCAGCTCTGTGCTACAGCGTCTCAAGCAAGTAAGTGCAGCATGGCTTGCAGACAGGACGCGTTTTGGACACTTCATTGACAGGAAGCAAGCTCTGACAATCACCCTCTGCTAGCTACTGGAGCTTTAGCTGCACCGGTGCCTGTTTGGCTCGTCTGTTCAAGACTAGGCCGCTGCTTTCTAGGACAGACGTCTGTCGTGCTGCAGCACCATGTGAAATCAACATCAGGATTTCTGCAACATTCGATGCTCGTGGCTCTACAAGCCTATCGAACACCTCCCCTTGATGCCTCTCTGGCCATGTCTGCCCCCCTGCTGTGCAGCCTGACCTTCGACCTCTTGGAGCACCTACCAGTGCACAGCTATGCACTGCTGTCCAACCTCAAGGCCGCAGCCACAGGCCTGGTTGCACTGGGCGTCACCAGACGCCGGCCCAATGCAAAGGCTGCAGCTGGCCTTGCATTGATACTAGGATCGGTGCTGCTAGGACACTACGTGGTGCAGCAACACCATGCAGCAAACATGACAGCAGGACCAAGTCTGCCGAGTGCACCAGTGCGGGCGCTCAACGCTGGGCGCAGCAGCAGCAGCAGCGTAGCCGGCAGTGTAAACAACAGTAGCACTTGGGCATCTGACCTTCTGTGCATGGCAGTTGCAGCAGTGTTGTCAGCAGCAGCATCTGGAGCTGTGGCGCTTCTGGACGAAGCCCCTTCAAGTGCCAGAGACGCCATCCAATTTCGCCACAGCTGCAAGACCACCATCACGTGCAGCATCAGCAACGGCAGTAGTGCTGCTTGCAGCAGCAGCGGTCACAGCAGTAGTAGCAGTAGTGTTGTTGTCAGCGATTGTGGCAGCTGGAGTCAAGGCAGACTGTCCCACAGCACTTTGCTCTACGCGCTTGGCATGATGCTCAACGCGCTTGGATGCGCTAGCATGTACAATGGAACCGGAGGTGTGCAATGGAGCATCTCGGCCAGCCTGTGGTTGTTGGTGTTGGTGCTTGCCGCATGCTGGCCTGCCACGGTAAGTCATAGCAGCCGTACTTTGTGCTTATACCATTACGGAGCTGTTTTTGGTCATTTTCTCATCAATCCATGATGCAGACATATTCGCACATTGCACTACAAAAATCAAAAGTGAAAGCCTAGAGAGAGCAGATACCTCAATGCCCTCTTACCCCTCCTTTCCCTCCAACCCCTCCTATCCCTCAACCCCCTCATTGCCCTCTTTCCCCTCCCTTACCTCAACCCCCTCAGGCCCCTCATTGCCCTCTTTCCCCTCCTATCCCTCACCCCCCTCAGGCCCTCATTGCCCTCTTTCCCCTCCTGTCCCTCACCCCCCTCAGGCCCCTCATTGACATCTTTCCCCTCCCTTCCCTCACCCCCCTCAGGCCCCTCATTGCCCTCTTTCCTCTCCTATCCCTCACCCCCCTCAGGCCCCTCATTGCCCTCTTTCCTCTCCTATCCCTCACCCCCCTCAGGCCCCTCATTGCCCTCTTTCCTCTCCTATCCCTCACCCCCCTCAGGCCCCTCATTGCCCTCTTTCCTCTCCTATCCCTCACCCCCCTCAGGCCCCTCATTGCCCTCTTTTGCCTCCTATGCCTCACGCCCCTCAGGCCCCTCATTGCCCTCTTTCCCCTCCCTTCCCTCACACCCCTCATTGCCCTCTTTCTCCTCCCTTCCGTCAGCCCCATCATCCCTTTGCTTTCCCTGAAACCTTTGCTTTCCCTCAACCCCCCCCCCCCCATGTCATCCACGCAAATCAAGAACGACCCTCTTTGAGCTTTCCACCATCGCTCACCACACCCCATCGGCATGCCCCGCACACCAACCCCTTCATGGTGCTGCTTGTTACCGGCCACCACATTGCAAGCGGGGGCCGACGAAGCTTCTGTTTGCCTGTGTGCTTACCACCCGCGCAACATATTGATTAACTGGGCGGCTTGTACCCTGAGCGTCCAGCGATGTCGCAACGGCTTTACTTTGCAATGCGCAGCACAAGCTGACGCCCCAGAAATCACAACAGGACCTTGCTGTGGAAGCACTGCTACACTGCCGTGCAGCATGCTCCACCACCTCACACATAACTGGTCAACAGGGCAGTGTTAGTACAGACCGTCTATGGCATAGATGACACATGGAACTCCAGTTCAACACAACGGACTGAGTGGGGTGAGGGATGGGAGGGGAAAGAGGGCTATGAGGGGCCTGAAGGGGGTGAGGGATAGGAGGGGAAAGAGGGCAATGAGGGGCCTGAGGGGAGTGAGGGATAGGAGGGGAAAGAGGGAAGTGAGGGGCCTGAGGGGGGTGAGGGATAGGAGGGGAAAGAGGGCAATGAGGGGCCTGAGGGGGGTGAGGGATAGGAGGGGAAAGAGGGCAATGAGGGGGTGAGTGATAGGAGAGGAAAGAGGGCAATGAGGGGCCTGAGGGGGGTGAGGGATAGGAGAGGAAGAGGGCAATGAGGGGCCGGGGGGGGGGGGTGAGGGATAGGAGGGGAAAGATGTCAATGAGGGGCCTGAGGGGGGTGAGGGAAGGGAGGGGAAAGATGTCAATGAGGGGCCTGAGGGGGGTGAGGGACAGGAGGGGAAAGAGGGCAATGAGGGGGGTGAGGGACAGGAGGGGAAAGAGGGCAATGAGGGGTTTGAAGGGGGGGGGGGATAGGCCCCGGGGGGAAAAAGGGCAATGAGTGGGGTGAGGGATAGGAGGGGAAAGAGGGCGACGAGGGGGTTGAGGGATAAGAGGAATTGAGGAGTTTGAGGAAACATTTGAACTGTGTTATTAAAGCGGGGTGTTGTTATATGGGCTGTGCATACTGCACTATGAAGCCATTGATGTGTTCACAGTGCAAGGAATGGTGGCGCTCAAAATGCTGCCCTCCGCATTTCTCGCTTAGCCACCCTCGTGCTCTGGCGGGAGTGGATTAACCTCTACATGTGTCTCAGGGTCGCGCAACTGCACATGAGTGAAACCACTACAACAAGTTTGGGTTACCTAGCTAGTAGCTTGTCTTGTTCAATGGTGGCCCCAACACATGTCCGTGATAACCAGCGATTGCATGTCAAGCACCACCCTTTGTTGCATGTGTTTATGCTGTCTGTAGGAATCAAGTCTACAACATCATGGAGCAACGGTCACCGCAGCAGTGTTCTCCTGCAACACCTTGCCAGTCGCAGTCATGGGTGATGCCGTGTTGGGGCAATTTTCAGGCATATCAAGCACCATCATGTACCTGGGTTGCCTACTGTCTGCAATAGGAGCCCTGATGTTGCATCAAGCGCTTGATGCCAGCGCAGACTATCCAGCCTCAAGCAATGCGGCAAGTGCCCCTTGTGGCACGCAGCATGTCCGCGGGCGGTGCAACACTTCAGAGCAGGGGGCAGCAACAAAGTTGGTCAGCATGGGGTGGGCAGCGGCGGCCATTCTCGGTTCTCTTATCGTGATGCTGGCATTCAGCAGCACAGGGACCAGCAACAGCTTGACCACACATGCAACCCCCATCACGGCAGCCATGGGGGCAGTGCAGGTGGTGAGCATGCCGTATGCTGGTGCAACAGCTGCCGGCACTGCTGACAGTACGGCGGCTTCACCACAAGTACCCGCAGCTACTCCGGCTGCCTATGGCGTGTTGGGTGCGCAGACAAGTGCGCCAATGCCTTGGTCGCCGCCTTACCTTCCCACATGCCTCAAACCAGGCGTCAAAGTGCAGGAGATCGGGTGCCCAAGGCTGCAGTGCAAACGTCACAAGGAATGTGACGCGCACGATCCAGCTTGTTGCGCCTTCATCCATTTGAAAATGCTGAAGTTTTTCGACAGCTTCATGACGCTGAAGTGCCTTCAGGATGAGTGGGTGGTACTGTACGGGACCTCGCTGGGTGCAGTGCGCGACAAGACGATATTGCCTCATACACAAGACTTGGACATTGGTCTCACCCCACTTGCCATGCAGTTCTTGGAGCTGAATGCCACCCGACACGAGCTTTGGCGTTACGGCTACACGTTTTGGTTGAATGCGGGCCACCGTGTTTGGAGGCTATGCCCTCATGCGCACCACCCCGCACCTGAATTTCAGGCATTGATGGAGCACACAGAAACTGAGGCCGAGTGGCGCGAGCGGGAAGGGCTTGTGCGTGCAGCGTACTTGGATTTGTGGCTCATTTGGCCGGTGGTGGATGAAGTCATTTCTTGCACGGAGCCAACAGGGCTCAACATAACAGAAGCTTTGTCGGTGCCATGGGACAATCGCACACCAGCGCATGACGACATTTCAAGTGCATGCCACCATGTCCCAAGCTCTCGCAAGTCACGCAAGTTATGGGCGGCATCCAGCACGGAGCCATGGCAGGTGCCAGCGGGCGCTCAGCCACGTAGAACAAGGAAGTACTGTGCCCTTGACGCCGCAGAGCCGCTGTGGGTGCGAGCTGGCTTAAGGGCGGCCAACATTGACGGCCACCTCTTCCCTATGGCAAGCAATATTGAGGCGTAAGTTGCGTTTGTAGATGGCAGTGGTGCATGCTTGGGGTGGTCCATGTTGAGTCACTTGATTGGCATGTGGGCATGCACCGACACTGTGTAGCCTCAAAGCATTACGTGGGTTGTGTTACACATGCTCAGCACCCGTGGTGCAGCCACAACGGCAATGGCAGAGCCTGTCAGAGCCTGTCAGCAACGCCAAGTACTAGCACACATTCATTAGCTCACGTATGACACTGTTTGTTTTCTACGCCACAGGCAGCTGGAGGCGACCTACGGACCTGATTGGCGCACACCCGACACAAGTTATCATGGGACGGCGGCATACACATTGGATGAGCCGATGTTGCGGCAAGCGCTGTTGCAGAAGTTGTCAGTCACTGCGTGGGGTGATGTGCCGTACCAACAACGGCTGGATCGGTGCCCCAAAAAACCACCTGGGTACCCCGCCGACAACCTTGTCTGGCTACTACCCTAGCAATGGAGGGTAAGCAACCGGTGCTCTGAGCTTGTGGCCGGCTACTACCTTCTTACTTGGCGAGCCGGAGGTCCGAGTAGCCAATTGCTTTGCCATGCAGCATGGGAGCTGTCAGTGTGATGGGCAATGCTACAAGCACCCACTAGGTATTGTTATGCCATGACCCCGGGGTACCGGTACGGCACCTCTCATGCTCCACCATAGCAGCACATGGGTTGCTTCCCACCTTGAGGTTGTGGCCCAAGAGCAGTGTGAGTGCTCATCATGTATCAAAAAAAAGCAAAAGGGATAGTACGAATACACTCCTTTGTATCGTGACGCCATAGGATCCCCATTGGCCACGCATCATTTGTAGACGAGCACATGCATGCTCAGAGGCTAAGCTACGGCACTCGCGGCCACACCTCAATCCTCAGAGGCATATTGGGGGCCCATTGATGGGGAATACTACGCACCACCTGGTTGCTTTGTGTTGGTAGTTGGTTTGTAGGTCACCTATCGCAGGTGCCGGTGCATTGCCCGACATCTGCATCACTTTGCCATGCAGTCAACAGGGCATTGACTGCAGATACATCATATGCACCAAGTGTGCTTGTGCTTGTGGCAGTGGACCTTGTGGACTTGATTATATGGTGCTGCATGCATGTTTAGAGTTGTTGTATGACTATGTTGTGTTGGTATGCACATGTTGAAGGCTCATATGTGACCTGTGGCGACGTGGCTCTAGAAGGTTTGAGGACAGCAGTACTGCTACTAGTTGTTTGAGTTCTCGGTGCAGTGGTTTGCCTCGTACGGTGGTGATGGTCGAGGCGCGAGGCTTCGCAACCCCTACCGATGACTAATAAACATGCATGCACCTCAAGCATGCGTTGTTTGGTATTCTTGTGTGAAGTTCATCAAGAACTTCGAGAAGCTTCGCCTTGCCATACTATACCAATACCAATACCAATATTGCAGGGGGTTAACCCTCTTCCCCGGCACTAGCCAGCGAGCAGATCTGCTCATGGGGGCTTTCACATACATTAGCACCCTTCCTCTTCGCATTCTGTGGGCGATTGAGATCACCCGCACAAGTACGTCAATTCCGGTACCCGATAAGCCCCGGGGTGGGGCTCCCTTGCTGGGATTCGAACCCAGGTCTCCCGACACTAAGACAGGTATGCTTAGCCACTACACCACGAGGGAATATACAAGCAGGTGCGGAGCAGGTTGTCCCAAGACCGGAGAGACGGAGAAATTCGAGGTTGTGTTGTCAAGGTTACGTTTGAGCATTCATGAGATTGTTCATGTAACTGACTGACTGCTTTGTCTTGCTACGGTGGCTTGAGAGACACGGCTTGCCTTAGACTGGCTGAGCCCCAGAGTGACCAGCAGTCCCTTCCTATACCAGCAGTACAATGCAGACAACAATCCATGTGAAGCACGCGCACAGCGCGTTGATACAAGTCTCTTGCTACGTGAACATCAGACAGTGAGTCGAGTTGGTGCTTGCAGTCATGCAATCCTTCCCTGAGTCTGAGAACCAGTCCCTGTGCCTTGTTTGAGCATCTGCAACAAGTGCGCAGTCCATTTCCCCTTTGTTTCGCAAGCACCAACAGCAGTACTGTGAGGGGCACCTCCGGCACAACAGCAGTAGCTGGGACCCCCACCTCCGGCACAACAGCAGCATACCGGGGTACCAACCCCCCAGCACTACAGCAGTACACAGGGGTACCAACCCCCTGGCACAGCAGCAGTACAGTAAGGGATATCATCCCTTGTGCCGCAACCCCCACCCCCTGGCACGACAGCAGTGCAGTGAGGGATCACCCGTCCTTGTGAGCCCAACCTCCGGTGCAGCCTTCTGCCCTTTCACCCCTTCCCCGCCTTATACAGCGGCTGCATCGAGCTTTGAGTGGTGACTGTTTACAATTGTGGACATCAGAGTGCTTCCCTGTGCACTCTTGGCCTTCGATCATCCCTGGGCTGCGTGATACCTGTTGAGGAGAGTCTCTACGTCTGCTACAGCAGCCCCAGTGACCCCACACCCGTCGCGAGGCACATCCGACCCCGACAGCCCTTCCTGACAGCGAGCCTGCAACTGCAGCGCCTGCGGCCCTGAGCCCTGCCGTCGGTCGCTGTCCCCACTCCGCTACATGCAGTTGCATCCCCGCACCCACTGCCAAGCCAGCACCGGCTGGGCACAGCAGTCACCCCCCCCCCCCCCCCGTCAGGCCCGGCCCCACTCCCCGGCCCCCGTGCCGCCCCCCGCGCCCGCTGGTAGCGGAGACAGTCCCATCAAGGGTTGTTTCCGCTGAAGAGACAATCCTGTGACCCGCGCTTCCACTGCGCATTCAGTTACAATGGATCTGGTACGTGACAACAGTGGGGTGCCCACACCCCAAGCTCTCAATTCCATTGAGAGATACGACGGCAGGCAAGACCCTGCTGTCTGGCTGGACAATGTGCAAGGAGTGGCCTCCCTCTACCACTGGAGCGACGCCACCTGCCTACAAGTCGCCAAGATACGATTGACTGGCAATGCTACAACATGGTCAAGACAGCGTCAGTTCCTCAACTGGGCTGATTTCCAAGAGCAGATGGAGCGCCGCTTTGGCGAGACCAGAGAGTCTTATATTGCCAAGCTGGAGAGCTGCTCCCAGGACCCCAATGAGAGTGTGAAGGACTTCGGAGACCGGTACCTGCGCAACGCACAGCGGGCAGGCAGAGTTGAAGACGATGCCTTGATCTACTGTTTCATACAACGTCTGCACCCAGAGCTCAGAATGGAAGTGGCAAGGCAAGGGCTAAACCACATCCAAGAGATTGTCGCCTTTTGTGACTATTGGAATGGCCTTTGGAGTGATAAAAATGAGGACAGTCCCCAGCGTGACACCGACCTGGGACCTCACACTGGCTACCAGCCCCGCCTCGCACATGACTACGATGGCTGCCCACGCCAGCAGGACAACGTTGAACACGATTTTGGCTGCATGGAACAACCCTTCAGGCCACGACAGCTGCAGGACAGCCCCAACCACTACCCTACTGCTCAGCCCTGGCAGCAGTACAAGTCACCAAGACAGAGCAACCCACCTGTGCGCAGTTCTCAGCCTACTGCTGTGGAAAATCTGAGGACGCGACTGCAACGCGCTGAGCTCATCCAACTGCAAATGTCGCAAGAGAAGGACCGTGAGATCCAAGCCCTTCGCATGGCCCTGCAACGGGCAGCAGCAACAGGCAGGCACTGCTCAGGTCAACCATCTGATCAATGCTGCATCTGACGGCTATACAACACCCTGGCAGGCAGAGTCTGAGGTCGAAGACGATCTGGATGAGGAGCTGCTAGCCTCTCTGCTCACCCAGCGGGCGGACCCAATCAAGCTGGCAAATTACGGCGCCCACAACATGATGGCTGACCTTAGCCACTCCGATGACTACCGCTGCAGCAAGAGGACTGTGCATGTGGACCCCACCTGCACGCAAGGGCTGGGTAGCGGCATATTGGACTCCAACGCTGCATGCTACACCCTTCAAGCTGCAGAGACACCTGCAGGGGCAGAACAGACAGCGGAGGTGACACAAGAGGACGGTGAGCTGTGGTATGATGATATTCTGGCATTTGATGAGCAGTTGGGTTTCAAGGGGACAACAGTGCCCCGCGCTGAGAATGAGTGGACACAAGACGTGGGCGGCAGCGCCACCCCACCCCAGCCCCTGGTGATGTTCGACACCTCAATCGGCAACAGTAATGGCGCCCTGGGGACCCCAACACCCATGAAAGGCTTCATTCCTGACCCGGGCCCCTTCCAGAGCCCCAATCTGCCACCGAGGGACCCACCTTTGCAGATTCTTCCTTGCGCGTTCGAGCGCATGCCAGCGGAGCTACTTGATGATGGAGATCGTGAGGCTGCAGTGCTGTTTCAGTTCTTCTGTCCGGGGCCAGTCAACCTGGGCTACTGCCTGCAGTTGCAACAAGAGCACAGCAGGAGTTTCAACCCTCACTGGGACCCCAACCCTCGGCTGGACAATACCTGTGTCCTGCCAGTGTACAGGAACTTGAACGGCACAGCAACGGCCCTACTACCAATGCCAAGATGGCTACTGTGCGCATGGCATGAATCGCCATTCAACAACACCACGTCATGGAACAATACCCTGTGGACACTGGAGACAAGGGCAGGCTGACAGACGCTCCACGCTTCCAAGACGAGGGCATGATGCTAAAAGAGCCCCCTACAGAGGAATCATGCACGGAAGGTCGATGCTGTGTGTTATGTGGAAGCCCCCCAAGTGAGATATTGATGCTATGTGATGGCTGTGGGGAGAGCTTCCACCCACATCGTGTGGGGCTAGGGGACATATCTGAAGGGATTTGGCTGTGTGTTTTGTGTGCCCCGGCACCCCCGCAGCCAAAGGCAGCAACCCTGCCTGCCAGCAGCCTGAGCCTGAGCAACTCACCCTTGCTACTGCCTCCTAGTCCTACTGCCAGCAGCTCCCAGCTGGCTGGCACCATGCCCTTGCCAGACCTGTGGAAACCAGCAACCAAAAAGGACACGGCAGTGAAAGACATTCAGATGACAGCAGCAACACCACTGCTGGCGACATGGGAGGACACAGCAACTTTGGCTCATCTCACAGAAGGTGCCTACAATGTGAAGCCGCTACCTGATGATGAGGAGGTGCGAAAGAAGTCTGTGAAGCATGGCACCAAGAGAGTGGACACCTGGTATTCACCGGCAAGTAAAGCACATGCATTCCAGAGGGCTACGCGCAGGCGTCGGCTGGCCAGCAACGAGAAAGCGGACAGTGGGATACCAGTACAGGCAGTCCCACCTGACAAGAATGACATGGAGCCAGACCAGGAGGCAGTGCCTACTGCAGGCCCACCACACGCCGCATCAGGACTGGACCCTTGGACAGAACGCCGGCTGCATGAATGGGCTGCAAGGCAAGACAGCGTGGTCACACACCGTCAGGACAACGAACTGAGGGAAGTTGGAAAGGACAGCAGGAACCGACACCTGCCCCTGGGTGCAGAAGCCTACATGCCGACTGGCGCGCAAGTGCTGTTGCACATCAACTCAAAGAGCAAGATGGCCAAACAAGTGGACATGGAAGGACCCTGCGAGCTGGTCAGCTACCCTGGCTATTTCAATACCCGACCTGACATCGCAGAGACAACATGCAAGACCAGGAGGGTGGCAAGCCACTGGCGGGCACCAAATTCTGATGCAGCAGCTGCTGCTCCCACTGGGCAACAACATTGAACCTGGGGCTTCTCAACTGTGCTTTCATCTCCAGATTAGAAAGCAAAAGCGAAGGTCAACATCGCGAATGTACAGGTGAGGCTCCTGGCTATGCATTTTGATCGACCAGATCAAGGATGGATGTGGGAATGGCGACAAGACAAACGGTTTTGCTACAGCTTTGGGCGTTTGATGGGTTTGTCCTGGACAACGACCACTGGACGACTTGGTCGGTACACAATGATGACTGATGGAGGTTTGACCGACAGGACAGACATTTGGGCCGAGTCAATACCACAAGCAAGACGACTACAAGGCACTACAGCAGTACACAGGGGTACCAACCCCCTGGCACAGCAGCAGTACAGTGAGGGATATCATCCCTTGTGCCGCAACCCCCACCCCCTGGCACGACAGCAGTGCAGTGAGGGATCACCCGTCCTTGTGAGCCCAACCTCCGGTGCAGCCTTTTGCCCTTTCACCCCTTCCCCGCCTTATACAGCGGCTGCCTCGAGCTTTGAGTGGTGACTGTTTACAATTGTGGACATCAGAGTGCTTGCCTGTGCACTCTTGGCCTTCGATCATCCCTGGGCTATGTGATACCTGTTGAGGAGAGTCTCTACGTCTGCTACAGCAGCCGCAGTGACCCCACACCCGTCGCGAGGCACGTCCGACCCCGACAGCCCTCCGTGACAGCGAGCCTGCAACTGCAGCGCCTGCGGCCCTGAGCCCTGCCGTCGGTCGCTGTCCCCACTCCGCTACATCCAGTTGCATCCCCGCACCCACTGCCAAGCCAGCACCGGCTGGGCACAGCATTCACCCCCGTCAGGCCCGGCCCCACTCGCCGTCCCCCGTGCCGCCCCCGCGTCCGCGCTACACCAGGTGTACATGCATGTACATATGTACAGCAGGCTGTGCAGTACAGCCGTGTGCAGGTTGTACAGTACTGCAGGCTGTACCAGAGCAGCCTCAGAGGCATGTTGTCCCTTGACACTGCAGGCCTACAAACTGTACCAAAGATCACTGGCATGAGGCGTGTACGTGTCCAACAACAGCGCCAAAGAGCGTAGACCTCCAGGCTTTCACATATGCATGCATGCAGCAAAACCCTCAAGAAACCGGATCCCGTGTTGTGTGAATCAAACCAAACTTTGCAAAATATTACATGTTAACCATTCAACATATCTGAAGGCCTCTGTCGAGCTCCGAAGGCCTCTGCAGTATGTTGCGAGCTTCATCACTGAATTGCTCAGTGTCCATTCTGTGCCTGCTATGCTGCTTACAGACGTTGCTGCCTCTTTCAATTGCATTTCAACTCAAGTATACGCAGTCATCGGAGAAAGAAAAAGTTAAGCCGTTTCAGCTACTGTTTCTGTCCGAAGCAGTGCAGCTACTGGTGGCGATTTGCATATGTGTGCACCGTAGATGTCCTTCTTGTCAAGGTTCAAACGTCCGATACAAACAACCAAGCACATACCGCTCACAGCTATGGAGCTGTTTGACTGCCAGCTCTGGCACTTCTGCTGTTGGGAGGGCACTGGCACTGCTTGCATCAGCAGCCCTGTGCTACAGCGTCACAAACAAGTAGGTGTTAAATGGCTTACGAAAAAGAAACGCTTCAATGAGGTTTTATCTTGCATACGCTGGGCTCTCTCTGTCTGCTATCTTCTGTTGTTTGGCTGCATCTGTTGAAAGCATGCGGCTGCATTCTAGTAATGGACAACGTCCTGCTAATGCGACCAACAGCAACATTGATGCACCGAATGCACATTGCTCTGCCAAGGCTATAGCTATCAATTTGTACTGAAAACCAGCCCGTCCAGATTTCCCTCCCTTTGCCGAAACATGATGCCTTGCTGATCGCAACCGCCTTCTTGCTGTGCAGCCTGACCTTCCACCTCCTGAACCACCTGCCAGTGCACAGCTATGCATTGTTGTCCAACCTCAAGGCCGCGGCCACGGGCTTGCATGCACTGGCGGTCACTAGTGACCGGCGCAATGCGAAGGCTACAGCCAGCCTTGCAGTGATACTGGGATCAGTGCTTCTAGGACAGTTTGCAGTGCAGCAACACTACGCAGTAAGCCGGGCAGTCAGATACAATCTGCCCAGTGCACCAGTGCAGGTGCCAAACACCGGTCGCAGCAGCAGCAGCGGCAGCGGCGGGAGTGGAAGCAGCAGTGGCAGTTGGTCATCTGACCTTCTTTGCATGACAGCAGCAGCGGTGTTGTCTGCAGCAGCAGCTGGAGCTCTGTCGCTTCTGAATCAAGCTCCCTCAAGTGGCAGAGAAGCGATTTATGTTTTCCATTGCTGCAAGGCCACCACTACGCACAGCAAGTGCAACGGCGGATGTGTTGCTAGCAGCAGCAACAACAACAACAGCAGCGGCAACAGCAGCAGCAGCAGCAGCAGGAATGCTGTTGGCAGCAGTCACTGTGGCAGCTGGAGTCACACCGGGCTGCCTCATAGCATCCTGCTCTACGTGCTTGGCATGCTGCTCAATGGATGTGTCGGTTTGTACGAAGGAGCTGGAGTGGTGCAATGGAGCATTCCACCCATCCAGTGGTTGTTGGTTCTGTTGCTTGCCGCATGCGGCCTTGCCACGGTACGTCATAGCAACCGTACTTTGTGTATTGAACTCTTCTTCAGCTTGTGCTGCTACTTCTGCTTGATTTTGTTGCTTGCCTTGTGTGCAGCATGCCACAAATGATGGTGTTGGGGCTGCTACTTGGGGCCATGTGTTGCACACCATGTTGGTTGCGCCCCGCAAGCGGGCAGGTTTTTTCAGGTTGCGTGACTGCATTTGATTCTTGCCGCGCCAGCAGCCTTAGCCAGCCAGCCTTGTTCAACGGTGGTCCCCATCAAACGGCGGTGAAAGTCAAGCACCACATGTGATGCATGCTTGTGATGCTGTGTGCAGGGAGAAAGCCTACAACGTCATGGAGCAACGCTTACGGCAACAGTGCTCTCTTGCAGCACCTTGCCAGCCGCAGTTATGGGTGATGCAGCATTGGGAGAAGTATCAGGCACTTCAAGCGCCATCATGTATCTGGGATGCCTACTGTCTGCAGTAGCAGCCCTGATGCTGCATCAAACGCTTGATGCCAGCGGATGCTATGCATCCTCAAGCCATGCAACAAGTGCACCTTGTGGCACCCAGCAAGCGCGTGAGCGGTGCAACACTTCAAAGCGGGGGCCGGTGACGAAGTTGCTGAGGATGGTGTGGAAAGCGGTGGCCATTCTTGGTATCCTTTTCGTGATGCTGGCCATGAGCAACACAGGGACCGGCAGCAGCTCCACCACACACGCAACCCCCATCAGGGCAGTAGTGCAAGTTATGGGCTTGTCAAATGCTGACGCAGCAGCTGCCGGCCATGCCAACAACACGGCAGCTTCACCACAACTCACAGAAGCTGTTCTGGCTATCTACGGCGAGTTGGGTGCGCAGACAAATGCGCCGATGCATTGGTCGCCGCCTTACGATCCCACATGCCTCACAGCAGGGGTCAGCATGCAGCAGATCGGATGCCCAATCCTCAAGTGCAAGCGCCAAAAGACATGTGACTTGCACGACCCAACTTGTTGCGCCTTCATCAACTTCAAAATGCTGAAATTCTTTGACGCCTTCATGACGCAGAAGTGCCTTCAGGATGAGTGGCTGGTGCTGTACGGGACGTCGCTAGGTGCAGTGCGCGACAAGACGATACTGCCTCATACGGAAGACTTGGACATTGGTCTCACCCCACTTGCCGTGCAGTTCTTGGAGCTGAATGCCACCCGACAAGAACTTTGGCGTTACGGCTACACTTTTTGGCTACATGCGGGCCGCCGTGTTTGGAAGTTATGCCCTCATGCACACCACCCCGCACCTGAATTCCAGGCGTTGATGGTCCACACAGAAACTGATGCCGAGTGGCGCGAGCGGGGAGGGCTACCGTACTTGGGGTGGATGGATGCGTGGCTCATTTGGCCAGTGGTGGATGAAGTCATTTCTTGCACAGTGTCAGCAGGGCTCAACATCACAGACGTCTTGTCAGTGCCGTGGGACAATCACACACCACCGTATGACGGCATCTCAAGCGCATGCAACCACCTCCCAAGCTCTCGCAAAACGCGCAAGTTGTGGGCGACATCCAGCCAGGAGCCGTGGCAGGTGCCAGCTCAGCCGCGCAGAACAAGGAAGTATTGCGCCCTTGAAGCCGCAGAGCCGTTGTGGGTGCGGCCTGGCTCAAGGACGGCCAACATCGGCGGCCAACTCTTCCCTATGGCCAAGAATATTGAAGCGTGAGTTGCAAATTTGGATGGTGCTGCATGCTTCAAGCCCAGTGGTGTGGTCCGTCTTGCATCACTCAACTGACATGTGGGCATACACACCACATGCACAATGCCTTGAGGCCGCTTAGTAAGTTTTGTCATACATGCTGAGCACAAGTGTTGCAACAACGGCGACGGTAGAGCCTTTCTGGAGCGCCAAGCACTAGCAAACTTTGTATTAGCTCACTATGACATTGTTTGCTCCCCGCTCCACAGGCAGCTGGAAGCAACCTACGGACCTGATTGGCGCATACCTGACATGGGGTATCACGGGACTTCAGCATACACATTGGATGAGCCGTTGGTGAGGCAAGCGCTGTTGCAGAAGCTGTCAGTCACTGCGTGGGGTGATGTGCCGTACCAACAACGGCTGGATCGGTGCCCCAGAAAACCACCAGGATACCCCACCGATAGCCTCATTTGGCTACTTCCCTAGTAGTGGAGGGTATGCAACCGGATTCTGAACAAATGACATGCTTTTGGTAGCATTTGCTTGTTCGTTCAGCATGGGAGCAGCCGCTTTTGATTGGCACTACCACAAGCAACTGCATCGACTGTCATTGGTACCCCTTGACAGATGTCGTTCAAGTGCGGGCGACGCTGCATTGTCCGGACTCAGTATCACTTGGCCGTACAGTAGGCAAGGCGTTGATTGGGTTTGCGTATATTGAAAGAGTCAACCACTCTCTGAGTTGATTTGGTATTGGTTCTCTTTGGTTTTGTCTGCCACCACCGTGATATCAGTGATCACTCATATGGCTGGCATGAGCTCTTGAGCTTCATAGCAACATGTGTAAAATTGATTAATATCTCATGGCACCTAGCTTTGGCAGAGCACGGCATGTGGCATGCGTATTGTTTGACGGGCCCACAATGTCATGTTTGCAATAATTGTAACGCCATGTTTGCAGGGTAGTGATTGCACATTTGTGCAATAGTGTTGACAACCTTCACCAGTAGGTTGATGCCCTTCCACCTTTGGGGGCGCTGATGCCAAGCCAATTGATGCATACACCAAGACCAATTCCCCGGTGAACTCCCACACCATCACACGGTACCGCACCAGGTGGTCCAGGAACACTGTGATGCGGTCAATCACGTCAGCACCAAAGCCATTGGGGAACCTTAAGGGGGTGCAGTTTGAAGGGGGGGGGGCGAAAATGTTCAAGTCATGTACCCACTCGATGGGGTGGCAGACAGCCAAACAACAGTGATGCGGTCATACCCGTCAGCACAACACTCGCATTAGAGAGCCTGGGGAGCCTTCTGGCAGAGGTTGGTGGGGGCGAGGGGGGGGGGGGGGGGCTGAAGCGCAGACCCTCAGACCTTTGCAGCCGTCAGTGATGCGGTCATACATTTCACCACCAGACTCCCCACTCAGCAGCCCACCTCAGAGGAGACGGAAAAGGAGAGGTAGGGGGGGGGGGCATGGGTGTATGCGAGTGGGTAAGGGAACGACATGTACAATGACATGTGTTATGGCCTGCCTTCTCTTGCAACATACAGACTGTGAAACACCTTGGAAGATCACGGCTCAGTTAGTCAAATGCTGGGGCTAGATGAGGACTGCACTTGCCCTGTTTCCCCTGCCGCCCCCCCCCCCCCCTACCAACCAAAGGGGTACTTAACCTGACCATTACTGGCAGATAAACTGGTGTGGGGGGCTTTACTGGACAGTTACTGGACCTAGCAGTAGGTAAACTGTTACGGGCGGCTGGGACAATTAACCTGTGCTGGGTTTGGGTAAGCTGTGCTGTGCTGGCTGCAGCTGTGGCTGTTGATAAGGTTTGGGTAAGCTGTGCTGTGCTGTTGTAGGCTCTAGTAGTCTGGGTTTCTCATGCCTGATGTTGTGAGGGTTGCACAGTCAGTGCGCACAACCCATGGCATGCACAACCTCAATGTTAGACACAGTTATGTTGCCTACTGGAGCACTTCCACCTTCTGGAGCCGGTGGATACCATACAAGGCTCATGAACACCTCCATGCACATGCAATGCCCCGTACTGTAACCGCTGCCGCACAACAAGCTTGCTGACGAGCTTGTTGTGCATCATTCCCCAGCATGAGCGCAGGGTGATGCTTGGTGACGTGCCGCAGCGCTGCACACTAGCCAGTGTGCTGCTTTAGTACTAGTACACTGCTGAAACCAATAGCAAGGCGCTGCTGGATGACAACCTCGTGAACCCCAACCCGCATAGGCCAAGAGTATATGGGGCCAGCAGCCCAACTGCCGCGCATGCGGCCCAACCAGCCTGCTGGGGAAGGCGCAGGCAAAACCACAACTAGCTATTGCAACAGGGCTGTTGCCCAAGCAGGAGAATACACACTGTACCACATGCACAAAGGCTTGCCCCAGCACTGCACACTCCGCCCGTTATGCTGCGCCAACAGCAAGATGAATTGCTTGATCGTAACATCCCGTTCTCCAACCTCCCTGCACCAACAGCCCAACACCCCAAACCGCCCAACTGCCACGCATGCGACCCAACAACCTTGCTGGGGTGGGAACAAGCATCACCACAGCTGCTGCTGAGGAGCGTACACGCTGCACCCACTGTACCAGCATGCACGTGCACGATGGCTAGCCCCACTGGGGCTGGGCCAGCACTGCACACTCGTGTGCGGCACAATGTTCTCATCTATGCCAGCCCAAAGCCTTCGCACAACGTTTGACACAGTCTGCTGTGCATCCATAAGTGCCAGCTGAGTTGAGTGCTGTCTGACAAAGGCTTCAGGAGCCCAACTGTTGCAGCTGGTTTGAAAGGGTTGGTTGACAGCTGTTGTGGGGCAATAACTACTGGCTTCAAGCCGTTTCCGACAACATGACAAGCACTGCACACAACATAGGACGCATTCTATCCACCACGTGCTGCTTGATAGTGACCAGCAGCCACCAGATCACCAGCCGCAAAACGCATCGCCAGCTCATACCAAGGACGCAATTCGCTACTCGAATCACCCCGCAAATGGTCAAATGTACATCGTATGTTCTGCCAGGAGTCATCAAGCGTGCTCGTCGTGTGTCAGCAGGGTTGGTTTGCTGTTCAACAGGCATTGGGGCAGTTGGGCACACAATGGCCTGCACAGGGTTCTCAAGCGACTCCACCGAGCTACTTCGCCGAAGCTTTATTGATGGTATGTCTTGCGGCTGCCCAGTGGTCGAGCACTGCTTGAGCAGTCTTTGCGCACCTCAGCAGATCATCCCCAGCAGATCACCCCTGTGCATCTTGACAGTTACCAACCCGGCATTCTTCCTCCACGGGCCTTCATCGAGAGTCTGCATTCACAAATGATGGCTCAAGCCAGTGGGTTGCCTTGCGATGATCACGAGCCCTTCCACCCAGGCACCTCCAACACAGCGACATTGGGGACTAGCAGGTGAGGAGTGGGTTCGACCAGCTGGCTGAGACAAGCCGCTTTTTGGTTGGTGAAAGTACTTACCAGCACAGCATGGCCTTAGGCAGCCCTAGGGTGTTGACCTGCCTGGCCAAACAGCAGCAGGTTGCCTTGAGCAAGCATCATGCCGTCAACAACTGAAGCAGCGGTTTGCACTGTTTCCTGCTAGAGCATGCTAGCAGGTGTGCGGCTACGCTGCTGTCACCAGTGTCGTCCTTGCCCCCAGCACCTGTACTGTACGTGTTGCGGGTGGCATCCTTCTTCGCGTTTGACCCGGCACGCCGGTGACCGGTCAGTTGCTGTAACCTTGCAAATTCATACAAGGGGGTCAGGGTTGCCGACATGTGTGCTTGTGTCACCTGCTGCCATGATACGCAGAGTGCAAAGCAGCCAAAGCCGCCGCCTGCAGCCCTTGCTCCCCGGGGGCAGGAGCAGGCGTCACTGCAGCAGCCGAGGTGGCTGATGCAGCCGAGGTGGCTACAGCAGCAGTCAAGGCGTCCTCCGTTGCATGCCTTCTAGGAACTGCTGCTGCTGCTGCTGCCCACGACAAACCCCTGCCAGCAGCCTTGATCCCACAGCTGACTCGGAGACCACCCGGCGGGGGCTGACCTGCTGAGGCTGCTGAGGCGCAGCTGCTGGAGTCAGACACATTTGCGTTCCCCATGGACCTGGGTGAGTCGCCAAGACATGGTGTGGCATGATTGTTTGTTATGATACTGCTGCAGCATGCACAACACTCCGTGCTCTGTGTGTGGCAGCTGCAGTGCATGCAGAGTGCATGCATGCATCATGAAGCTGTCCTACAGTTTGTGCAACCTCCCTCCTGTCATGTTTGTGTGAACGATCACTATGTTACGTGCTGCACTTTTGCCACCCTGGCACTGCCTTCCTTGTTCGCAGTGCTGGCAGGCCTGTGGAGACAGAAGAAGAAGAAGAAGAAGCGGCGCGACTGCTGAGGCAGTGCGTGAGTGCACTGGTGAAGGTTGACGCCACAGGGCCATCGTCATCAGGGAGCCACAAGGTGGGCTAAGCATGCAATGCAACAGCCAGCATCGCGTAACTGTTACTGTGCCGTTGGACGCAGACATGAATGCCTGGGCAGTCTACTGGCTTCTCAGCTCCAGCTGTATGTCAGAAGGGTCAGCAGGCGAGTCTTCTGCACCAAGGTGTTGCTACTTATTGTTGTTGTGCTGATGTGCGCAGGTCTGGAAGGCCAAGTGGGCATCCGAGACAGCCTGCCAGCTCAAGGGGCTGCATGGGTGCAGTTTCTGATTGTTGCGCGTCTGGCTGCCACCGTTGGTCACGTCTGTGCTGAGCCTCAAGTTGAGTTCGTGGGTCAGCCCTGTTGGAAGCAACTGTGTACGCGGCACGCCATGTGGGGTGTGCAGTTGGCCATGTACTATCGGCAGTATGCATATGCAATAATAGATAGTTTGTTCTTGTACGTTTGTCCTGGGTTACAAGTGGGCTCACAGCAAGGTGTGCTTCAAGTGCACTGGCGCCAGGGTGTTTTGTGGCTGCTGCTTGGTCTACTAAACTGGCTTGTTGGCCAGGCAGCGTGTTTTGAGGTCTGTTGAGAGTGGTGTTCAAGTGCTGGTACTTGTCTGATCAGCAGCGCTGTGGCACAGTGCGGTGCCACATGCATTCCGAGCATGTTGATGGTAGTGGTGCAGCAACATGATCTGTTGTCTGACTGGCAGCACCATTTGCTCTGCGCGCCTGCAGATAGTAGGCAGCATGATCTTACAGCCCTACTAGGCATCACTCGGCAGCAGCAGCACCCTGCATGGCCTCCAGTGAGCCCACCAGGACAAAACCCAGGCAGGCACTGGTTGGTTAACTGCAGGTTATCTTGCTGTCCATCACCGGTAACCCGTTGGTTGGGGCTGAGGGGACCACTCAGTGAGGCTGCAGCAAACATGCATGATTGGGGCTGCCAGACTGCGGCTGCTTGTCTAGGGGCTTGAATGGCATTTCTCATATTCCTTCATTTCTCATTCAACTTGTACGCACAGCACCCTCCCACTGCAATGCGCTGACTGCTGCTGCAGCAGGAGGTTTGGGGAGATTGCACAGCGTGTGCTGTCATCTTGAGTGCTACTTCCCCCATAGGGAGTCGATCTCTATGACTGGCTGGTCAAATGGATTGTACAGCAACCCACACACTGTGTGAGGAGGGGGGTGATTGGTACACTGTGTGAGGGGGTGTTTAACTGCCAGTCATTGCTGCTTAGCCACTTGTTTGCTGCTAACCCACACAATTTGTGAGGCTTGGTGTTTGGCTGGTTGCTGCCAAGCCACCTGTTGTACCCCCCGAGGGCGCCATTGCTCTCGCCATGCACACATGTACATGTGACGTGTAGAGTCGCCATGCACACATGTACATGTGACGTGTAGGAAGTCCGCCAACACACACATGTGTCCTGCTTATACAGACTTGCATCTCTTGATACTGTTGGGGAGGTTGTGAACACGGGGAGGTGGGCTGGGCCATGCCGCCCTCTCTCTTGGCGGCATTCAACAATCCGTGTGTTGTCCACTCCTGACTCCTTTGCATATCCTACAACATTTGATCGATTGAGGAGGAGTCACCCTTACGTTAGGGCCTCAGTTGCCTCAGCCTACCCTAGGCCTGGTGTGTGGCAGGCCGTAGGGCGGGCCTGGGCCCTTCAGAGGCCCTGGGCCTTGTTGTGAAGGGAGGCTGTAGGTGTGATGTGCCGTTGTTTACTGGTCTGACTGGTAACATCCTTCAGAGGCAGACATGAGCATCCATGCACCCTATCATATGATACCATTTGACCAATCAGCTGATCAGCACCGCTTCAGTTCAGTTCAGTTGCAACCGATGGTGGTCATGCCATGATAGCAAGCATACGCATGATGGCAAGCGTATGCTTGCCAGCAGCTCCACACAATGGCAACAGACTGAAACCAAAGGCCAGGTTGATATCCCCTGAAAGCGCACTCCTCTTTCACATACACAGCTGCACATGCATATGCATCACTAATGCATAAGTACTTCTTTTCGTTGGCAGACACGGCAGCTTCAGCCTCTGCGATCTTACTACAACAATACCGGTACACACTGCCATCAGTACTAGCTGCAGCAGCAGTACTGCTGGAAGTACATGTTGATTGCAAACTTGCCGGCGGTAAAAGACAGACTGAACGTGCACTGCCAACTGCAACCCTCACAGCATGCTCAACGCAGAGCCATGCCATGAAGATCAAGCGCAATAACAGTTCAACCGTCAGCAGTTTGAACACCGAAACTCAAGAAAAGGCACGCTCGTTCAGTGTCAGCATTGTCTTTATCGTTTGAGTCAGAAGCACCCTTCGTCCAATCGTCAAGATGTCGCCTCCTGGCAAGGGTGTCAGTCTGAAAGCAGCAGGCATGCTGTTGTCCAGCTGCCTGGTCCTGCTGTTGATGATCTGGCAGTCTGGTGTTATTCAAAGTGCAACCTTCCGTATGCGTCATGCCAGCCCCGGAGTCTGCAGTGCAGCAGCAGGCAGCTCCATGGGCAGCAGTGAGCCCCAACCGCCAAAGCAACCGCACATGGTGATCTACGCCCACAACTGCTGCAAGAAGTCCAAGGTCCGAGCATGCAGGAGTGCATTGAAGTACGGCTTTGGCAGCTGTGGGCAGTTCGGACTCAAAGACCTGAACCTGTCAATGCTGTCACCAGAAGGGTACGCCATACTTACAGAGGAGGGGGCAAGGGGAGCAGGATGGTGGCTCTGGAAACCGCTGGTCATTCTGCAAGAGCTTCTGCGAGCAGACGAGGGCGACATCATGGTGTACATGGACGCAGACTCTGAGATCATGTCTAACGTCGCCCCCATGCTGGCCTTGCTGGACAGCCAAGACGTTGTCGGGTTTGCCTCAGGCGAGACTGAGACAAATGCCACCAAGACCGACGTACTGATGATGCTCAACGCGACTGAGCTCAGGGATACACAGCAGCTGTATGCAGGCCTCATCCTCCTGCGCCGCAGCTGGCAGTCCATCGGATTTGTCAGCCAGTGGCTCACCCACTGCCAAGACAGGCGATGGATAACGGACATCGCCAACACCCTGCTGCCACCAGTCCTGCAGGGCCAGAATCAACCAGGCTTCTTTGTGCATCGCAACGACCAGGCCCTGTTCAGCGTTCTGTACAAGAAGTGGGGATTCAAGGTGTACCCGGACGCTAGCAGAAATGAATCCTGGGCTCACAACCATCCCTACCCGCAGTTCTGGATGTTCCACCACACCAAAGTGAGCGAGAAAAAGCTCTGATTACTGGTTTATGCATGGCTGGCATGGGTATGACATAAGCTGACTACCTGCTCAGCAGGTTGTGGTGGACGGCAGTACATGTATGGTGCGTACATGTTGTAGTATGAAGTGCATATGTTTTGTTGTAGTATGTGCTACAGTTTGGCGCATGCTGTGTGACAGCGCCCACCATGCCTGGCAGCCCTTCTGGGCCCAGCATGACAGGTTGACATGAGCACCAGCTGCATTTTACCTATCTGAGAACTGAGGTGGTGCACCTGTAGAGCATGTGGTGCTGTGGGAGTACAGCAGCAACCGCGTGGTGCAGGCCCAGGGGCGCACTTCATGTCATGCATCACGGTGTGTGCACAGATGGCTGCACATGCTTCACAAAATTGCATGTGTGATGGCGCACGGTTGTCTTTGTGGTGCCGCTCCGTTGGTAGAAGTTGTCATGTGGGCTAGCAGCTTCAGACAAGCATGTTGCAAGGAGCCTGGTACAGAGGCAAGCAGAGGCGGCACCTGCGCTGCCCTCCAACGCATGACTGTGGCCTTGCCGGGTTGCATAGGTTTGCAACGTCCACAATGCATGCGTTCTTTCCAAAGTGGCGCAACGATCCCGGCACAATATGTGCGCACCTGCGGTGCATGGGAGTGGTAGAGCACAGGACGTGCACTCCTTGCATGCAATCAGTTGGGATATATGTATGGGGTGACAAGTGTTACACAGTACAAACGTGGGGAGACAGTAGCATGCCGCTAAGTCAGGTGCCAGAGGTGTCTGTGGTGCCTTGCCGCGTGAGGCTTGTGTGGTTCGTGCTGAAAGCGTGTGGCATTGATTGATTCATTGATTAGGCATACGTTTGGCGGGTTGTCCCCAGACCTTGACAAACCACGGCTAGTTCGTTTGTGTACAAGCCAAGGTTGCATACATCCCAATTGTGATGTGCATGCAGTGTTGGCAACCCCACATGAGGGGGTGTCCTCCACCGTCTGCTATTGTTGGTGCAGACATCAGTGTTATGGTGCAACAACACAAACACATTCGCACAAGACACATGTTGTGGCAACTTTGGGGGTTTCAAGAGGGGGTGGGGGCACTGTCAGGCCCGATTCCGGCTGCTGCCCGATTGGCTCTTGGAGTTGTCTGTTAGTGCTGAGAGTAGCTTGAGCAGCAGTGGGTGGGTGTGCCACATGAGAATGGCCAGCTGTCAAGTGGTCAAGTGAGCATGGCAGTTGTGCCATGTGCCTGTTGAGCTTCTGACCGTGCGAGGGTCATGTGCCGGGGTGCGTGCCTGGCAAGGCACGCCTGGAATTGCCTTCTTGTGGAGTGAGTATCTGTTGTCAGTGTCAAGCAGCGCAGGTGGGGGCAGAAATCCCCAGGGGGCAGAAATCCCCATAGTGTGTAATACATTGAGATTCTAGTGCAGGAGAAGTGAATAGCAATAGTGGCAGCAGGCAGCAGAAGGCTCACGGCCCAGGTGATAAGGCGTTGTCGCAGGGATCCAGCAACATCAGCAGCCGGCTTTACATCCAGCATTGACGGCAGCTTGCATGCGCAGCAGCTTGCAACCTGTTCTGCATTCCAGGCGTTCTGTCTGCATAGCAGTCGGCAGCTGCATGCAGCAGTAAGGGTAGCGTTTTTTTGAAACCGTTACACCCTGTTTCTTTGAGGGGGGGTGAGCAAGGAGCGGAATCAGTCTGGAGGCAGCTCAGGGGGGGGGGGGAGATGCAGGCAAAACGTGCTGAAAGGGGGGGGGGAATCAGGGTTTACCGGTTTCATCAAAACGCTACCCTAATTACCGCCAGCACCAGCGTGTGGTCCTGGTCGGGACTGCCCCACAGCCAGAGCAAGAGGTTCTACCGGCAAGTTGACATCGACGTTACGTTCCATAGGTAAGAGTTTCCGTGCGCAGCGTATCCCGACCAGCAGGTCACCGTGATTCCCTGAATCATCGTTCTCCGGCCAGCAGGCCTGTTATTCTGGCCAGCAGGCCCTGTTTCTCGGCCATCAGGCCCTTTCTTCCGGCCAGCAGGCCACTTCTATCGACCACAGGTCGCGTTTGTCTCGGCCAGCAGGCCTGGCCACAGTCCCTGAATGAGACCAGGGTCTCAGGTCTTCTGCTCTTTCAAACGATCCATCAACATATCGTGATCTAAGCAGTGAATTCTTAGCAGCAGCTGAGCAAGGACGCCAGGCAAGATCTGGCCTTGCAGCAGAAGTTGCAGCAGAAGCAGTAGCAACACATTTCGGATTTGCAGGCACTCCTGCACGTGTCGTGCCTGCCTTGGGACAGAGTCCTTACGGCACACCAGCTTTCAGAACACCTGCAAGCGAAGCAGGCACTCCTGCCTTCTGGGTCAGCAACCAGACAACAACAGCAGCAGCAGACATGACACGCTATGTGTCAGAGGACGACCTGTCCTCTCTGTGGGACAAAAATGGGTGAGCGCCGCAGAAAGTTCACAGGCAATGGTGAAGAGGAGGTGACAGATTCCACACGGATCTACAAGGAGAGTGCTCAGCTATGGTCTGCCCAGCCTAACAAAGGCCCCTTCTGTGCTGCGTCACAGGCTTCTATCATGCAGACAGGGCTCCCAGAGAACACTCCTGCACGTGCAGCGTTTATGCAGGTTAGGTCTGCAACCTTGCCCTGGGTCCAAGCTGCTGACGCAGGCCTCTTTCTGGACTTTGCCCCCACTATGCAGGTGCTGCAGGCCAGCTTGGGTCCCAACGCCCAAAGCCCAGCGCACCAGCAGATGGTGTGCAGGGAGATGGAGCAGCAGTATAAGGAGCTGCTGGAGACTGCTACAGCACAGCGCCTGGCAATCCCCAGGGGCGGTGACATCCCAGCTCCAGGCGCACGGCAACAGCAGCAGAGGGACCCAGCAGTCCTGAATGAGTACGGTGAGAAGGTGAGCCCACAGCTGTACGCGTTTTACTACATGCTGACAGTCTTTGAGCTGCGCTACAGTGAGGCCACGCTGCAGCAGGAGAATGCGTTCAAGCAGCTGAAGCAGGGCACACACAGCTTTGATGCCTTTGCGAGTGAGATCAGGCAGAAAGCTGCCAAACTCAGGCACCGTGCCGAGTACAATGAACAGTACTGCACGACGCTGTTTGCGCAGGGTGTGAACAACAAGGAGTGCGCTGAGCACCTGTCAAGGTGGCTGGCGAGTTGCCCACAGGGAACAGCTACCCTGGAGGCTGCTGTGCAAGCAGCGGTGTGCTGGGAACGGCAGAAGCAGCAGAACCTGATGGTTGCCACTCAGACACAGGTGGCAGAGCGCATGCAGCGGGAGTTGGAGGGCAGCAAGCCTCCAGCCAGGACAGCCCCGCAGCAGCAGGGCCGCAGCTATGGTGTGGCAGCACAGCCCAGCTACAATTCCCTTAAGCGGGAGATGCAGCAGGCAGCTAAGGCAACGCATGAGCCCGATCACAAAGATGCACCATGCCGGGTGTTTGGTCACAGGGGCACACCAACGCAGAGTGCCATGCACGGCAGCCAGCGGAGCGCCCACCGCCCCCGTTGTACAGGCCTGCTGCTGCCATGCAGTACCCTGTCAGCACACAGGACGTGCGCTACACGCAGTATGATGGCTACAGCAGCGCGCGTGGCAGTGCTCACCTCCTGCCAGCTGCTGCTGCGCAGACAGCGGACAGGCACGTGCGGTTTGCAGACCAGCAGCGCATGGCTGCCACTCGCTGGCCACAGCAACAACAGCAACAACAGCAGCAGCGCCCGCAGTCCCAAGGCCCCCAGGTTTGGGCAGGCAGGCAGCAGGGCAGGATTGCAACACCTGCGGCCGGCCAGGCGGACACTGGGACGGGGTGTGTTACATCGAGAGGCGGACAAGGCACCAGCAGACTGGGCACCCAGCAGCAGGACCAGGTTTCAGATGCTGGAGCTGTACCGGCGCCGGTGCGAGCAGTACAACGTGCAGGCAAAGCAGCCGCGTCCCTCTGCTGCAGTGCAGCAGCAGGGTGCGCAGCGGCCCATGGGAGCTCTGTCAGAGTGGGAGCAGGACTGGGATGGGTATTCAGAGGAGCGGGAGATGCAGCAGGAGCTGACAGGTGAGCCAGTGAGCTGGTTTCCTGCAGCTCCCTTTGACGCAGAGCTGGTCCCCAGCATACAGGCAGATGGAGCAGTATGACTGGTTGCCAACAGGCACTTTGAGTGAGATAGAGCCCGCAGCAGTGGGCACAAGGGCCGACCGCCCCACAGCTTCCTGCCTTCTGACAACACACAGCCGCGCGTGCGACCTAACACTGCTGACATGGTTGTGCCGCCTGCACTTGTGCCCCTGCAGTTGAACCTGACAGCGCACGTGCACCCCAGCAAGCTGCAGGAGCTGTTGGGGATGCTGTACGGTCAGCCTGATGCTGCAGAGGCAGCAGCCAGCCTTGTAGCAGCAGACACACCCAGGGCCTCAGCAGCAGCGCTCCAGCAGCAGCCTGGGCTTGAGCGCCGTGTGCTGGAGCAGCTGAGCCCCATGCTGCCCAGTGCAGCAACTGATCCAGAGGAGGTGCAGGAGCTGTTAGCAAGGCACGAGCAGAACAGTCAGGTGCAGCACCTGCACCTGTTTAGCAGCAGCGAGCCCAGCAGCGGCGTCACCATGCAGTGGGGTCCAAGGGGGCATGAGAAGCACGCTCAGCCACCCAAGGCAGCATCAGACTCAGGCTGTGTGCCCAGCATCATCGCTGAGTCGCTCATCAACGCCACAGGGCTTCGCGTAACCCCACTGACCCCGCAGGAGCAGGAGCAGGTGAGGGGCATTGACGGAACTGCTTCTTAGCGCATCTATGGGCGCACAGAGCCCATCACTATCATCCTGTGCAAGGGCACACCGCAGGAGGTGGCCCTCACGTCACATAGGGGTTTCCTTGCAGTGCGCGGCGCAGAGGCTTCTTACATGTACGATATGGTCATTGGCAGAGATCTGCTTGATCAGGTGTCAGGTTTTGTACTGCCCGTCATGAGTCGCTTTGTGTACATGCCAAACATGCAGCAGGGTGACATCAGCACCCTGCACAGCATGCCAGTAGTGAGTGGCAGGGCTGCCACATCGCCTGGGCAACGCTTGCATGCTGCTGCACTGTCTGATGGACTGGCGTTCCTGCCCGTTTGCTCTGGTGTTTTCGCAGGCAGTGACCCTCCAGCAGAGGCTGAGCAGGGCACAGCAGCAGACACACAGCAGGGCCCCTCAACAGCAGACACAGGTACTCAGACAGACAGCAAGCCTGTCAGCAAGCGTCAGCAGCGGTTGAACCGCCTAGCAGCAGCAGCAGAGACAGAGGTGGCAGTGGCAGCAGACTGCGGACCCACAGTTGGGGCTTGGGGGGTGGGCAGCACAGCAGCAGCAGTCCTGCTGTGGCTCATCCTCCTGCCCATCATGTGGCTGTTCAGGCGCGCGCGTGATGTGCTGGAGCGCACGTGGCGCTCCCTGTCTGGTGCGGCCATGCAGCCGGCCCCGCGCGAGGGTACCACCTACTGGCGGCTTGGCAGGGGCCACCGCTCAGCAGCAGGTGAGACAATATACCTGCAGCCTGATGCTAAGAGCAGCGGGAGAAAGCCGCGCTCTGTAATCATATTGCGGCCACGCATTACTTGGAGCTTTGTGGCGTCAGCGTGGACAGCCAAGACGCTCATTTTTTTGGGGGAGTATGTTACATGGACATTTTCGCCAAACAACAATGGCATTGCCCACCAGGATCGAGCCAGGTGAACCTCATAAGTTGTCTCCCCTGCGGTGGTTTGCACCACCTACACCGGGTTGACCAAAGAAGGCAGAACCACCAGAATTGCAGCAAGTGCCAGCCATGCTAGGAACCTATTGTGTGCAGAGATGAGGGCAGGCAACTATACCAGTGTGGACACAAGAAACAGAACAAAGTCAGTCAAATACCCATAGTAAGGCCAAGCAAGCGTGCTCTGCGCACTTTCATTTTGTACAAAGTGTGTGCCAGGGCCGACTGTTCGGCATGTTGAAACACAGTAGCAACACAATCTTGGTCACCCAACTGGACTGAAGCCGGGTCAGCAAAGGCTGGGCAGGCGGTGCGCAGATCATCATACACGGGACATTCAAGAATGAAGTGCTTTAGATCTTCAACATTGTTGCTGGTGCCAGTACGGGCCAGCACAGCAGCGCGGTTGGCCAGCGAAGCGTCCTGACCAGAGCACAAACGACAGATGCGATCCGCCCTTGGGACAGACTCCCTACGCTTGCGACCCTGCTCAATTTCAAGATGTGCAGAGCCAACACGCAACTGCGCCAGGTTTTGTGCCACGTTGAAAGACAAGCACAACTTCATATGCGGGGCTGCATGGTCTCTAGAGAAAGGATCAAAGCCAGGGTCAAGAGGGTATACCCATGCATGGTGTGTAAGCCTGTGAATGCCGGCAGACGGTGCAGTGCGAGGGCTGCCTTCTGTAAGACCCTGCCACCTATCACGGAACAGGCCAGCCAAGGCAGCCTGCACAGCTGACTCCTGCCACCGCTGCTGCAACACCCACTCCAAAGGCTGCTGCCGCCAGCTACTATCAAGGAGCTGCAAGCCAGACATAGTGTGCAACACACCATACGACCAGCAACGCTGACAGCCATCCAAGGCCAACATAACGTCCTCGCGCCACACACAACTGGCCAGTGACCTGGGCTCCTCATCACGCGAATCCGACAGCTTGGTCCACCACCGCGCAGCCAGGACTACCCAGTGGTACATGACGGGAATGCGGTGCAGGTCCCGGTATAATACATCCTTGGCAACCCCTTTGATGGATCCTGTCATGATCCTCAGGAACGAGGTGTGCACACTCTCGGCTTGTGTGTCGTACGGTGCGGAGTGCAGGCGCTTCACAAACATTGCCGGGCCCCAGATATGCGACGCATATGACAACACAGGCTCGACCAAAATATCAAACATTCTGCACTTGATGTCAAACTGGGTGAGGCAAGCCCGACGACAGCGCGTCAGCATGGCATGCATGGCTTTGCTGCCGGAAACTGCCAGCGCGTCCGACGCCCCCAGAAGCCCCCGAGTGGCATGCACACGCACGCCCAGATACACGTACTCTGATTGCAGCGCAATTTCACGGCCCCGAAACACAAGGCGATGTTATGCCGGGGCTTGGCTGGTATACCAGTGCGGCGATCGGCTTGGGGCTGCTCGCGAAGGGATGGCCGACACGGTATTGGGATGATTGGATGCGAAAGCCGGCGATCAGCGACGGGCGTTCGTGCGTCTTCCCGGAGGTGCGTTGACCTGATTGCATTTTTATTTGCAATTAATTGGTTGCGGTCTTATGAAATTCCAATCATTCTTCAGGGACCAACCCAGACGCAATGGCGCCACGCTGCTGCCAAGTTGCAACTCTGCTGCAAAGTTGTCTATGGACAGTAAGCAAGTGCGCAACTCTGTGCACGCGCCATTTCGGTAGCGACCACAAAGGTTTGTTTGATCTCCCTTCAAAATGTGTTGGTGGAAGCTGGCATGACAGCCTTATAGCTACACTTCCAACAAGTGTGAATCTGCTGCTGTGTGCCGCAGGTGTCCCGCACCTTTTTGCTGATGCTGGCAGCAGTCGCCACTACTAGCACGCAGGCTATGCAGACATACCAGGCAGTGACGCCTGCCAGCACAAGCATTACATACTCACAGCCGCTGATGCCGCATGTGCCTTACTCTGTGACGCACCTGCTGGCTGCAGGTCTGACTGATCACTTAGGCGGCACTGGCAACGGCGAATGTTTTCGCGGCTGACTCCCAGCCCAGCAAGCCACTCCCTATTGAGGCATACACGCCTGAAGGTGAGTCAGAGGAGAAAAGATTGAATGATCAGTGGGAGGTGGATCCAGAGCACTTGTGGATATATGGGGGTCAGACTAGCAGCTTGGAGCAGGAGCTGCTCAGAGAAATGCTGATAGCTAACAAGGGCGCCTTTGCCTACAGCCTGAATCAGCTGCCCGGTTACTCAGGAGACCTGGGCGAAGTCAACATAGTCATGAAGGACGATAGGTCCATCTGGTCACCTCCGCAGCGGTACAGCCCGCTTGAGCTGGAGATTGGTAGAGAGAAGGTTAGAGAGATGCTGGAGGCAGGCATCGTTAGCAAAGTAGACACACTAGATGCACGGCACAGCAGCACTGTGACCATGCCCGCGAAGAAGGCACCAGACGGCACTTGGTCTGAGAAGCGCTTCTGTGTGGATTTGCGCAACCACAACTTGAGTGCTGTAATTGACAAGTTTCAGATGCCGCTGCCTGAGGATTTGTTTCGCCGCACGCACGGCAAGAAATGGCTTAGCAAGCTTGACTGTCGTAGCGGGTTCTTCAACCTTGTGCTGTCAGAGGAGAGCCGCAAGCTTCTCAACTTCTCTTTTGACGGCCAGCTGTATGCCTTCAACAGGCTGCCATTTGGGCATGTCAACTCAACTGCGTACTTTCAGAAGGTGATGCAGTACGAGATCGACGCTGCAGGCCTGTCTGACTCTTGCCTTGTGTATGTCGATGATGTACTTGTGGTCTCAGATACCTTTGAGGAGCACTTGGAGCACCTGCGGCGGTTGCTGCAGCGGTTTGAGGCAGTTGGCATGCGGTGCCATCCCAGCAAGTCCATTCTGGCTGGGAGTTCCATGCCCTACATGGGCCACGTGGTGTCATCTGACGGCATGCGCCCTGAGGAGGCCAAGGTGTCAGCAATCAACGCACTCCCGGTGCCAACCACATGTGACCAGGTGCGCTGCATCTTGGGGGTCATTGGGTTTTACAGGTGCTATGTGCCTGGCTTCAGCGCTACCGCCAAGCCTCTTAACGCACTTCTCAAAAAGCACTGCAGGTTTGAGTGGGGTGAGGAGCAGCAGGTGGCGTACACCAGGCTGCTCTCACTGCCCCAGGGCTAGTGCTAAGGCACCCAGATCCTTCTAAGCCCTTTCACCTTTACACCGATTGGAGCACCAACGGTATAGCTGCTGTCCTCAACCAGCGGGAAGAGGATGGCTCGGAGTACATGGTGGCTTGCGTCAGCAGGTCACTTAATGAACATGAGCGCCGCTATGAGGCATGGAAGGGGGAGGCACTTGCTGCTGTGTGGGGGATCAAGACATTCCGCCCATACCTGCACGGTGTCTCCAAACCTTTTTGCCTCCACACTGATCACCGGCCGCTGCTGTGGCTCCTCACAGCGAAGGAGCCTACAGGACAGCAGGCCCGGTGGATACTGTCTTTGCAAGATTACTCATTCCACATCGTGCATCGTCCTGGCAAGGACAACATAGCAGACCTGCCCAGCAGGCACCCATGCGCCACAATGTTGGATGTCACAGGGGCGAGGCTGAATGCCACAGCTGACCCCCTCCATCACCCCTTGCCTATGGTTTTTCACGCCGACGGCACTCTGGAAAGCACTGACTACACAGGGGACCTGCTGGGTCGTCACAGGAGTGTCTCCTTGCAAGCGGAGCACCACTCTGTCACAGCAGCACTACTGATGCATGCGGCCGCTAATGTGTATCACCCCTCGCAGCTGCATCACCAGGTCTTGGAGTTCGCCACAGCCAGTCACGCGGACGATTTCATGGATGCTTTTGCACCCTTGCCTGCTGCGCTGCTTGCAGGGCACAACGGTGGCTTTGCAGATACAGCAGAGGCAGGCCCAGACGGCAACCAGCCTCTGGCGCATTGGCAGCAGCAACAGCTGGACGCTGCTGCCAACCATTGGGTGCACAAGGCGCAGCAGGAGGGCGTGCCGCCTGACCCCCCTGTTGCAGCGCAGTACATAGGTGCGCCTGATGTGTATGGGGCACGCAAGACTGTAGCACTGAGCACTGCGTCAGTTGCAGAGAATTTTTTCACAGCCGATAGGCCCATTGTGTTGGTGGAACCCTTTGGGGGGTTTTGTGCGGGCCTGGATATGGCCCTGCGGAACGGCAAAAGGGTTCACCAATACATTTATCTGGACACAAACCCAGTAGCACGTAGCATCGCCACACAGCGCATCAAGCATCTGATGTCGCTATACCCAACACTGTTGACTCCTGATGCTGTGCAGGGTGCTTTTGCCCTACCACAAGACATCAGGCGTCTCACCACCCAGCATCTGGTGGAGGCAGGCGCCAGGGAGCAGCAGTTTCCCTGGCTGGTGGTGGCAGGCTGGCCTTGCCAGGACCTCTCCTTGGCTGGCAAAGCAGCCGGCCTGAGAGGTGAGAGGTCAGGGCTGTTGCATGAGCTTGTCAAAGTGATAGGAACTCTGCAGCAGCTGCAGCCTGACCTGCCACCAGCCTACCTGATTGAGAGCGTGGCCTTTCAGTGCCACAGCAACTCAACCATCTCTCAGCAGGACTTCAGCACGGTTTGCAGCATGATAGGACAGCCTGTCATGCTGGATGCAGCACAGTTTGGCAGCCTGGCTCACAGGGTGCGCAACTGGTGGACAAACCTTTGCACACCGGCACAGTTAGCCAGCGCTGCCGCGCATTTCCAGCGCCCAGCAGGCCGTACAGTCAGCGTGGCACTAGCAGCAGGTAGAACAGCACAACCCGTGCGCACTGCTGACCGCCCGCCACGCTACTGTTGCAACGTGCCTGGTCAACCCATGCAGGCGTGGCCCACGTTTGTGGCTTACCCATAGTCGTACGCCTTCCTGCCAGGAGAGCCTGGCAGCTTGCGCAATGCATATGGCACATGGGAGCAGCCCACAGCAGACGAGAGAGAGGTTGCAATGGGCTACCCCCAGGGCAGTACTGCCGCCCCGGGCGTGAGCGAACAGCAGCGCAGGCAAGCGCTAGGTGAGTCTATGGACTCCAACTGCACACAGTGCATCTTAGCAATAGCAGCAGCTTGGGCAAGGGTACAGCACCCTACACACTTAGCTGCCACCGAGTACGGCTGTAGTTACGAGACAGCGTGTATGCTGTCAGCAGCAGCAGCTGCGCAAGAGCAACTCTGCCCAAAGCAAACGGCAGGTACAGATATCTGGCATGATGCAGCAACTATGCACATGCTGCAGCAGGGCAAGATGCCTGAGGGCACCACAGCAACAGATAGAAGCCGCATCACAAAGCGGCTGGCGTATTATCAATGGCAGCAAGGCAAACTGCTGAGACGTATGCCTGACGGCTCCTGCAAACAGGTGCCAGCCCCGAGGAGAGAACAGCAATCGTCCAGCAGCTACACAGCCGCTGCGGACACTTCGGAGTCAGGCGCACAGCCGCCCTTGTGCTGAACTCCTTCTGGTGGCATGGCCTGCAGGCTGACGTCGCACACCTGGTGAGTGGGTGTAAGGAGTGCAGTCGCATTCGTGCTACGTTTGGCAATGCAGAGCCGGCTGAGCTGCAGCCCCTGCCCATCAAGAGGTTGGGCTACCGCTGGGGGGTGGACCTGGCAGGGCCACTGCCCAAGACCCCCAGGGGGCATCAGTATATCATGATATGCGTGGAGCACTTCTCCAAGCACATAGAGGCTATCCCCATAGCCGACAAGACCCCAGAGTGCACCAGTTATGCCTTCACGCACAACGTGCTGGCACGCTTTGGGGCATGCGCTGAGCTAGTGCACGACAACGGCAGTGAGTGGGAAGGGGCCTTCAAGAGGATGATGCAGGAGGCCCTAATCGACTCACGGCCCACCTCTGCTAACCATCCGCAGGCCAACGGCATGTCGGAGAAGTGTGTGCAGACTGTTAAGCGCGCACTCAAGAAGATGTGCTTAGAGAAGCAGTGCGTAGAGAACTGGGATCTTGAAATCCCGTGGCTGCTCATGGGGTACAGATGCAGCCCCCAGAAGAGCACAGGGTTCTCCCGTAGCTATTGTATGCGCAGACACCTGTGCTGCCACCAGCTGTTGTGGCTAGGCTTGACAAAGCAATTGACTTTGACTCACCACAGCTGGCTGCCACTGACCTTGCCCGCCGCAGGGATCTGGTCAAGCAGCACTGCCCCATGGCACTGCAGAACCTGCTGATCGCCCAGCACCGGGATGAGCAGAGGTACAAGCACACCCGGTCAGGCTCCTATATCAGCAGGGATGGGTCAGCAGCGGTCAGCTGCAGAGTGGGAGAGGTTAGAAAGGGAGAATGCAGTTCTCAAGCATCAGGCGGGGATGTATTGATGTATCAGGGCAGATATTGAGGCTGGTCACCGGCAGCACACAGTCATAGCAGTTGGCTGGACCTCCGCAGCAGCAGTGTTGGAGGTGTGGCAAGTCAGCTGGTGGTGGTGATGTTGTGTGTTGGGAGTTGTGAGGTTTGAGTGTGGTGGAGGTTTGATGAACTCATGTGGGTTGGACAACACTGTTGTGACATGTCTGTTTTCATCTTGGTATTGTGATTTAATTCTGCTTTTACATGCTGTTGTTTTTGTTGCGTGGTTGCTTACACAAGCACACATGCCCGTTGTGCTGTGATGCTTGTGGGGGGGTGTGATGTAGAGTCAGCGCCCATCTGTCATGGTGCCCATGTTGCACGACAGCTGTCAGGCCCGATTGGCTCTTGGAGTTGTCTGTTAGTGCTGAGAGTAGCTTGAGCAGCAGTGGGTGGGTGTGCCACATGAGAATGGCCAGCTGTCAAGTGGTCAAGTGAGCATGGCAGTTGTGCCATGTGCCTGTTGAGCTTCTGACCGTGCGAGGGTCATGTGCCGGGGTGCGTGCCTGGCAAGGCACGCCTGGAATTGCCTTCTTGTGGAGTGAGTATCTGCTGTCAGTGTCAAGCAACGCATGTGGGGGCAGAAATCCCCAGGGGGCAGAAATCCCCATAGTGTGTAATACATTGAGATTCTAGTGCAAGAGAAGTGAATAGCAATAGTGGCAGCAGGCAGCAGAAGGCTCACGGCCCAGGTGACAAGGCGTTGTCGCAGGGATCCAGCAACATCAGCAGCCGACTTTACATCCAGCATTGACGGCAGCTTGCATGCGCAGCAGCTTGCAACCCCTTGCTGTGATGTAAAGTCAGCGCCTATCTGTCATGGCGCCCATGTTGTACGACAGCACATGTGGTTGTTGTGATCTACCATGGTTGCAGAGATACTACATAGAGACTTGGTGTTGGTGTGTGCGTGTTGTCAGGACCGGATGTTGCCCAATTGGCTCTTAGAGTTGTATGTTAGTGCTGAGAGTAGCTTGAGCAACAGTGGGTGAGTGTGCCACATGAGAATGGCCAACTGTCGGGTGGTCGATTGGGCATGGCAGTTGTGTCATGTGCCTGTTGAGTTACCAACTCAGCCTGGGTCATTTGCTGGTGTGCGTGCCTAGCAAGGCACGCCTAAATTGCATGTTTGTGGAGTGAATGTCTGATGTCGAAGTTACGTAGCTCAGGAGGGGGGCAGAAATCCACTTAGAGTGTAATACATTGAGGTTTCAGCACAAGAGAAGCAGTAGTATCCAGAGGCAGCGGACAGCAGAAGCTCACGTCCCCAACTGATGTGAACCCACTCATCCACCAAGGTGTTGCTGCTGCTGCTGGTGGTGGTGGTGGTGGTGGTGGTGCTGCTGCTGCTCATCTCAACCTGCTGGTGACTGTGGCAACAGCAGCTGTTGCTGGCCCATGAGGGTGAGTGTCTTGAAGACAACACAACACTGATGTGGATTGTATTCAGCTGTGTGCAACGCTGCTGGTAGAGCTGCTGCAGCTCCTCGGTACTGCTGCAGTCCATTTATGTCGAGCGTCAGCTTGCATGACATGCGCATTGACGCAGCACCGCTGCTGCTGCCAGTGCTGATGCAGTGTGTCCTGCACCACGCCCATTGCTGCTGTGTCGCTTGTAGCTACTGGCTGAGGCTTGCTGCTGCTGGTGATGTTGCTCCTGTATTAGCCCTATGAGCCTAGTTTGGCTCCAGAAAGGGCGGTCAGGCGTGGCCCTGACCCAGTTTAGTAGTAGTAGTAGTAGTAGTAGTAGTAGTAGTAGTAGTAGTAGTAGTAGTAGTAGTAGTAGTAGTAGTATTTGCAGAAGAGGCGTTGCAGGCTGCTCAGCATCTGTTGTTGCTGCATGCTGCCCGTATGATGCTGGTGCAGCAACTGCTAAAGCAGTAGCGGCAGCAGCTACGATGCGGGGTATCGGCACTGCATTGCTGTGGTTGGTAGGTGCAGGGGCCGGGGCTGGGCTGCTGCTGCTTCCAACGCTGCTGTGGCTGGTAGTGCCCTGCCTGCTGCTGCTGGGGCTGCTACATAACCAGGAGCTGCACTCTGGTGAAGTTGCACTGCACATCACGCATGTGGAGTGCTGAGGTGTAAATGCATGTCTCTGGCTGTGCTGATGCTTCTGCTGCTGAGCTTCTGCTGCTGAGCTGGCACGCCTGGCCTGGCCTGGCCTGGCAGTAGCTACGAGACGTTGCCTGCATGCCTAACGGCAGGTTCACTGAGTAAGGGGAGCAACAGCACTGCTGGGCCAACAACACCAGCAACAGATGAGAGCAAGGGGTCCGGTCAGTGCGGGGGGGGGGGTGCCCCGTTTAACTTTGGGGAAGAAAATGTTACACGCAGACACATTCGCCACACATCAATGGCATTGCCTGCCAGGGTTGAACCGTTGAAACACTAAGGTGGGGAAAAACCCCGATCCTTTGGACACTAGGCTGGACTTTGACTTGGTATTTCACAATTGATAAACATCCTAAACATTTATAAAGAAATTGACAGCAATCTGAGCATGTTGAAAGGGGGGGGGGGTCCCGAGCTGTGTTGCAGAATTTTCCTGGCATGTTGCAAATTTCTTTTAGGAGCATCAGATGAAGCCGGGAGTTAGCTCATGCAAAAACTATCGACAAATTAAATTGATATAACAATGTAACAATCTGAGTCACGATTCACCGCCGAGGCTGCTCATACCAATACTACAGCCGTGGCACGATGCCCATGCCAGTACCGAGACATGCATTACAAGAGTGCAAAGACCAGCACAAAGTCAGCCCCAAGCATCAACGCTCCCTATGAATGACCCACCAGTTGTGGTTTGAAAGTGACACATGTTGTGAGACAGTGCCCGAACCGGGGAGGTAGCAAGATTTCCTGTGGAGACACTGGGAACACACAAAGATGGGAACACAGAACACAATGTAACTAGCACTGGGTCCCCCACCGCCACCCCAGGCAACGAAAGCCTAACAAAGCAACCTCACAGTACAATAGAAGGCGTCCAGACCAAAGCTGTGAGTCCAGCAGCCCCATCAAGCCTAGTAGGATTACCTGCAAGCAGCACCACCACCGCGCAGCGAGCGTCAGGAACAGCCCACCAGGATGCCAGGAAGGAGCATGTAGGCACAAGGGGGGAGGGTGGGGGTCCTCCCCCACCCCCAGCGTAGGCTGGCAGCACCAAGTAGGCCGTCACCGTGGGACCTGAACAGGCACAGCATACAGAAATAATACAGGACAGGCGGGGCACACAAAAAAACAGACAGCCGGGCGGCAAAGAGCACAAGGCACAAGAAAAACCACCCTGCCACCCAAAAACCTTAACGCAGCACGGTGTGAAGTTAACCACCAACGGGGCAAGAAGCCCCGCCGTTGCTAAACGGTGGTACTGACACTGCTACAGGAACGCACCGGGCGCAGCCCGAAGAGAGACAGGTTGAAGAGATATGCATATGTGTATGAGTGACAGCAGAGGTTTCATGTAAGTGAGTGGGCACAAGGGGAAGAGAGGGTAGGAAGAAGATGCGGGGCGGGCGCCGTAGCGGTCCCCACCCCCAGCGTGGCCCTGTGTCCCTGTAGTGCAGGGTCACTGCACAGTGTAGGTATGGTGTCAGCAGGGTTCTGGCTGTACCCTACTGTCACCTGGCCCTGGGTGCCTATACCTGCCAGCCTGTGCAGTGCACCTTGATCGGGTGATTGTAGTCAACAACACTGTCTGGTCCACGTTCTCGGTTCTGTTTCGTGTTTCGGTTCTGTTGCCATCGTCGAAGTTACGTGGCTGCCTTTGTCGCTGTACATCTGTTTGGTCTCTGAGTTCCTTCTAATCGAACACGTGCGTATTACTGGGGGGAACTACGGGCATGCTGAAGGAGGCGCGGGAGAACCTTCCCAAGCTGACCAAAAGCATGACCGTGCCCCAATGGCGGGGTATGGTGGATCAGGCGATGATAGCAGTGCGGGAGATGCTGCCCACAGCACAGTTCACAACGCGGGAGTTTGCCATCCTGCTGCGTTCCCGCATCGACTCAGCACTGAATCCGGAGCTGGCAAACCTGCCAGCAGAAGCACTTACCAGCGTGGACAGCCTCTTTGCAGCCCTGTCAGTGCTTCTGCCGTCGGATGAGACAGACCTGCAGCGGCGTCTCGACGACCTGCCACCTCAGAGCACAGAGCAGCCGAGGTCATCGCAGGTACCATTTACAAGGCATTCCAGCACGCTAGGGTGCCGCTGCCTGAGGGGGTTGAGCGCTACCAGCTGTTTGCGCTCAAGTTTGCCACCCCAGCAGCCTTGTTCATCACACAGGCCCTTAGGACTGTCGTACCAGGCAAGTCCTTTTGTTGGAACGACTTCATTGCCATCTGCCGGCAGTACGACTCAGCCCAGCCTCGGCAGCAGCGGTCTGGTCGGCAGCAACAGCAGTCGGGCCAGCAGCAGCAGTCCGGTCAGCAGTCTGGCCAGCAGCAGCAGCAATCTGGCCAGCAGTCCGGCCAGCGCCAGTCCGGCCAGCAGTACCAAGCGTCCGGTGGGCGTCAGCAGCAGCAGCAGCAGGGGTCCAGGCACGTGCGCTTTGCGCCTGCCGCCAATGGCACCTCATATGAGGAGGAGCGCAGCTACGGCTCTTCCTCACCAAGACAGCAGGGTGGGAGTAGTTTCCGGGGCGGCCGTGGGGGCCGTTCGGGCTACAACAACAGCAATGGCGGCAGCAGCAGCTCTGCGCCACCTGGCAGCGCGCAGCAGCTCTGCGCCCCCTGGCAGCGCGCAGCAGCAGCAGTCTGGCCGCTGCCTCAGCCAAGTCCGCGGGGCGCAGTGTGCCTCGTGCAGCAGCCGCTGTCAGCAAGTCTATCTCTGGCGCAGCACTGGGCTCCCTGTTGATGTCAGGCCCACCTCTCAACAGCGCAGCTGGCGTCAGCAGCACAGGCAGTGCAATCTGCAGGTCGGGGCTGTCCGAAATCACACCAACAGACGAGGACTGCCCCGCCTACAGCATACCCACAACAGCAGTGCCCGTGTGTCTGCTGGGCAGTCTACCCACAACAGCAGCAGCAGTGGCAGCAGCAGCCGGGCGGCTGCTGCGCCCCTTTACAACAGCGGCAGTAGCAGCAGCACCGGTGTGCCTGCAGCCCTGTTTTCTTCTTCTGGCGGCAGCAGCGGCGGCAGCAGCGGTCTGCCTGCTGCCCAGCCTTCACACAGCAGTGGCAGCAGCAGCTTTTCAGCTGCTGCACCCCCTGACAGCAGCAGCAGTAGCAGCGGCCCTTGCGCCGCTGCCCCTTCTTACAGTCCCGGCGAGCGGCTCACATCAGAGGCCTTCTTCAGCCTTGTGCAGGCAATTTCAGCAGCAACACAGGCCCCACTGGCAGCGACAGCAGCAGCTACCACGTCAGTGCCGCCAGTGCGCAGCCGTAAGCCTCGGGGCGCTGAGCGTGTGGTGTCGGAGTCACCACAAGATGCAGCAGAGCCCCCTGCAGCAGCAGCGCCCGCCCCGGACCCTACGTTAGTGCGGCTGCAGCACCAGCTGCGCAACCTCCAGACCCCCATGTCTATGCAGACCCTCATTGCTACGGTCAGCGCTCCTGGTTTGGAGCAACTGCGGGCGGTGCTCACCCAGCTGGGCGAGGTGTTGGGCCTCCCCACTGGCTCATACCTCCCAGTAGCCGCTGGTGTTCTGGGCGCCCTGGCGGCCTCTATACTGCAGACCGGCAGTGTCGACGAGGCCCCGGCATCCCCCGTGCAGCACCCCGGCAGCCCTGCAGGTTTGGCTTCAGGCGCCCTGCCTTACAGCAGCCTGGCAGCGGCAGTACGCAGCAATGGCAGTAGCAGCAGCAGCGGCTCTGCGCCCGTTGCTGGTCCCTCTCGCATCAGCAGCAGCAGCAGCAGCCCCCGCGCGTCAGGACCGCCCCCTCCTGCCACGCCTTACAAGGATGCGGTGCAGTCGGACGTGGTCACTGTCCCGTTTACCACACCCATCACGGTGACAGGTGGGGTTCAGGGGCGCCACTTTGGGACGGTTCTCGACATTGGGTGTACTTACTCAATCATGAACAAACCGTGGCTGCGCAAGAACAACCATGTGTTCTTTTACCCCGGCAGCCCTGTGGAGCTGCTGGAATTCGAGCCGCCCGCCCCCTCCCTGGGTGTCATGCTAGGCGACACACGCAGCCAGGCGACACACCTGCTACGCAACGTGCCTCTTGAGCTGGGTGGCGGCATCTACAGGGTCAACTTCCTGGTCATGCCGCACTCCATGTTTGACGTCGCGCTTGGGCTTGAGTTTATGGACGCATACGCGGCGCGTGTGTCCACCAAGGCTTACGGGCTGCCCGGCACGGGCCCCCAGCTATACATCCCTACCCCGCGCTCCTTCTGCTGCCGCAGCCTGCAGCAGTCCTGGCCCGCCGGGCAGGCCTTCTACCACAACAAGGTACCGGGCCACTTCACCATCAGCAAGCAGCGTTACAACGCTGTGCAGGTGGCGCCCAGCTCCCTCTCTGCCTAGAGCAGTAGGGTGCCGCTTCAGAGTGTCTTAGTGTTGTTCTCGTCCTTTGTCAATGTCTGTTGCTCATGAGTCTTTTGTGGAGCCCGCCCCCGAGCGTGGCCTGCCCTCTGAGGCAGATGTTGAGGCAGTCATGGCCGCTTTGCAGTTGCAGCGGGAGCGTTATGCTCACCTCACTGATGAGCAGTTTCACAGGCTGCAAGTCTTGTTGTTTGCTTATGTGGATATCTTTTCTGTGGATGGGGCCTCTTTTGGGTGTGTGGCTCGGGATAAAGAGTTCTACCATCGCATCCCAACGGGTGATGCTCGCCCTATTACTCAGCGCCCTTACAAGCTGAGTTATGCACAGGCTGTGTGGCTCAAGGGTGAATTGGATCGGCTGCTCCAGTTGGGGGTCATTCGCCCCAGCAGTAGTCCGTGGATGTCCCCTGTTGTGATTGTGCCCAAGCCGAATGGGAGCTGGCGGTTGTGTGTTGACATGCGCTTGCTCAACAAGTGTACAGAGGCAGACCCCTACCCCCTCCCTACTGTTGAGGAGATGCATGCGGCTATGGGCGGTTGTGCCCTGTGGTCGAAGATGGATTTTGTGAGTGGGTTTTGGCAGGTGGAGATCCATCCTGACGACTGCCACAAGTGTGGTCTCACCACCCCTCATGGCAACTTTGAGTTTGTGCGTATGGTTATGGGCATGCAGTCGGCTCCCTCCACGTTTCAGCGTCTCATGGACACCATGCTGGCGGGAGTGGAGCATGCTAAAACGTATATCGACGATACTTTTACCTTTACGCCTGACTTTGACAGTCAGATTGCGGCTCTTGAGCGTGTTTTTGAGCGCACCAGGGAGTACAAGCTCACCATGAACCCCCTGAAGTGCAGCTTTTGTGTTGAGGAAGTGGTTTGTTTGGGGCATTTGGTGTCCGCTGAGGGCATCAGTCCTGTGATGGACAAGGTGGCAGCCATTCTTGAGCTGCAGCCCCCTACTAATGCCAAAGCTATGCGTCGGTTTTTGGCATGATGGAGCAGTACCGGAAGTACATCCCCCGCTATGCTCTCTTGGCGGCTCCTTTGCAGCTTATGTTGCGCCGCAATGTTGCGTATGTGTGGACGGATGAGGCTATTGTGTCTTTTGAGGCTCTGAAGGAAGCTTTGTGCTCGGCCCCCGTGCTGGCCTTGCCCAACTGGGAGCAGCCATTCATCCTCACCACTGATTGGAGCCGTGTGGCTATTGGTGCTGTATTGTCACAGGAGCATCCGGGTACGGGTGAAGAGCACCCCATTGCTTTTGCTTCTCGTGCGCTTACCCCAGCTGAGCGGAACTATGCCGCCACTGAAGGGGAGTGTCTTGCTGTCAAGTGGGGTGTGGATAAGTTTCATTATTATCTGCATGGCCGCCACTGGCAGTTGCGCACTGACCACAAGGCCCTTGAGTGGCTCAATACTGCTAGATTCACCAACTCCAAGCTGGAGCGGTGGGCTATGCAGTTGCAGGAGTATGATTTTGATGTTGAGTATATCCAGGGTTCTACTAATGTGGTGGCGGATTATTTGTCCCGTGCCTCTGAAGCCACCCTTGAGCGGGAGGATGGCACGCGTGAGTCTGTGGTGTGTGGTGTGGCTGGTGGTGTGGTGCCCTGCAGTTCTGCTTGGCCTGCCGAGGCCGCTAAGCAGGCAGACTTTGATTCTGTGGTTTGTGATGTATGCCAAGACCCAGGGGGTTTTGATAACATGGCCATTTGTTCAGGTTGCAATCGCTGCCTGCACCTGCGTTGTGTTATGCCTCCCCAGTCCACAGTCCCCACCGGTGAGTGGTACTGCCCCGGTTGTGACCCGCTGTTTGGCAATCTGGAGGAGTTGTTTGATGCTGCGCCCATCTTGCAGTACACAAGCTGTGACCCCTACTGCAATGAGGTTTTGCTTTCCTTTGTGCGCAGTGGTTATGATGAGGTTTTCTTGGAGGGTTTGCCTTCCCGCACAGCGCGTATTGTGCGCCACAGGGCGGCTTCTTTGCGCCCTCACCTTCGATTGGATGGTTGGTTGATGGTCATGCGGCATGGCACGTCTGGTGTCCCGCAGTGGCTCACTTGCCCACCTTTGTCTTACCGCTGGGACATCATTCGCTGTATGCATGATGCCCTTGGCCATGCTGGTACCCGTCAGTTGAGCGCTAGCATGAAGCAGCATTTCCACTGGCGTGGTTTGGATCGTGATGTTTCGTTGTTTGTTGCACAGTGTGATGCGTGCCAGCGGCGCAAGCTGGTCATTGCTGCGCCGCCGCCCCTCACTGAGCCCATTATCAGGGGCCCCTTTGAGCATGTTCATGTGGACTTGTGTGGTCCGTTTGACACGCCTGTGGCTGACCTGCATGGCAGGCTGTTTATGCCTGAGAAGCCGATCAAGGCGTATGTTGTCCTAATGATCGACTACTTCACCAAGGCCGCTGAGTTTGCTGTCGTGTATGACAAGCAGGCCCCGTCTGTGGCGAAAGCTTTCTATTATTCGTGGATTTGTCGTTATTTTGTGCCCTCTCATGTCACCACCGACAATGGGTCGGAGTTTTCCGATGAGTTTAAGCACTTGCTGGCGCGGCTTGGTATCAAGCATGTGCACACCACAGCCTGCCACCCCGCAGCTAATGGTGTTGTTGAGCGGCTGGTTCAGTCCTTCAAGGCCATGCTTGTGAAGCATGTCAACGAGCACCCCCTGCACTGGTTGCAGAGTATGCCTGTCATGCGGCAGCAGTACTGGGCTCGTTTGCATACTGTTTTGGGCATGTCACCGCATGAGATGGTTTTTGGTCGTCGGCCTGTTCCAGTCATGCCCTTGGCGCGCGAGTTTATCGCTGCCGCTACTGTGGCTGACGTGTCGGTTGTGCCTGACGAGTTTGAGTGCCCTGATCCCCATTCACATGTTTATCATATGCGGCGGTTGTTCGAGGGTTTCGATGCTACGGTGTTTCAGGCGATTCGGCAGCAGTTCGCCAAAAACGCAGCTGCTTGGCCGTTGCGTGGTGGCAGTCGTGAGCTGGCCCAGTTGAAACCTGGTGATTTAGCTTTGGAGGTTGTGTCTGGGCCTGTTTCTACTTTGGGTGAAGCTGTCAAGGGTCCCTTCAGGGTTGTTGAGGTTCGCGGCAACGGTGTGGTGGTGCTTACCACGGGCAGCACTGACTTCAAGCAGGCTGTGCATTTCACCCGCAACATCGGCAACTTGGCTCGGTATCTGGATCGTGCTTCTGTGCGGGCTGCTTTGGCGCAGTCGTAGGCTTGTGGACATGGCAGGTGTTTTTTTTTGCTGCTGTGGCGGTAACAATCCTCGCGCTACATAATGTAGTGCAGGGTCACTGCACAGTGTAGGTATGGTGTCAGCAGGGTTCTGGCTGTACCCTACTGTCACCTGGCCCTGGGTGCCTATACCTGCCAGCCTGTGCAGTGCACCTTGATCGGGTGGTTGTTGTCTTTCTCTTGTTTTGCGTGTGTTACCGCCACAGTTTGCAGCCCTGTCCCTCTGTCCCTGCCTGCGCCCGTTGTGCTGTTGCAGATTTGTGTGTTTGTGTGTGGTCATTTGGCCAGCTGTCTTGCAGTGCAGTTGCCTGTGTGGCTTGGCTGGTGCAGCTTTGCGGTTGGTGTGGTTTCTCTTTTTGTGGGTCTCAGGCTTGTTTGGTGGGGGGGGGGGGGAAGGCCTAGGCCTGACACAGCTTGGTGTAGAAATGCATGCAATGCTGTGTCATTCCTAGCGGAGTCGGATCAGCCTGAGCCCCACAGTAAGGTTGTGAGGGTTGCAGTGGTTGGAGCAGTTGGAGCAGTTGAAGCAGTTGGAGAAGTCCTGTGGTAGCAGTTGTGGCAGCAAGCCGTGGCAATTGCAGCAGGTGTGTCAGGTTTGAGCCCGCATGTGTGTACAACACACTGTGAAGGGCCAGGTTCAGGTCAATGTGCTGACAGTGTCATGCACTTGGAAAGGATGTGCCGCCCAAAAGTGGTGTGCGTCGTCCAAAACAACTCGGTAACAATCCTCGCGCTACATCCCTGCAACAGGCACAAGACAAGGGGAGGGGAGCAAGGCAGTGCAACACAAGGTGGGAGGGGGTGGGGAGGGGGGTGGACCATGCAGAGGCGACTGGTGAGGTGGGTGGACCGATCCGGGTGGCTGGTTTCAGCAGTGCTTGATGATTGTGTCACATGTTGTCTTACTGGCAGCAGATGGGTTACAAGACGTTCAGAGAACATCTACGGGTGGTGGGGGTTTGGGTGGGAGGTCCCACTTTGAACTTCTTAGCCTACTGTCCGGAAACAACCTTGACCTCCCCCCCCTCATCCCGGGCCAGTGGGTGTGTTGTACAACTATGGGCAGTTGTGACTTGGTAGAGCCGTTGGGAATTTGACAAATTCTAGAACTCAGAGACTCTCTCACAAGGTATGAGTAGCTTGCTGTTGTGTTGTTTGCTCCAACATGCAATGTTGTAGTAAGATCGCAGAGGCTGAAGCTGTCGTGTCTGTCAACGAAAAGAAATGCAATGTGATTGCTAAACTAACAAGGCATGTGGTTGTGAGCAGACCATTTGGTTGCAACTGCAAGGAAGTACTAGTTCACGTGGCCAGAGTGGACTCAGAACTGGCCGTTTGTAGGACGCATGCCTTATCATGTGTTGCATCCTGTGATGAGAACTTGCCTCAGCATGAGTCAATCAATCACACCTGAGCCATTGGTCATGTGAGGGGCAAGACGCTCTTTGGGTTGCTTTGGCCTATCTATCTTGAAGCACTGGTGTTGCCTTAGGGCGAGTGCAGCTGTGTGTAGGGAGTGAACGGCAGCAGACGTGCTACCATGTCTCCCTTGTTCAGGCCTATGCTTGGGCTGGACTGCCCTCCCTTTTGGCATATGGCCTGGGGGCAGGCCTCGTTGAAGCGTTAGCAGCCACAGCTGTTGCGTGAAGGCGAGTGTGTGGATGGATAATAATAATAATAATAATAATGCTTCAGGGCCCCCTCCTAACCCAGTAACGCCATAGGATTACCTCCCATAAAGATAAAGATAAAGATACAGAGACACCCCCATTGGCTTCACGCCCTGTAAGGACGGCGGGGTCTACCCCTCCTGACACACACTCCAAGCATTATTATCACACGGGGTGACACTTGGTAGAGGCAAAGTGCCCAAATCCTCTACCCCTCACTGAGGCCCCACAAGGGACACAGGCCACTCAGTAAGACGGACATTGTTGCCAATGCCCCAAAGAGAGACCTTGCTGCGGGTGGGAATCGAAACCCAAACCTTCTGCTCACAAGGCAACCTCCCAAGCAGTTTTACGCCATGCCCAGGGATGGATAAGGAGTGAGCACTTACAGGGTGAGTCCTGAGTATCTTATGGAGAATGGGACCTGTTGTTTATTATGCTGAGCAGTGTTTTGAACAGTTGGGTTTAGGGTACAGCTGCAACATGTGCTGCTACCTACTATGTGTGTTGTTGGGCATGGCAGTTGCAACACTTGCTGCCTATCCTTGAGCAGTGTTCGAATGGTCCTTGGCTGACTGCGATTCTGGAGCAGTCGCCTGACTGGGGAGGTGTGTCTGACAGCCTTCTCCTTTGATTCAGGCTCACGGCCTGGACACTGAGCAGGTGTCATATGTGTCTTGAAATTGCAAGACCGTCCAGCACAGACGGTGCTAGCATGTGTTTTGTGTCAGCTTAGCTCCTGTGGGATAACTTCCTGCAGAAGCTGACGGAGCTACTCACAGGTCTGACAGCTTTTCGTTTGCTTTGGGCTTACAGCCTGGACATTGACAGGCTGTTTCTTGTGTAGTGGGGCTGCAGTACAGCGCAGCTCAGGTGGTACTCCCACCCATTTGCATGTTGTAGCAAGTCAGCTTCTTGTTGGATAGCTTCCTGCAGGAGCTGACAGCAACCACGCATCGTGTGTGTATGTCTGACAGCAGCCGGTCTCGTACTGCTCAGTACGTGTACTGGCTGGACCTGGCCCAGACCTGACGCCTGTATGTACCTGAGTTATGTTGTGATGTTTGATTGGCACAGTCACTTGCGTATGCATCTTCGTGCCAGCGCATCGCAGCTTCGGGTGTGCAAGTGTCTATGCATCCTGTACAGCTTTGCCCAGTCACACCACATCGTGTGGTTTGATTGGTTTTGCAGTGCATGTTGCACTGGTTGAGGTACGCTGTTGTTGCTGCTACAGTTAGCAGCAAAGTAACAGAAGAGTGACCTCGGCCAGGGGTATAAATAGCGAGTGTGCGCTGGGTGACATTGTTGAGTTACACCCACAGCCGTGAACCAGCCCCTCGCCTGCTAAGCGTTGTAACAAGCTCTTTGGCAATCCTTCTGTGACTTTCCAGACACCGATTCGGCTTCCCTGTCTTGAGCAGCTAAAAGCTGCAGCAATTGGTTTCTTCAGGCTTCTTCTACTGCTAGGTGAAGTGCCCAGAGCACTCGAGTTCCCTGTCGACAGATACAGTTACCCCAGGTCCCTGCGACCCTTCAGTCTGATCAGCTGAGAGGTGCCATCCCTCAGCCCTTACTAAAAGTGATACCTATACACCCTCGTCTCGCTTCCGGCTACCCTGTAACGGCGTGGGAAACAGGCCGTGTGTGTGAGAGGGAGGGGCAGTTGTGAACCCCGGTGCCAGCAGGGTTCAGTGAGAGGGGCCCGGCCTGCCACCAGGGCGGCACTGGGACGGTCTGTGTGCCCCCTTTTCCCCTCTGCCACCGCAGGTACCCCCTTCGACCCCTGGCACCCGCGGTGCACTACCACCACCCCAACCACCGACTACGACCCCCCGTACTTGGCAGCGGAGACACTCTCTTCAACGACTACGTTGAGGATCGACTACCTGTGACCTGAGCCCATCACGACTTCCACTGCGCAAGTTTACGTCACTACCGTTCTCAACAAGAGTTCTGGTACTGCGTAACCTACTCCAAACAACAAGTAAACGAATAGCAAGGGGTTTTCGAAACACCTGCTGCTCAAAAGCTGACTTCGGTCCAGCTTACTACTGCCCTCTACTGCTTCCAGAGCTTGCACACCAAAGTGTGTCCAGCCCCATACAAAAGCTGTTCCCACAGCCCAAAAACATTACATACACATGTCTGAGACAGAAGGGGAGTTCCAGTTCGCACCCCCAGGGGCCATGCTGCCTTCACCTGGTGCCCTCAATAGTATTGACACCTATGATGGGCAGGGTGATCCCAACCTCTGGCTCAATCACCTTCAGGATACAGCTGGCCTGTACAATTGGGCTGAGATACACTGCTTGCGTGTAGCAAAGCTCAAGCTAAGAGGCGATGCACAACGTTGGGGCCAGTCCCGCAGCTTCTGCAGCTGGGCTGAATTTCAACAGCTACTAGTTCACCGTTTCGGTGAAACACAAGAGACAGCCATAGCACGACTGGAACGCTGCTACCAGAGTCCAAGAGAGGCCCCCAGGGCCTTCGCTGACAGATTTCGACTGGATGCAGAACGTTCTGGTCGCACAGAAGATGCTGCTCTTGTTTACACCTTCATACAACGTCTCCAGCCCAGCATCAGGACTGAGGTTGTCAGGAAGCAACTGCGCAGCATAGACGCAGTAGTTGAATACGCAAATTACCTGTTAGGGGCATTGGGTGCAGCAGACATGGGAAGGGAGGATGGCTTTGCAAGCAGCAACTTTGGCCGTAACATGGACGGCATGGCAGCTGCAAGCAAACCACCAGCCTTTGGTAACCCACTGCCCCGACGCCCTGAGTTTGATACTAGGAGGCCTCAGCAAGGGCCTTACTACAGGCCAGCCTCCAGGCCCCCCTTCAGAGATGTAAGCAACCGCAATGCTCGCCCTAACAATTTCCCTGTGCCCCCCAAGCCTGCTCCCGTGCCTTCCTCACCTGCTGCTGTGGACGAGCTGACCAGGCGTATGCAGCAGTTGGAGCTGAACATGCATCAGCAACTGCAGCAGAACAAGGACAAAGACAGGGAAATCAGGACCCTGCGTTATGCTTTAGAAAAGCAGCCTCAGAGGGACACACCTCATATCAATTTCATGAGCAGCGAGAGTCTGCCAGAAGATGAGTTAGACATTGATCCTGAGTTGTTGGCTGCACTCATGGTCAAGCGCTCTGCTGACGACAGCAATGCACCAGCCCTGAAGCGCATGCCAGCCAAACGTACAGCCATTGATCCCCGGGCACCCAACATGCATGGGCCATCACGACCAACTTATGCTGCAGCCCGGCCTGCCTCAAGCAGCCCAGCAGGGACAAGCAGGCCTGCAGCAGCGGCAGCTGCTGAAGCAGGCACTGATGCTTTTCCCCGAATGCCAAGACAGCGACAGCCATTGCAGGCTAGGCCCTATGGGGCACCTGGTCCTGCGGTTCCCGGCCCTCGTGGCCCTGTGCCCCCTCCTGCCCCCCCGGTCCTACTGATTCAACCCACAGGTCACAAGGAGCTGCTGACCTGGCCAACCAAAAAGCAAAGAAGATGGCATCAGAGATATGTCGCAGCATTAAGATGGATGGGCAGACAGAAGGCACTGTGCCTCCCCAAGCAGTCCTTACCTGCCTCGCAGGGCACTTGGCTGGGCAACCCAGCCTAGTCAGCCTTGGCCAGGAAATGGCCACCCAGGTGGAGTCGGTTATGAAGGACATCCAGCGCAAATATCAGCCCAGTCTTCGGCTTGGCAGCAACAGCCGCAATACAGTGCTGAACATGTCCAGCATGCCCACCAGGGGCCTGACAACACCACCTTCTGAGAGGGTCCGCAGCCTGCTTCAAGCCAGCCGCCCACGCCCCATAGCCACGCCTCGTGTCTCGACCTGCAGAGTAGTAGCAGAATTGAATGGTAGGCCTCTGGAAGGAGTAGTGGACACTGGGGCTAGTACCACTGCTGTGACCCTTGACTGCCTGCGACGTCTGGAGCTTGACAGCCTGATAGTGCCTGCTCAGTCCAGCTACCTGAATGCGGATGGCCGCATCACTGCTGGAAAGGGCAAGGTACCCAACCTAGCTCTGGCTTTGGGGGACTTTGAGACTCTTATCAACCCCACAGTCACCTCCGCCTTGAATTATGACCTCTTGATCGGCAACGATGTGCTGACCCGTGCCCACGCGGTGATCGACTATGGAAAGGGTAGCTTGATCCTGCGCATAGACCCCACCACCTGCCAAGAGCTACCCATTAGCACTAACCACCCCTCTGAGCCTGGCAGTATCTACTGCCAGAGCCAGCCTCACCTGCCAGAGGACCACAGCTTCGACACTGCATCCACAGACGAAGCTGAGTATGTGACTGAAAGCTTCTACTTGGAATTGGCTGGCACCAGCACCACAGCTGCTGACCCAACCATTGCAACCGAGTACGATGATAGTATGCGCTCCTTTACAGCCGCTAGCAATGCAGCCACCTACGGCAGCAGCAGGCAAGCAGCAGACAGCAACAACACCACACCAGCAGGAGAGGTTATCGAGAGTGGTGGCGGCTATAACAGTGATTTTGACAGCTACATGCTCAGCAGCGACAGTGATGATTTCAGCGATGAGGATATGGAAACAGAAGACAGCGAGCTGGTTCACCCCAAGAACCTGAGGTATGTGCTTTCTGTCCTGCAAGATGCTTACCCCGACTGCGATGGCCCCACAGCACAGCTGCTGGCCTCCCTTGACGCAACCGCTTGGGGCTTCCCTGACTCCCTGGGGTTTGACATTGAGAGGGAGGGATACAATGCCAGTGATGGGAAGGGAGCTACTCATGAGGAGATTTCAGGGTCAGCCGACACCGACTCAGGCACCACCATATACCCAGCCATCTGCAATATGGCACAAAAATCACCAAAAGAATGGGTACCCACCCAACTGCGCCGCCTGAGGGATGGACAGCTGAGGGGTGAGCCTTCATTGTTCTCCAACCTACAGCTGCCCCCTAATGCTCCTGGCCATGAAAATAGTAGCACCGAGGGCCTGGCTTCATGCCTAGCCCTGCAAAAGCAATTTGCCTCCCTGATGCTAGCAAACCACATGGGAATCACCCCTGAGAAAGCTATGGAAATAGCTGGTAAAGACTTAGCGGGTCTGCCCCAAGGCTACCCTTCTGTGTTTGAGGCTTTGCATAATGACTGGCTGTACTCCGATTCTGACGAGATAGACACAACTTTAACAGACACCACAGCCGCCAGCATGCTGTGCCTGGATCAGCAGCTACCAACTACACCCAAAACACCCCCTCACAGCTCAGAGTGGGGTTACAAAAAGCTAGTCAGCCATCTGGCCCTTCTCTCCACCTCAGCCTTTCCAGGCCTGAGGAGTGACACAGCCCAGTTCCTAGCAGAGCTTGATGTTATCAACTTACCTGCGGGATATGATTCAGCGCTGGGATCTTGGGCTGAGGAAGAGATGGGCTTGTCTAGGGCTCCCCTACTCCTGGTGGATGACAACCACACAGCAACAGACAGCAGCGAGTCAGAACCAGAGCTTATTTACATGTATGACGAGCCAGAGGCAGGGGATAGCATTGATTCCCACAGCCTGCTGACTGATAACCCCCGCATGCTCAGCTACCTGGCCGGGCTGATGCTAGCAGCGTTTGGGGATGACATGGAGCCTGTCACAGCCCTGAAGCTGGCTAGCACAGACCTAGTGGCTTTGCCTAGTGGTATGCCTTCCGCCCTTGATGCCTGGATCACCGCCTCCTTGGGAGCTACAGTCCCTTCCAGTGCCAAGAGTCTTTTCAGCCTTGACAGAGCGCTGGCTGAGCCTGAACACTATGAGATCAGCGAGCCAAACCAGCCCAACACTCGCCACAGGCTACTTCAGCGCGTGGCATGGCTGATTGAGTGTGCTTACCCACATTATGACCGTGATGAGGCCGAACGCATAGCCAGCTTGGACCTGAGTGCAGTACCTCAGGGGTGGCCCTCACTCTTGGCCCCGCCGCCAACCAAAGATTTGACCACCCCACTGGCCACTCCAGCATCGGCACCTGCAACAACAGTAGACCCATCAGAGATGTTTGTGTTTGAAGAGCGACAAGGAACTCCCCCGACACACCCGACCAACAGCAGCAGCGCCCCTGCAGAGCTATCCCAAAGCAATCCAGGCCCCAATCGGCGCCAGCTGCCTACAAGAGGAGCTCTACAACGCAGCGACTCAGGCGTAACACACGTCTTCACTTCTGGCCGCCCTGGCCGCTACACAGTGGTGACTTCTGGAGACCAGCACCCCCGGCCCCCCAGGCCCCGCAACCCAGCAAACCCTTCCGGCCATCGTATTAACAACCCCCCGCAGCGGCCCCCTGTGCGCCGCCGCCAACAGGCAACCCTTCTCCAGCCCACAGAAGACACCGTCATGATTGAAGCAACACCCGCTGCACCTGAGGTCTTCTGCTCTGAGACCATTGCAGCGAGTGACCTCACCCCGCTAGAAAAGAGGGCTGAAAGCACAGCCTCCTCCTCCAATACAACCCCTACGACTCCAGCTCCAAGCCCAGCTGTGTATGAGACCACCGACATGGAAGCTTCCCCCGTGGACACCTTCTGCTACTTTGAAGAGCCCTTGTCTGACAGCGACATGCCCTCCCTGGCAAGCGACTCCGACAGCGATACATCCGAGCCAGACCAAGACCCCGACACCCTGCACCCACTAGATTGGCTGGGAATGTATGAGCCCCTACCCCAGGAACACCCAGAATTCCCCGAGCCAGCCGCCCTCCCCAGAGCCCTCTACAACCCACCAGAAGCCGAACTCTGCCCATTTCCTGATGATGACCTCCTCAGTGACAACAGGCACCTCTCTCTGTCTGGTATGGTAGACGCCGCCAACCTGGACACAGCAGAGTTTGACATGATCGTGAGTGTGTTGGAGCAGAATGCAGACGTTTTCTGCTTCCACCCAACTCAGTTGGGCACCTGCAACTATGGGAGCCTCTCCATTGACACCGGAGATGCAAAACCCCTAAAGCAAAACTACTACAGGATGCCATATAAAAAACAAGAAGAGCTGAAGAAGCATGTAGAGCAATGGCTGGAACTGGGCATCATAGAACCCAGCAACTCCCCTTGGTCAGCCCCCTTGCACCTAGTACCCAAGAAGGGAGGTGCCACCCGTGCAGTGGTGGATTATCGAAAGCTCAACAGCGTCACCAAGAAGGACGCCTACCCCTTACCTCTGATGAATGATATCTTGTACAACATAGGGCCTGCCAGGTATTTCAGTGTAATTGATTTACACTCGGGGTACCTGCAAGTGCCCATGGCAGGCAAGGATGGTAAGGATCCGCACAACAGCATTGAGAAGACAGCGTTTGCGTGCCCCTTCGGGCACCGCTTGTACCAGTTCCTGAAGGCTCCCTTTGGCTTGACAGGTTGCCCATCTTTCTTCATGCGCCTGATGAATCAGGTGTTACAAGAGCATGTCGGCAACTATGCGTTTGTGTACCTAGATGATGTGGTGATCTACAGCCGCACTCTTGATGAGCATGTTGCTCACCTGACTGCTGTGTTTAAGTCGCTACGTGCTGCCAACCTGCGGCTGTCCAGCACCAAGTGCCGCTTTGCCACCAGCCACTGCACCTTCTTAGGCTTCTGCATTTCAGAGAAGGGCCTAGGCTGTGACCCCCGGCTGATAGAAGCAGTTGCACTGCGCCAAGAGCCTTACAAATCAAAAAGCAACCCCAAAAAGGCAGTAGCCAGCTTTGTTGGCCTATGTTCATTCTATAGGCGTTTCATCAGAGGCTTTGCAGAAATTGCAGAGCCCCTCACCCGTATCATGGGCAAAACAAAGAAGTTTGAGTGGGGTCCTGAGCAACAGGATGCCTTCGACACCCTCAAGAGCAAGCTGATGGACTATCCTATCCTACGACGTCCCGACTTCACCAAGCCGTTTCACGTCCACACCGATGCCTCCCAGAAGGCAGTGGGCGCTGTGCTGACCCAGTGCGACGAGGACGGCAAGCACTACGCCGTCGCCTACCACAGCAAGAAGCTTACTTCTACACAAGCCAACTGGGCAATCACCCACCTGGAATGTTATGCAGTTGTCAGCGCCGTCACAGAGCAGTGGAGGGACTTCCTGTGGGCTGCTGAGCACCCCTTCACTGTAGTGGTTGACCACCACGCCCTCCGTTGGCTGCTGACATCACCCAACCTGCAAGGCAAGTTAGCCAGGTGCAGCCTGAGGCTACAGGAGTTTATGCCCTTTACGATCCAGTATCGTAAGGGTATCCACCACCTGGCTGCAGATGCCCTCTCCCGAGACCCGCGACATGACAGCGACGAAAGCCCTGAGACACCTACCAGCGCCACCAAGGCCCCAGCCCTTGATGACTGTCCCGATTCTGACCCTACTGACTACAACCACTTCGATGAGGTGCTGACCCTCGACTCCACCAGCACCCCATGCCACCCCGACACAGCAACCGCTGCCTTTGAGGACCCGGCCAACAGCCCAACCCCCTCCTTTGGTGAGTGGTTGCCCCCAGAACCCCCTGAGTTCAAGACCGACACCCACGACCGCAACCTGGAGCAGTTTCTCACCTCTGAAGACAAGACCGACACCTACCCAGCCACGCCTGCGGGCAACAACGACCACGCCAATCCATTGGACTCCACAGAGCAAGGGCATTCTGAGACCCCGCCACTTGACCACGAGGAAGCCCCTCCTGTGGAGCACGACTCCACCCTCCCACTGAGCCTTGATTCACCCAGCAGAATGGCAGGCCTCCCTGGCCCTGCGCGTATCGCCATTGAAGGCAACATTGGCAGCGGCAAGAGCACAGTGCTCAGAAAACTACAGGAGATACAAGCACTACCCTGGTGGAGCAACTGGCATATACTACCAGAGCCTGTAGCCGACTGGCAACACCTTCTGGACCAGCACTACACGTCTGGCGATACAGACCCTGCCCATGCAGCAGTATTGCAGCAGGCAGTGCTCAATGCATATGCCCTACGTGTTCCACACCCCATAGCGGCTCCCTACATCATCATGGAACGGAGTCCCTGGAGCAGCTTGGCAGTGTTCCTGCCTGTGCAAGGCCTCCCTGCTAGCTATGAAAGGGTGGTTCAACAGACTGCGCATCATATGCACCCAGTCCTGGACAACGCCCTGCCAACAACCCTTATCTACCTACAAACCGACCCAGAGACCTGTCTTACCAGAGCCCAAGCTCGCCAGCGCCCGGAGGAAGCCGCCCTAACCTTGGACTACTTGAAGAAGCTCCACCGCCAGTATGATACAGCAGTCCACCGGTTCCCTGGAGTGACAGTAACAATCAACGCCAACCAAGACGAGGACACGGTGTTTGCAGCCGTCAAACGTGCTGTGGAACTACTACATGAGCCTTTGAACTACCCAACAGCCACAACAACTACTACAGCCTGTGGTCAACTACCAAGGCTCCCTACACTATTGCTGAGTTTCCCAATCTGGCGCGACTACTTGGACCTGACAAGCTACTTACTACTTGCGACCCCTACTTATTGCGACTGTGCCCCGATCAGCTACTGGTATGCACAGAAGGAGTGCCCCCAAGCCATGCAAGCACTCAGGCAACCGCCTGTTACTACACAATGCCCCACCCCAAGAATACCAACCAGGGAGCCCTCACCCCCGTCCCCGCTGGACCTGACACCATTGGACTTCCTGAGTGGACCTTCACACCTGCTGTTCCATCAGGACAGCGAGGTCCCCATACTCTTCCAAGGAGCCCGGGCACCTTTGCCTACTCACCACTGTTCCAAGCACAATACGAGCACCGCTTTGGCTCCCCAGTGAGCACCAGTCACCGCATCAACAATCTTCACGCCTTGGACTTGTATGCAGCCTTGGGCCCATGGCTCTCCAGCGCGCCCGTGCAACGTTCTGCTGGCAGTGGCGCCCAAGAAAGCCCTACCAGCCCTGCAAGTACAGCAGGTGAACACAGACGGCACCGAAGTTGTGTATGTGGACACAGAGCAGTATGCTACCTTCAAGGCAGCAGAGATGGAAGCACAGGACCCGGTCAGGTTCAACCAGACCCTACTAAAAAGCGACACTACCTTTCCCTGGACCCAAGCCTTCACCAATGAGGCCTACATGTTGGACAGCTGGATTAGACTGGTCAGACTACGCCCTACCATACCCTGTGGCGTCAGCCTGCACAACCCCAACACCATGACTTTGGAGCATGGCTCAGTCCTACCAATGGGCCTGACACAACACCCGACCGGAGCCAGCCCTCAGACTGGCCAGCTGCCTACCACACCAAGAGAAGAGCTCCCCCCACCGGGATTCCCCAGAGCAATGAATATGTATGACCGGCCCCCGCGAAGAACGGCCAAGCTGGCAGTGGAAAACATGCAGAACTGGGCAACTACAGAAGCCCAAGCAGTTACCAGCGACACAAAAATACCCTCCGACCTACCCTGCAGCGTCTGTGGGTCACCCCACGACTGGGTCAACCTGCTACTATGCCACCGATGTGATAAGGGGTGTCACACCTACTGCGTGGGCCTGGTGGGAGTACCATCGGGCAATTGGTACTGCGATGAGTGTGTGTTACAAGGAGCGCCTGATACCCTGCCCCTACCCACTGGAAGTGGCATGTCAGACCTGCAGCCCTCAAGCGCTACTGACAAACACCAGGAGTCACCAGCACCAGCCAGCCCCAGGGCAAGGCCCCAAGCCGCTTTCATGATTCCCCAAGCCTAACCCAGGACACACCCCGACCCACCTGAAGAAGCCGACACTGAATCAGACCAAGACGAAGCAGCCTCTGTCACAGGCGCCATCTTGGAGGTATGGGAGGATCAAGCCACGATGCAGTACCTGCAAACAGAGCAGTACAACGTGGATCTTCTGCCAGACGACGATGTATTACTTAGCAGGGAATGAAGCGTATTGACAAGAGAGCCGCCAACTACCGCTGGTGCAACGACAACCACAAGCTGTACTTCCGCCCCTCGGGCAAGTACACAACCGACCGAGAAGTACCCTCCCCTGCAGCAAGAGAGACCCTGATCGACCAAATGCATCTGGACCTGGGACACCTCGGCACCACCAAACTGTGCAGCATCCTGCTTTCCGTTACTACTGGCGTGGCATCTACAATCAAGTCAAGCAACGCCTACGCAACTGTGTGGACTGCCTCCGCCACAAGACCCTGTTCAAGTTCCAACCAGAGCTCAAGCCTCTGCCCCCCAGCCAGTTGTGGGAAAGGGTCAGTCTTGATTCAATGGGCCCCTACCCACCCACCCGCAACGGCTGCCGATTCCTGTGTGTTGGCATCGATGGCATGAGCAAGTATGTGGAGGCGCAAGCAGTCCCTAAGCTGGATGCCGATACTATGTGCCGCTTTGTTATGAACCAAATCATCGCCAACCACGGCACACCAAAAACATCATCAGTGATGGAGGCAAAGAATTTCAATTTGGTTTCAAGACCCTCATGAAGGAACTTGGCGTAGAGCACCTACAAACAGCCGCCTACAATCCGCAGTCCAATGGACAAGCAGAAGCAGCAGTCAAGACCATTCTCCATGGCCTGCAGAAGACAGTGGGACAACCCCACGCTTGGGATGAAAAACTACCTTTGGTACTGCTAGGACTTCGAAGTGCTGGTGCATTCTACTACTGGGTTCTCTCCCTTCTCTACGTCAACACTGGCAGGAATCCTATCCTACCTGCACAACGCCGCGGCCCTCCCCCCAACTACTGACCAAGCTGGGCCTTCCAGTAGGCCACGCACTCGCCGCACCATCCCAGCAACAGCAGCCACAGCAGCGGCTGGGACATCGGCACAATCCCAACTACTGACCAAGCTGGGCCTTCCAGTAGGCCACGCACTCGCCCGCAGCCACACCCCGCAACAGCAGCCACAGCAGCGGCTGGGACAT
>VIIQ02000150.1:0-233914 GCA_007449985.2 Desmodesmus armatus | reverse complement strand
TATGCTGTGTGGTTGCAGGTGCACCATGAGCGCCCCACAGGTTTCATCGGTGTGTGGCCTGAGTTTGCGCTGCTGCGCCACTCGGCCCTTAAGCTGTACCCCCCACCCCACCCCCACCCCAACCACCACACATACACACGCAACACGCAACCATGCTCTACCCCCCCTCCCCTTTCACCTTGACAAAAGCCCTGATATTGATCTTGGTCCTAATGCCATCATTGAACACCTTGTCTGCAGGTGCGTCACAAGCGCCCCACTGGGTTCATTGGTGTGTACCTGAGTTTGTGCTGCTGCGCCACTCAGCCATCATGCTGCAGCCTCTGTTCCCCCCCTCCCCCCAAACCCACACACAACCATATACGCGCTCACAGACACCAATCATGCGCCCCTCCCCCCCCCCCCCCCACCACCACCACCCAACCCCGTGTCTGCAGGTGCGTCACGAGCGCCCCACAGGTTTCATCGGTGTGTGGCCAGAGTTTGCGCTGCTGCGTCACTCCTGTGCCCCCAACACCAGCGCGGTGGTTGTTGACAGGTTCATGTTGGTGCACGCCACTGAAGAGACATACCAGAGGGGGCAGAGGTCACGGCAAACAAGCTGGGAGGGTGAGTGCAGGGGTGCTTCTCGGGGAGGGGGGGGGTGTTCGCGTCAGGCTGCCCACACATCGCTCAGCGGTTACGCATGCACCCCCCTCCCTGCCCCAAACATACACAGCTAGCCTGATCTCTTGCTGTACTGACCAGCAGCATCATACATGCCCTCACCCCCCCCCCCCAAACCACTCTGCAAACACCCGCAACATCCCCCCCTTGTTCCACTGTGTTGCAGTGTGGTGACCTTGCCCTTGCTGCCCGTCAGTCTGCCCACCTCCAGCTGTTTGGTCGGCCCTGCAGCTGCAGGCGCTGCAGCCTGGAGGCAACACTCAGCAGTGAGGCAGCAGCAGAACTGGAGGGAGTGGCGGACAAGGCACAGGTGTGTTAACACATGATTGGTGGTGCAGGACTCTCTTTGGGGGTCTTACTTGTGCACCCTGAGCCCCTGGCATAGGCAAGCTGAGGTTGGTCCAATATCCCAACGGCAGTCCCAAGGGTTGTCTAGATTGGCTGTCCAGACACACACAGTGTTTGAAGGGCTTGAAGTGACCGAAGGAGGGCTGAATGAGGCACAAGGAACACATCAATGAACATGTTCATCTGAGTGAAGCTTTGCTGCTGTTCCTGCTGTGCTGTCTGCATGCCTGCCTGTTTGATCAGGGTGAGTGGCAGCAGCGTTGGCAGTCTGCGCTTGAGGGTCCATCAAGTGGAGACATGGGGGAGGAGGAGGCGGCAGAGGCACTCAGCGACCTACAGGTTGTTGATGGGTTCGGGGTTTATGGTTGAGGTTGAGGGGTTCAGAGTTTATGGTCAAAGGTATTGCTAGAGATGTGTGTGTTGGGGGGGGGGCGTATCAGTTGTGTGGTTCATGCAACAAATGATCGGGTCATGCAACCAACAACGGCTATGCGGCTTGCAGCAGCAGCAATGACGATGTGTGTGTGTGCCGGCAAGGGCTATTTGGTGCCCCAGGACAAGTTGTCACTCAGAGTGCCAGGTGCCACTTATGGACAGATCACTCTCACTCTCACTGTCAGTTTCACGCATCTAGTGCTTACAGACATGTCAGCAACTTGCTAGCACACGGCTCAGGGTGGGGGGCCTAAACCCCAAGTCCCAAGGGTCCTGCAATCCAGAGGGGGTTGATTCCTGAGTCGCTCCTACTGTTGGGGTTCACACCAACCCAAATCCATACCCAGCAAGGCGTTCCGGCTGAGAATGTCTTGCCGTCCCACCCCTCCCACCACCCCACACCCCATCCCCTGGCTGAGTCAATACCCAACAATGAGTCACAGTTGAGGCACAACTGTCTGAGTTGCTGCTGCTGCTGCTGCTGCTGCTGTCTCTCAGGCTGAGATCTCTGAGTCTCTGCTGTTGCTGGAGGGCACCTTAGCCGAGTCTATCCCCGACAAGGAGCAGCGTCTGCTGGTCAGTGCTGGCGTGTACCCCGCATACGACCTGGCCTGGCAGATGGAGGAGCTGCTCATGGAGACACCGGATTTGGACAAACTGGCAAGCTGCATCGCCCTACAGAGGGTGAGGGGGGCCAGGGGGGGGGGCAGGAGGAGGTGTGGGTGTGTATGTGGGGGGGGGGTGGGAGGGAAGGGGCCAGTTGTGTTGCAGAGAGCAAGATGTTCAACCACTGCAAGCAGCAGTGCTTTGCTTTGCGGGCTGGGGGGGGGGGGGGAGGCAAGGGGCGGATGGAGGAGCTGCTCATGGAGACACCTGACCTAGACAAACTGGCCAGCTGCAGCGCAATGCAGAGGGTGAGCAACTTCTTTTCTCACTCCCCAGTGGCACAGTGGATTTGGAGCACTGCCAGCTGGTTGCCTGCAGCACTCTTCTTTTCATAGCGGGGGGGTATGGGATGTGTGTGTCTTGTGTTGGTGTTTGTGGGAGGGGAGAGGACCCTTGCCGCTTGGGGTGTAGCAGGGGAGGGGCAAGGGCAGATGGAGGAACCTCACCTGGACGAATTGGCCAGCTGCATTGCACTGCAGAGGGTGATGGGGGCCAGGGGGGGGGGGGGAGAGTTTTCCCCATGAGTCTCTGGCTCCCTTTTGGGTTGCTCAGCTTTTGCTGAGCCAATTGCTGTACCTGTAACTGTTTTGGTCAGCGTGTCAGAGCAGGAGCTGGTGGGCTGTGACACCGAGATGGACCATGACTGCTCGGGCGGCCTGATGCAATATACATTAGAGGTTGAACAGAAGCAGGGCAGCCTGCCTTTTTGGGCGGGGAGCAACCCCTTGTCACACTCACGTTCCAGTGTCACACAGCGTGGGTCTGAAAGTCACGTGTACAGCGCGCTGCTGCTGCAGCATCCTGTGTCTTTCTTTGTTGCACACCCTCAACCACCATCACCACCATCTCCCCCCATCTTCTCCACTCACCCAGCTCATCACAAGCAGCACTCACTCAACACCCCTCGCCCACCCCCCCCCCAACCCTTCCGGCGCTCCCGACCCTGCAGATGTGTGCGCGTGGGTCTGAGGGTCACGTGTACAGCGCACTGCTGCTGCAGCAGGCCTATAGCGCCCGCATTCAGGAGCTGGACAAAAAGGTGGCAGCAATGCCCCGCAAGACGCAGGCCATGCAGCGGCGGCTGACAAAGCAGATCAACGAGCTGCTGTCGGGGGCGAATGTGGCCAACGCGATATACTCAGAGGCAGTGCCTTGCAGGTGGGGGGGGGGGGGGGGGGCGTGCGTGCATGCATGTGTGCGTGCGTGGTGGGAGGGAGGGGGCCGGCGTTGGCGGGTTGCATGTTGGCAGGGTTGGGGTTGCCGTGTTGCGTGCATTGTGTGTGTGCGTGGGTTGAGGGAAGGGGTTGGCAGGACGGCCAGGTCCCGCCAAACACAGCTACCCGCATCTGGCCGGACAGATCCACACGCCCTCAATGCACACTATGCGCCACCAACACACCCGTACACAAGTTACTATCTTGAGTGGTCACATCGGATAATTGTCTTGACCTCAGTGTTGCTTGCCATGCGCACATGCATTTCTGCAGGTATGGCATGATCCCTGATGAGGGCTTGCTGCCGCAGCTTGAGGAGGGCCTGTCGCTGTTCTACGCGGGACTCAGCGCACTCAGCGCAGCACAGGGACAGGGACTCACAGAGGTGGGTACACGGCAAGAGGGCTGACACTATGTGGGTTGGGGGGGGGGGGGGATGCCCGGGGGGGGGGGGGCAGTGGGGGGGGGGGACTCAGCGCCCTCAGCGCAGCACAGGGACAGGGGCTCACAGAGGTGGGTGATACCAGGAATGAGGACTGGTGTTCTGGACTAATACCAGTTCACGCCTGATAGAGGGGACGGGTGTGCTCATCTTGTTCAGGCTGGACATAGATTTCCAGTATCATCAGCTGGCCACCACTGCATGGCTGCAATTGTCGCAAACTGTCTGCATCACTGACGTGCACCTTGGTACTTGCTACATTTATAAGTGCCGGAGGCGAGTCCTGGTCAGCGGCATGCCTGCGTTACTGCATTACACTGCAATTTTTTCACTCAACCTTGCACCAATACACGTGCACTGCACCGCTGTCTTGTTACACCGACAGGTGCCGGAGGTGACCCGGGACATTCTGGTGGACGGCATGTTTGGAAATTCACCCCATCACACTGCAACGTCTGCACTAAAGTATGCATTAAAGTGTACCAAATCACCCGTACCGCACCGCTGTCTTGTTTCGATTGTTATACAGGTGCCGGAGGTGACCCGGGACATTCTGGTGGACGGCATACCCGTCAGTGTGACAGACACGGTCGAGGGTGTGGCAGCCTTTGGAGGCGCCGCGTTTGAGGGAGCAGCGGCAGCAGGGAGTGAAGGGGGCGCCGGACCCCGAGTGATGATTGAGGTGGTGGATGATGATGCAGCAGCAGCAGCAGCAGCAGCAGCAGCAGCAGCAGCAGCAGCAGGAGGGGATGGGGCAGAGCAGGAGCAGCAGCATGAAGCAGAGGCTGTTAGCAGCTGAGGGTTTCCCCCGCAACGCTGAACCCTGATAGCTGTGCTTCCGAACGCTGATTGTTGTGCTTGCCCAGCCGTAACGCACTGAGTGTGCGCAAGCAAGGATTCATGCTTTGATGGTCTGCAGCGTGTGTGATGATAGGTGCTCATGCTTCGTGCGCTACTGGTCGCCGACCAGTTGTACCGACCTTATCGGTCAGTAAGAACAGCTGTACACGCACCAACACCTCGTGCATCCATATTCACGCGGCCTCATTCGTTACAACCGAACACACGCGCTTCCGTTCACACTGCATCTGCATCGTCCTGCACGTCGACATCCTTTGCCGCTGCCGCAGCGGCCTGCTCCTTTCTCAACCGTCGCCCAACCAACAGCACCAACGGCACGCACGCCAGCTGAACCCCGAACGACACTAAACACACCCACATAAGCCCCTGGTACTGCAGCGAAGTGTGCTTCGCAAGTAACGCAACCACCAACGGTATCGTCATGCACCCAGCGCCAGCGACGCCTCCCAGTAAGCCCGTGATGCTGCCCGTGCACGGACAGTAACTGTCCAAAAGCGCCAGGGAGTTCGCAAAACCCGCAGACACGCCCAGTCCGATCAAAACCGTCACTCCCATAAGGAGCCACCATCCGTGCTGCTGCATAACTGCTGCTGGCGCCAGCAGCGCGACGAGGGCGCCGAGAAGGGACAGCGGCAGCGAGCCGAAAAGCAGCGTTGACGGAGACCAAATCAGTGCTGCAAAACTTGCCAACACGCGACCCAAAGTGAAGAAGCCCCTGCAGACATGAAAGCAAGCAGAGCGGCAGGACCCAATGCAAAGCAGTTACTTGTCGCACAACAGTGTGTGATGTCACTCCGGCAAGGGTGTGCCTTGCATACCGTGATCATGATCATCACGCACACCAACGGTTGACAGCTGTCTGCTGCACAGCAGGTGCTGGCCTCACGGCAGCTGCATGGCAAGTCTGCTGCCAGTGTGCTGCTTCTGCTTCTGCTTCTGCTTCTGCTTCTGCTTCTGCTTCTGCTTCTGCTTCTGCTTCTGCTTCTGCTGATACACCACTAGGGCAAACCAGCACTGTATGTTCCTTATCATCTAGCGCATGCGGAATGCACCACTGGGCCAACCAGCACTGTATGTTCCTTATCATCTAGCGCATGCGGAATGCATGCGGTCGTTTGGCAAGCATTCCTTATATTATTTATAGATTATAGCTCCCAGACGTCCAACAACATGACATAAACCCAACACAGTGCACTGCCCTCACCAGTAAGCTGCATTCACTGCATGTCCCTCGTGTTCCGACAGCCCCGCCTGTTTCGTAGCGTAGGTGAAAATCCAGCCGCCAAAACCAACTGCAACCAGCAGCAGCAGCAGCAGCAGCGATTGCAAAAAAGCAGCAATTGGCAGCCAGACAGCCAGTCAGCCAGCAGCAGCAGCAGGACTGCCCCCAGACCGACCCACCCACTTGAAGCACCCCAAGCCCCTCCCGCACAATCTTGCCCTTGCAGCCGCCCCCCCCCCCCTCCCCCCCCCCCTCCTCCCCCCCCCCCCCTCCCCCACAAAGCCGCAGCTTGAATCCCAGGGCCAGCATGTTGCAGCAACATCACAGTCACATGCGCTCCACCTTCACCTGACTTGACCTGCTTGCCTCAATTCATGAGCCTCCTCAATACCTCCTGTGCAGCTGCATGCATCCCCCCCCCCCCAATCTCCCCCCCTCCCCCGCCGCATCCCCCCCCCCCCCCAGAAAGCTAGCCATGCAGCCATCACTCCCCCCCGCCCCCGCCCCGCCTCACCTTCAGTCCCCACATTGAGCAAGTTGAACAGTGCAGTCACTCCCAGCAGCAGCAACAGCGTACCAGACCACCAATCAGCCTTCACCTGCCCCCCACCCACTGCCGCTGCTGCTGCTGCTGGGTCTGCCCCCGCCACCACAACAGCAGCAGCAGCAGCGGTGTCACTATCGCCCAGCAGCAGCGGCTGCTGCAAGCTGCTGCTGTCGCTGCTGCCCACCGCATCTGCTGCCAGCCCTGCAGCACTACTGCTGCCATCCCCACCGCTGCTGCTGCTGCTGCTGCTGCTGCTGCTGCTGCCAGGGGGTTTAGGGCTCGGCAGCAGCAGAAAGGTCACTGCCGACGCTGCTGTCAGTGCTGCTGTTATCCAATACGCAGCAAGAGGGGCGTTCATCCTCGTCGCACACAACTCCGCCACAACAGGAGCCGCCAAACTTCCAGCACCGAATGCAGCATTCACTGTATTGATCAGAACGGAGCTGCTTTCAGGGGTGCTGCTGCTGCTGCTGCTGTTGCGGGTGCGTGCTGCCTTTGCTGCTGCTGCCTCTGCTGCAATCCAGAGGACGTATGTGTTGCCGGCAGTGTTGATGATGTTCCATGAGAGGGCCACGGTGCCAAAGGCTGCTGTGAGCGCTAGCATGCTGCTGCACAGGGGCATCAGGAGAAAGCCTACAGCCTGGCAAAACAAACAAAAGGAAACAGAAGGGGGGGGGGGGTGAGAGGGGAGGGCAGTGTGTCTACGAAGGTGCGTAGTTGGGGTTGGGGTTTGGGAAGCCTAGGGCAGGACATGGCATTCGATTGTCACAGAAGGGAGGTGACACGGCAGACCAAAGGCGGCTGTGAGAGCCAACATGCTGCTGCACAAGGGCATCAGCAAAAAGCCAACCGCCTGACAAAGAGACAACAGAAGCGAGGGGGGGGGTGACAGAGTGTCAACAAGGGTAATGGGTATTTGGAAATTGGGAAGCACAGGGCATCAGGACGTGGCCATCGATTGTCACCCGCAGGTCAGCCTCCACCACACCCACGCACCAACCTCAGCCCAAAGGGTGTCCCCCGCCCCCCTCTTCGTGCCGCTTCTGCATGCAGCCACTGAATCCCCCCCCCCCCCACCAAACACAAACCCCGTTCACCTCAAATTCCAGTGCAGCTGCCAGCACCAAATGTCCAGGCATCTTGTCAATCAGGTACCCTGAGGGTACTGCACCCACAATCGAAGCCAGGCCGTTGATTGTGAAAATGGCCCCCAGGTCAGCCTCCACCACACCCATGCACCCACCTCTTCTCAGACTCTGTCCCCCCCCCCCCCCCCCCCGGGCCGCGTCTGCATGCACTCACTACACCCCCCCCCCCTTCTTACGCACACACACCCTTACCTCAAATGCTAGTGCAGCTGCCAGCACCAAGTGACCAGGCATTTTGTCAATCAAGTATCCTGAGGGTACGGCACCCACAATCGATGCCAGGCCGTTGATTGTGAAGATGACCCCCAGGTCAGCCTCCACCACACCCAGCTTGCGGGCCAACACAGACACTGTGGGGCCCAACAGATTGACCTGCAGCAGCAGCAGCAGCGGCGGCAGGTTGAGCAGCAGCGACAGAGTAGACGGCGATTCTGGCAACTTCACCCAGCACCATTGCTGCAGGTATCATGCTAGAGTGACCCCCTGAGAGTGACACCCCCCCCCCCCCCCACGTGCGCCGGAACTGATAGATTGCCCAAACTGAAGACAGTCACGCCAGATTGTCAGCGCCGTTGTTGCATAGCCCATGCTGGCAAATAGTGCACCTCCTGTGAGGTAGTCTGCAGCTAAGGGCTTTCAGGGCCCTTGTACTACCACACACATTGCATGTCTCTCAGCTGCATTGCGCAGAAGGGACCAAGTGATGCAACACTGGCCAAGATACCAACCTGCAGTCCAAAGGCAATGAAGGAGTAGGCATAGGCTGCCACACTCGCCCAAGTAACCCAGCTGCTGCTGCTGCTGCTGCTTCTGTGGTGCTGCATGGTGCAGGTGCTGCCTTAGTGACAGAGGTGGGGGTTTGCCTCTTGTGGTGCTGCTACTGTGTGGTGCCACTACACTGCTCCTGACTATTAAAACCAAGCCAAAACTGGGTCAGGGTTCTGCCTGACCGCCCTGATACAGTGGAGTAGTATGGTGCATTGTGTATGTCCAAGCCTTGAAGGGTGTGGGCGGGCTGTATGTGTGCTCCTGCTGCTGTAGCGGTGCTGCCTGCTAGTAAGGCTGCTTGTGGCGTCAATTTGCTACCTGACGATGGTGAATCATCAGACGAGACTGCAGCCGTAAGATGGCTGCGCTGCTGTAGAGAAAGACTGGAGCAGCAGTAGCTACTACTACTGGTGCTGCTGCGGGTTCACACAACAGGGGGGATGAATTAGACTTTGGGACCTCATAAGAAGCGTGAGAGACAGTAAGTAATTCAGGTTCTGGCACTCATTGTCTGCGATCACTGGAATGACGGTTCCCAACCACCGGTGCCCACGTGACACGTTCAAAACGCGACGTTCTGGATGCGGCTCAGACTGACAAGCTGCAGTTAGCAGTTAATTCCCCCATTCAGGAGATCTTTTATAAACGCAGGCACAACTATTGATGTGCTGCATGATACAATAGTATGTCAATCCACACAACACTCAGTGATGCTGGCAGCATCTGCTGCTTCAAAGGTATCACTTTTACAGGATTATAATTACTTGTACGTCTGCTCAGCCACCCCTCCTGTCAAGGATTGCACTTGCAGTGCCTGCTGGCCATGTGGCGCGAGGATTGTTACCGTACCAAACTGAATTGGGCTGCACACATCCTGCTTCAAACAGCACACACCTTCTTGGGTGTCGGACTCTGTCAGTGTCCGTTCAAAGGGCTGTGACACAGCATTGCCGTTCACATTGTGTTGTACACACATGCGGGCTCAAACTGTACCTGCTGCAAAGCCACGGCTGCCACACCTGCTACGACAGAACTGCTCCAACTGCTGCAACTCTCCAACTGCTGCAACCCTCACACACTGACTGTGGGGCTCAAGCTGATCCAATTGTTAAGGAATGAAGGGTACAGCTGAGACCGCTGGCACTACACCTGCACAGGGCAGCAACCCTGCACTACAGCCATCACCACATGTCTACCAAGTCATTCAGGGCATCAGGCTGCTGCTGCCACAGCATCTCTGTCACTGTAGGGTCCGACGGAAGGCTATCGTCACGGAGTAGATCCAACAGCTGGCACCAAACAGGCCCATCATGAGGGCCCTGCACAGTCACAAAGGACAAAGCAGCAGCAACAGCAGTGGTGACGGCAAAGTCAGCAGCTTGAGCAATAATTTCATTGCATTGATCATGTCACAGATGATGTGTCACATTCAAACAATTTTTTTCCAGCTGACAGCAGTGTGAGCATGTTGATGCCTTCACGTGATAAAATGTGTGATTTATTACTTATAACTGTGATGGGACCGTATCTACGTGTGCTGTTTGCACCCACCTGGTTCACCAAGTGCATCGGCGTGTCGCCACCGTCCTCAGTGGCTTTCCGTCCTAGGTAGTGCAAGGCTGTCAGCTGCTGCAGCTGTGTAAGCTGCATCAGCAACCCTACAGGTTCAGGTGTGTTGAGGTCCAGCACCCTCAGGCCTGTCAGCTGACACAATGCCTCCATCACCTCTGCTGTGGGCGCATCAACGGTGGCGAGGCGCAGCTCTTGCAGCCCGTGCAGGTCCTGCAGTGGGGCCAACATCTCTGGCGGGCACTGGTCGCACTTGATGAATACAGACTGTAGGCCAGGGCAGCAGGTGGCAAGGTTGCTTCCCTCATAAGCCCCATCTGGCAGCCCCACACTCCAAATGCTCAGGGACTGCAACTGCGGCAGCAGCCGGCCAGCAGGGCACAGCAGGTCAGGGTGACTGGGCCAGAAACCTGCTGACAATATTTCTTTGTACACGCAAAGCTGCTGCAGCTTGCTGCTAGCTGTCAGGTCCGAATACAACTCTGGTGCGAGATCCTCGCCATCAAATGGTGACAGATTGCCCTCCAGGGTAAGGTGTGTCAGCTGCTGCAAGTTGCGCAGCTGAGGCAGCAGCTGTGCCGCTCCCCCATTGATGTCGCACTGGTGTATGTGCAGGTGCTGCAGCATGGTCATGCTGCCCAGGGCATCTGGCTCCAGCACCACAAGGTGCAACATCAGGCGCGTCAGCTCACAAGCGGCTGGCAGCACGGCTGAAGTGAACTGTGGCCTGGCGAAAAATGCCGGGGACTGCAGCCGCAGGTCAACCAGCTGGGTCAATGCCTGCAGGGGCTGCAGGTCTGGCTGCAGTTCGTCCGAGTCCAGCATCCTGACGTCGTCAAGCTTCAGGTAGGTCAGGTGACGTAGCTGCTGCAGCACAGCCATGGGCAGGCCGGCAGGCCACTCACGGCACCCATGCTTGAACTTTGGCCAACAAATGCTGAGGTGCTCTAGCATGGGCAGCTCCAGCAATCCTGCAAATGCTGCCATCCCATCAAGCAGTGTGCATCCAGAGAGCTCTAGCTTCCTTAGGGGATGCCAAGCCATTGGAATGCACTTGAGGCCACTCAGGCAATACTGCAGCGGCAGCTGCAGCCAACTGAGCTGAAGGCTGGTGAGGTCAGGGCAGGAGGGCAGGCTCTGCATGTGTAGTCCATTTCTCCAGTCTTCAGCTGCAATGAAGACGCTGCTGTGGTGGGTATGATTAGTCAGGTAGAGCAGTACACTGCCAACATGGTCCCGCCCCTTGCAGACTGCTGCGACTTGGGTATATGCGTGGGCAGCTGCTTGGTGCAGCCTGCTGTGGGCCCTGGCAAGACTGAACAAGCTGCGCTGGTCTTCAGCTGCACAAAACTCCAGCACTGCCACCAGACAGTTGTCCGGCAGGTCCACGAGCATTGAAGCTGCCTTCAATTCGTTCATTTTTGCCCTGATGCAGCCGCGGTAGGTCTACAATGGCAGAGGCGGTATTGCGTGAAGTACACCGGGCCCCAACACTGAGTTGGGTCCTGCAACAAGAATGCTCAAGAAGACGATGGCTTTGCTGAAGAATAGTTTCTTTCAAAGACTGCGTTTGTGGTAAATATCAAGCACTGTTGTTGGCGCTGGAGGCGTCCATCTTGGCCCCGTTGAGGTGGGAACCTGGCGGGTGTGTGTCAGTTGACTAACCAACGGACAGGGCGAGACAATTGGCGAGTGAAAAACCACTTTGAACCACACCTAACGGGCTGTGTACTGAGTTCTGCCGCTGTTGGCTTTGGCCGAAGTGTCACCATCGACCGACCAGCCCTTGTGCCCTTAAGGTTGGAAGCTCCAAGCTTGGAACACACAAAAGCAATTGCAACTAGACAAGCCTGTGGCTGTCTGACATCTGACACCCCAACACTCAATCACCCCAGGCTCCACCCTTGGTCTGTCTCGCAGACTCTGCCGCTTGCAGAAGGCCTCTATCAGCCAAGATCAGGCAGGCTGGTTGCTTTGGTGAACGTTGTAGTCTGTATTCCTTACTGCCAGGCCACAACTTTCCTGCCCAGCCGAAAGTATCACTTTTATATTTGTCAAACGCAAACACACAGCCTTTCACAATCACTGCAGCTTTGCAACCTTGCATAACAAAGTGTGGTTAAGTAAAACTGTGGTTAATTAAAGTGTGGTTAAGCTGCCAACACATACCGCGGGCTGAGGCCAAGCAGGAAGGAAGACCGGCATTGGTGGCAGCGGCAGTAGCAGCAAAGGCAGGGGAAGAAGAACTGTATCTGCCCCCCCCCCTGCCTGCGTCGCGGGGTCATCACTGTGCATGGTGCTTCATCATGCTAGTAGCACCGTGCTACATCAGTGATTGCTACAAGTGCTGCAGTATGGCTCTGTCCTTTGTTGGTGCCATGCCTTTGCATCATTGGCTCCTACCCCCTTCAGGATCATCCCCGGGATGCAGTGACTGCAAATGACTAATGCAGCTATGTAGCATTGACGTCAGTGACGGAGGGCTCAACAAGGGCAGGACACACCACCAGCGTAGGTTGCCTCATAGCATGGTAATTAAGGGGCTCTGGCCAGCTTAGATGCAGCTCAGTGGCAAAGGTCTGCACAGGGCATGAAGCCGTCTGAAGGCCGTCAAAAGCTGCTGCTGCCACACGATATGGCTGCTTTGTCTGCAAAACAACAGTCGCTGCTGCCAGCTGTACAATTTCCCCTTGTGCTGCAGGCCGAGCTGCTGGTGCTGCAGCCTCAGACATCACCGCAAATGCATCTTGTCCATGACGCTTGTAAGACAGCCACACAAAATGGCAGAACACACATAACCAGGCATGACGCATACAAGTCAGAAGTCAGCTGGAGGCCAGTGTGATTGCCTGGAGTAACCAGTAAGTGCCGAGGCGCTCACTCTGCAAACTATGAGCTGGAGATGTGACTTTGCTCAAATTCAAAGAATGCTCTTGCCTTTTGGTGCAGATTGCACAGGGTCACGCAAAAGGTAACAAGATGTGGATTCACGGGTGTGGATTCAGAACGCGCGCATCAGCATTCGCAGCCAAACTGCCGATGACTGATTGTAAGAAATGATTGTTCAGGCACTGTAAACAGCGCACTTTGTGAGTGCGTGCCCCAAACCCTGCCAAACTGGTGACGGTTGGAGTTCCTTGGCCAGTCGGTACTTGGGTCGGTGGACCTATGTTGGGAATTGATAAGCCTTGATGAACATGAGACAAGCAAGAACCTTCTAAGCGACAGTGCATACTGCCATTCGCCTGCAGGGCGCGCTCTGCAGGCAGCAGTTTTGCCAGGGCGCGAAATTTGGCGGGCTGTGTCCGCACTGTTGCATAAAGCTTATCGCGGGTGCTCAAGGCCATAAATCAGGACCCATACAGCACTTCAGTTCAGTGCTGCATGAGTCCTCAGTTACGGCCTTGAGCACCCGCGGTAAGCCTTATGCAACGCGCACAGCCCACCAAAGGAGCAGCACGCTGAGAAGCGAGGAGCGAATCAAATTGCAACCCCAACTGATGTGGGCTGACCTTGACGGGGCGTTTACAAGCTGTGAAAGCAGCCTTTGGCCAATGCCCCGAGGGATAGGTATCCTCTTGGCGCTCCTGGGAGGTTCTACAGCAAGCTTGTTCTCATTATAACCACCGTGAGACTACTAGGGGCGGCCTCCACGCGGCTAGTCTTGGATGAGCCTTGCTGGCCACAGGGGGGTGCAGCTTCTGCTGTGCAACCACTGCTGGGCAGCAGGTGAACTAACAGCCCCTCTAGCTCAGTTGCTGCAGCAAGTAGTATACTTGCTGTGTTGTCGACACCGTGCGGGGATTACTTGTCAGTTCAATGGCAGGCAGAACCCAATCTGCTGTCAAATACACCTCTCCGCTGCTCCCAACTGTATGGGCAGTGCCCATGCCTTGAACAGAATGACGCGGCTTGCGACAGAATGAATCGTGTTCTTCAGAGAGCTCTCCCCTACAGACGTTTCTGGACTTTTAACCTTGCAGTTAAGTCAACATTTGTAAGGATTAAGTCAAGGCGCTGCTTGATTGGACTTAGTCCGCCCCCCTGTGGCGCGTGGCGACTTAATCTCCGACTAATCGTCAGTTACTCCGTTTTTTGGAAACGTTGATCCAGATTAACCCGACTTACTCCAGAGAGTAAGTCAACAACGTCGTACAGGGCAACTGGCGCCAAATTGCACTCACAGGAGACAGTATAGGCAGCATGCCCTGCACATAGCCCTATCAAGCAACCGTCAGCTGTAGTGGACACAATGCATGCGCCCACTTTGGTGCAGCTGCAACACCACACCACCACTGTTATGTCAGCAACACATGCACAAATGCTGCCATGTTGCACACAAACTGTGCAGAGCTGCAAGCAGTTGCACTTTCATTTGACATATGCAGCAGGGCGCTCTGTGACAGCCATGCAAGCCTGCCAGAGGGAACTGAGACGACAGCGGCAGCGTCTTTCAGCTGCTGCCTCTTGCCCAGAGGTTGGCTCTAGCATTCCCCATGCTGCACACAACTCCTTCACAGTCACCAACAACGAGCACCACTTGCAAGCACCAATCGGCAGCTCTTTCTTGTTCTGCTCCTCACCACCAGACCAACCACTCGCAGCTGGCCCATGCCCACCTACAAACAGCATATCCATGAGTTAGTCAAGTCCAAGGGCTCCACAGGCCTCTGTGCACCCACGCATATGTTCCATGCACGACAGTGCATGTGGCGAGCCACTTGACTGCAAGCCCGACCACGCATGGCTGCAGGGAAATGTACGTGTGCTGCCGATGATTTGAGCTATGATGCTGCACAATGTCAACCCTCATCAATGATTGAAGACGATTGCGGATGTGCCAGGAACCAGTGGCAATAATCTACACAACAATGGCACCCCACTGTGCCTCGCCATTTTACAGGCCTACCTTGGCAGTGGGATCCAGCGAATGCATCAGGGTTTTGCGTCCAATCTCTGTGGCACTCTGCAGCTTCACCACACCGGTAGCAGCTTTGTTGCTGTGCAAATCAAGATGACCACCCTGCTGCCCTTGCGGGTGCGCTTGCTGACCTGTGGCCCTGCAGTGGCGGCCTGCTGCTAGGCTGCCGCCATGCATTCTGCAGGGCCTGTGCTCAAAACCCTTCAAGGTTCCTGCAAGCAATTCACAGCAAGTATTGAGTCACACTTCTAATCTCACATATGCGGTGGTTGTTTCAAACATGGATTGCTGTCCAACGCTGAAACCTGCATGTTGCAAATGAGCTCAAGTGCCGAGCATCACATGTGCCATGACAAGCGATGATGTGTACACCCTGGCTGGCAGGCAACACGGTAGCAACTGTTGTCCTGAGGCCTGATGCGTACCTTGGCAGTGGGATCCACCGAAGGCATCAGGGTGTTTATGGTGCCCAGTAGCTTGACCACAGAGGTTGCCAGCTGTGTGGCTCTTCAAGGCATCTGCATGCAGTTAGCAGCGTGTCACATATGGACATGTACATTTGCAGGATGTTTTCAAAGCTGTACCAACTGGCAAAGGCGGCCACACGACCCGCCATGTCGCACGACAGCTGACCTGCATCATGCACTGTCATCTGCGACTGGCTATGTCTGTGCTGATGTTTTGTTCAGAAGGTTTGGAACATGACACCTGCCACATTCTATGGCAATTGAGCAGGCATCAGGGAAACATGTGCACATGCTGCCAGTTGAGATTCACCTGGGCTGCAGCTGTCAGTGCTGCCACAATGGAGGGGTCAAGTGCCCTGGCGTCTGCTGGCCGCTCTGTTGCCTGCTGCTGTGACATGACCTCACGCAGCTGCAGAATGCTGTCCAGAGTAGTTCATCTCAGCGCGCCAGCGTCGGCAGCAGCAGACTGGTGCCTTGCGCTCTGTCGCCACCTGCACACAGTGTTGGGGAGGTGGGCCAAGTGTGGTTGCGAGAGGGCTGTGTAAATTGGCGCGCCCGCCGCGCGGCGGGCAGCACTTCACATGGTACAAACACTGACTGCCAGCATCTGATAGCAACACACAGGGCAATGCAAGAGTGGTATTCAGTCCACAATCAAACGGAGCAACAACAGCAACAACCAGCACCAATAGCACCCTTGCTGGGACACACCTGCAAGCTTGACGAGACCAGCACCGATGGCGGTTGAGCCCAGATCAGGTCTGTCTTGACGGACCATGCCTGCGGCCTATTACACCACTTGAAGCTGATTCAAACAGTGTCCCACGAGTGCTGACATGCTGTTTACCTTCGCTGAGCGAGACGTGCTGCACCACAAGCACCACACTTGAGATCTGCTGTATGTATGATGTCGTGGGAGCTGCAGACCACAACGAGCGCTGATATGAGTCAGACACGACAATTCCATCCGTAAAGCACGATAGCTGTAGGAAACCAGCGGTGTGGCGAGTCTGAAGAAACTGTTTGGAAGGAATGGTCGATTACCCACCTTCTGCCACTGCGACTACGAGGTAAGATGGCGAGACGTTCAGAGGGACCATCAATGGGATAGGTGTGCAGAGAAGGCCACGCTTATGGTACATTGGCTGCCTCGCTTACTAACCCTCTGCACATTTGACTGTGACTTACTTGACCGCCCCAATAAGTGCCCAGGTATCTTACACAAAGTATGGTTGATGCATTCTGATGTATGCACAATCATGGCAGTGCCCAGTGGTCAGGGGCACATGAGGAACGGGTGCTAGCCCAGCAGCTCTTCTCAAGGGGTTGTACTGCCTGTCATAGTATGGTACGCACGGTCCTGTGGGTGTCCATCCACACTATGGTGTCTACTCACCAGCCATTGTATCAATGCCTGAAGTTGATGTTTCTCTGCCTAGCTGACAGATACCAGGCCTGCAGCACAGGTCCTGCTGGAATCCTGCTGGCCAGGGTTGTGTGCCACCAGGTGCAGGAAATGTAATTGTATGGGTGCAGTACGTCATCAGGGCCTGGCAGGCATATGGAGCGTATCCTTACACATATAGGCTACGCATTGTTCATGCAGCTATGCATAGGAAGCGTGTATCATTGTGCTACGTGCAGTCCAGCAAGTGCAGAAGTATGATTGAGGCACTTCCAGCGTTCCCAGTGTGCTGACTGTCTGTATGACAGCTTGACAAGTCACATAGCGTCTGTAACCAGTCAGAGAGCAGCCAAGTCAGTGCCAGGGAGGCTGCTACTGCTCAGAGTGGAGTTAATCTAATGCCTTAACCCTATAAAAGTGACTAACTGGGGACTAAGTGGTTAGTCTTGGATTAGAGGGCAGCCTGCTGGACTTAAGCCAGATTAACTGCAGGGTTAAGAACCAGAAACGTCTGTAGGGCTCTGGGGTAGTACATCATATGCATGTCACGAGTATCAGACATTGGCCACACCACCGCCATTGGCCACCCTCCTGCCATCGTACGGGAACCTGTCAGCTTGCCGACATCCATGTGGTTCACCATGGAGGTTAACTTGCAAGCCATCAAAACTATCATCCAATACTGTACAAGTATCTGCCCTAGCGCAGCCATGCCCGCACTGCCTGGACTACACCCCTGCTGCTGTCCCAAGTGCTGCCTGAAGCTCATCCCACACTGAGCGGTCAACAGCCTTAGTACCGTCTGGCACCCCCAGCCAGAGCAGCACTATAAGCCACAGGCATGCCTCACGCGCCAGGTCACCGCGCTGCTGCAAGTTGCCCACCACCGACACTTGAATGCCGTTGCTTGCATAGTTGCAGCCGACCATTGCGTAGCTGACAGGGAGGGTACTGGTCAGCACCTGCTGCTGCGCCTGTGGTATGAGCGGTGGACCACTGCGGGCGCGGGTTAGCAGGTTCTTGAGCTGTGCCATGCACTTGAACCTGCCAGGCTGCTCGCCCTCCGCCTCCTGCACGCACTCCACCTCCTGTACTCCCGCCGGCTGTGACCGCACTGCCTAAACTGCACCGCTGCTGCTGCTGCTGCTGCCAAGCTTCGCGTCCTCTGCCAGTGCCGTCTGCACTACCCCAAGCTTCAGCTCATGCTGTAGACTAGCAGCAAGCCGCTCTGCCAGCCGCTGCGCATCCTCCTTGTTGCGGTAGCTCAAGAGCAAAGCCTGGTGCATTCGGACTGGGTCTGGTGCTGCTGCTGCTGGCTGCTCTGCCATGCCCGGCACCTGCGCACACCACAGCCAATTGCAACAGCAACACCAGAAAAATGGACCTGAAGGACTGCCAAGTAGCACACACAAGAAAGCAACACAGTACATCATGACACCTGTGGAGTTTGCTTGCAATTCAGGGATGAGTCTTGTCTCGAGCAAGGGAACCCCACAGCTTGATTTCATGCAATGAGCAAACAAGTAGCGCAAGTGACAGCATCCCCCACCGGGCGCGTACATCTTTCCCTCTACCGACACTTTCTGCACATGCACAAACTGCACCCTGCTGTGTCCCCACCTCTTCTTGTGGTGCCGCTGCTGCCGCCATGCCCAGCTCCTGCACTTCAGGCCCCACCACCCACCGCCCACAGGCCCAGCAGCAGCAGAGCTCCGTGCTGCTGCTGCTGCTGCTGCTGCTTCTGTCCCAACAGGATCCCCGGCTGCTGCCCCTGCGGCACCCAGGTGTGCTGCTGCTGCTGCTTCTGCTGGGAGTGCTGCCGGCACCTGGACAGGCTGCGCAGGCGCCGGCTCCCCATGATAAGCTGCTGCTGCAGCCAGTGCCACAGCTCCGTCAACTCCGCCATAGTACATGCTGCTGTTCTCCGCTGTACCATTGCCGCCTTGTGCAGTACGCCGAGCTCTTGCCGCTCCAGACTCCAACACCACCGCCATCCTATCATCATCGCTACCCTGGCACGGCATTGACATGCAGTGGCAGCACATAAAACCAGGCATGACACATCCAGGCAGAAGTCAGTTACATGCATTGTATACCTCGAGTATTCAGGAAATGCCAGGACATGCGTATCCTGCAAGCTCAGCTGGCACACGGTACACAATCAATACAATCAGTATATGGCAGGACATGCGTCTTTAGCAAGCTCAGCTGGCACACAGTACACAAACAGTACACGCCACTACATGCAGCTCTTGCGAGCTCAGTTGGCTACTGTCGGGATTGCAAAGGCTTTGCAACACCCCTGACTGCAACCGCACCTGCATGACAGGCCTCCAGTTGGCCTCAATAGCCTCCACCTCACCACGCAGGAAGAGCAGCCAGGCTTCCATCTGTCCCGCCAAGCTGACTGCCTGGGCCCCAACCTGCTGCTGCTGCTGCTGCTGCTGCTGCTGGGGGCCCACATCCACCTCAGCGTCTGCGATGCCAGCAGCGTCTGCTGCTGCTTCTCGAGCAAGTGCGGCTGCCCGGCTGATTGCCCACACATCGATCAGGTGTACACAAGCTGCGTCGCCCAGCGCCTGATGCACTGGCTCCATGCACACCAGTGTTATGATGGCGTGGCTGAAGACTATGCCAAAGGAGGCTGCTGCATCCCTGTGCACGTTCTTGTCCAGCAGATCCACCATCCGCTCCAGCCAACCCCTGATGTTGGAGGTTCTCAGCAGGTCTGTGATGGGCTTGTTGAGGCGTACGCCGAAGTGCCTAGCCATCCATTTGAGCATACCCACAGCCTTTGCAGCCTCCACTGGCTCGCATAGTCGCTGCACGATATCAGTCACATCCTGCACGGTGAGCCCAGCTGGGCCGCCTGCTGCACGCAGGATGGTTGCTACTGCTGCCATTGCGTTTGGCCCCGGTACAAAAGCTGCTGCTGCTGCCTGCGCAGCAAGGGCAAATGCACAGCACGAACATGTTGGCTCAGCTCACAAGGGCATAGTTCACTGCACCCAGCTATCAACCATCCACATTCATGCCCCTGTGCACCTTTGTGGGGTTTCCAGGCCGCAAGCTGTTGCTGCTTCATCCTACCAGCGTGCTCAGACCCTGAAGGATCCAACATTCTCCTGTGCTCATTCCATGCAGCCACTCACTGACAGTAATGGCTGCACACATGCAAGTGCTGTTATGCTGTGCAGTGCGTCAACAGCGCTATACTTGGTTGTGGTGCGCCAGCACCCACCTGCACGCCGTCGCCTGCTGCTGCATAACCATAAGCCTGCAGGATTTGGTAGAGTGCGGTGTCCGTGGACACCGGCACGGTGAGGCTGTTTTTCTGCAGCAGTACGTACAAGACATTGGGAGGATGTACCAAGCTGCTGCTACCTCTTGTTCAAGTCACTGATTGGCTGCAAGCAAAGCACCAGGTCGCGCATAGCAGTGACAGCATCACTGCCTGCCTGTCTGTCTATCTGTTTGGCTGGCTGGCTGGCTGGCTGGCTGGCTGGCTGGCTGGCAGTTCCTGGTGCTCTGCGCGCTGCGCTCTCCTGACACATCACTATCAGTGGAGCAGCTTGGGCCACTCACTTGATCAAAAAAGAAATTAGCATCTGCCAACGCGTCCGGATCCGCCATGGTGGGTTCGCCTTCACCGTGAGGGTAGTAAGACTTTGCGAGCTTGGGCAGCTCCTGCAGGAGAGCACCGTCATGTGCATGTGAGGAGGTGGCTACAGTGAATAGTGCATGTGCAGCCCTAGGTAGGTGGCATTGGACACACTGACAAGGGCCCGTGAACATGGGCATATGCCCTAAGAGCGGACCTCTTCACGCTGGGATTGTTGCACCACTGGCGCTTGATCCTGGTCAAACTTCAACATATTAGCAGCCAAGCTGAGCACATACCAGTATGAGCACACTGCCCAGCTACAAGAGCACCCTCGCGTACGAGTGTCTGCAGGTCCTGCGCACGCAGCGAACACACTGCATGCAGGCCGTGCTGACAGCCGAGGTCGAAAGCGGCCCCAGCACACCCCCAAACCCACATACCTGCAAGGTGTAATCTTCAAGCTGCAGAAGTGCCTAGCTGCTGCAACATGATGCTTGTCCTCCTTTCAGCAGCCCCCCTGTTGCCTTGTGCTGTGGAGACCCAGTGCCTTAGGGGCTTTTAAATTTGTCCTCTGGGGCCCCTGGGGAGGCTGTGCCCACTCCTTGGTAGGATTCAGAGCACCTGCAGCAGGACAACCGATGTAACATGCACATTTGCTGAACATGGAAGCGTTCCTGCAAGCTGAAGCCGGGTGTCGGGCTAAACCATCAACAGCTGATCATCGGGGCAGCCAGTATATGCGGCTGTGCAACGTCTGGCCACCCTTATACACATGGCCATGATTACAGATGGCCATTCGAAGGCTCAGCATGCCGGTGCTGGCTGCAGAGAGCCCATGAGCAAACTGCTCAACCTCGATCCAACATTTGCGTGACCTCCCGACTCACCCGCAGCTTTCTGAAGGGGAGTTTCCGTGAATAACGCGTAGCAGACGTTTGTTTGATCAAGCTGTATCTGCTGGGGAGCACGGCCTGCTCAGCTGGTTCCGAGACTACACAGCCGTGATAATTGCAATAGAAAGGATGTCATCATACTATCTTCATGATGAGCAGTTACCACGCCCACCTGCCATGCAGAACCCACCCCCAGCTATGACAGAAACAACCTTGGACACTGACTCATGACTCAACCCCCTACATCTGGACATGGCAGTACAGCATCACATTTCCCTAAAGGTTCAACAGCCCACTAGAAGGCAAGTGGGTCTTCCTGCAGAACACCCTCCTGCTGTTGCACCTGATCAGCGTGACTACTGCTGTTGCCCGTGCAAGACTGGGCCTGCCCCGGTCCCTGCTTTGACTGCTACTGTGTCACAAGACAAGCAGGCACAGCTTGATACAGTTGGCTATGCGCATGCTGTGCTGCACACAGTGCTTGCCTAAGCCTGCACCACCACAAACGCCTTGCCTGCAACAGCATCAGCCTAGATCTGTCCAATCACGACCAAAGCCGCTGTACTACAGGTTGAACCAGGCGGCTGTCGAGCAGCACAGCTAGTGGCAGCTACGACAAGATTCCCGTCAGAAGCAGCATGTGCCATTTACACTGTGAACATCGCACTGTCCTCAGCAGCGCTGGCAGCGTTGGAACACAAAGCGAACCCCAACAGCGAACCACACACCTGAAACGTCCAGCTGGTGTGCTGCACACCGACCCCAGTGCCTGCACCACCACAAAAGCCTTGCCTGTCGCATCATCAGTCTAGACCAGTCCAAGCAGGGCCAAAGCTCAACCAATTGCAACCCACACAACCAGGTGTCTGCCAAGCAGAGGAGCTGGTGGCAGCTGCAGCAAGAGCCCCACCAGAAGCCGGGGGCCCCCGGGAGGGATGGGGGGGGGGGGGGGCTTCACACCGTCTCCAGTGCCTGCACCACCACAAGAGCCTGCAGCAGAACCAGCCTAGAACTGCCTAAGCAGGACGGAACTGGAAGCCCATGACTAGGCAGCTGCCAAGCAGAGCTGATATTGGCAGTAAACCCCCCACCAGAGAGAAGCCGGGTCCTTGGGGGGCGGGGGGGGGGGGGGGGATTCAAACCGTGCCTAGTGCCTGCACCACCCCACAAGTCTTGCCTGCAGCAGGATCAGCATACAAACATAAACAGCCGGCCCTATCAGTTGCCGCAGCAACAAGACCCCCGGCAATTCACAAGACAACTTTACACGGGTCACACCGTACCCAATGCCTGCACCACCACAAACGCCTTGCCAGCAGCAGCATCAGCATAGTACCCCGCCCTCATGGGGTCTAACTCTGCCAGTTGTTCATACAGGCCCTGAACCTCAGCCCTGAGGTTTACGGAGTCCTGCTGGCCCCCTAAACCCTGATCACACAGCCCCAGGGACAGCTGGGCCTCTTTCAAGCGTGCTGTCATGAGTAGCGGCCACTTGGCGTCGGGGTCTTGGGACAACGCTTCGGCGAAGCGGGATATCTCACGCGCCAACACCTGCAGCAGCAGCAGCAGCAGCAGCAGCAGCAGTGGCGGCGGCAGCAGCAGCAGGAGGCATGTTCATGTACAGCAAAGTAAAAATGGGTATGGCAGGTGTATGAAGCGTCAGGGTCTTGGGGCAACACTTGGCAAAGAGGGACACCTCACGTGCCAACACCTGCAGCAGCAGCAGCAGCAGCAGCGGCAGCAGCAGTGGCGGCAGCAGCCTCACTTGGCGCATCTTGCCAACAAACACAAGAAAAAGCAAAACTGAGTTGACAAGTTTGAAAGGGCTGACCCTCCCGCCAGGGGGTGAAACCCTGATGCATGCTCCAATTAGAGCTGGCCCTGGCCCTTGGGGCTTTGGGGTCAACCTGGATTGCCAACCAAGTAGGCTTGATTGGATCAAATCGCAAGGTTGCGTAGCCCAGCTTCCCATTGCGAACAAAGTCTTTAGTATGCACTAGACTTCATCATCAACAATTTCTAATGACCCACCTCTCCTAGCACAGCTTTAGCTTCCTCCACCTCCTCACTGCTGCCGCCATTGCTGCCGCCACTGCTGCCACTGCTGCCGGTGGCTGCTGCTGCTGCTGCTTGCTGTGCCTGGTGCATGTGTGCCAGGCTGTTGCCCAGCAGCCACCTGTAGTATATCCAGGGGACTCGTCACCAGAGTCAGTGGCAAACGCCTGTGTATGTGTGTGTGGGGGGGGGGGGGGGCAAGTTGTATGTTAGGCATAGAGGATACATGTGTAGCTAGCATACTATGAACATGCAAGCCTTGCTGCGTGTGTGTGGCGACAGATGGAGTACTTGGTTGTGTGTGTGTATACACAGTGAGTGCATCCAGCCAATGTGTGTGTGTCCACAGAGAGACTGCATGCGTGCACATGCATGCTGGGTTGTGTGTGTGTGTGTGGGGGGGGGGGGGTGGAGACAGTGAGGGAGACAGGGATGGGGACTCGTCACCAGAGAGTCAGTGGCCAACGCCTGGGAGGGCGGGGGCAGGGGAATGAGAGTGAGTGATGACCATCTGACATGTGTGAGCGTTCTGGCTGGGAATCACCCCCCCCCCCCCTTCGCCCCTCACTCAGCCCCCCTTGAACAACCCTGCGCATCCACGCTCACTCACTCAGACTCGCCAGGCGCATCATACTCTGGTGCAGCACGCAGAGAAATGCGTGAATGCACTGAGTTTGTTTGCAGCGTAAGGATGGCCACAAAATTGAGTGGCCACAGGGCCCCAACATCACTCTCAGAAACTCCTTGTCCCCCCCCCCCCCACGCACACAATCCCTTCCCCCACCCCCCCCCCACCCCATCCCCCCCACCTGCTGCACCATGTCACACTCCTGTTGCAGCATACGTGGGAGTTCACAGGGTCTGTACATGCATACAATTTCCAAACTCCCCCTTTCACCCCCCCCCCCACCACCACCTGGTGCACCATGTCATACTCCTGGTCCAGCACTATTGAAGGTCTAATGCTGCACATTCAGATATACTGAGGTTGCCTCAAATCCACTGTCACCCCCCCCCCCAAGCAGTCCACCACTACCACACCCGCATACCCCGTCCCCCCCGCCCTCCCCCCCCCCCCCCCCCCGCCCTCCATAAAAACACACCTGGTGCACCATGTCATACTCCTGGTCCAGTACATGTGGTGGTATGGGCCGCACTTGACTGGCAGAACCCTGGAATGAACCCATCAGGGCACCAGGAGCAATGCCTTGCTGCTGCTGCTGCTGCTGCTGGTGGTGCTGCTGTGGCTGTGGCTGCTGCTGCTGCTGTGGCTCTGACATATTGCTTGTTTCCGGCTGCTGTTGCTGCTGCTCGCTGCTGCTGCTGCTGTTGCCCCGAGGACTTCATCAGGTCGTCAAAAGACACTGTACGACACAGCAGAGACAGAGTTCGCAAATGTGTGTGACAATAAGGTTGACCCACAAATTACAAAAACCTGACTCCCGGAGGGGTAGACACCACATACTCCCAGCCTTGCACAGGAATAACCTGGAGCACACGCCTCTTCTCCTTTTCTGCTGATAGACATACATGCACCCCCCCACCCAGACCCCCCACCCCTTCGCAACCCCCCTGGCACCCCCCCCCCCACCTGTTGTGATGTCCTCGTTGTGCAATCGCGGCAGCAGCAGCGTGCGGTAGTGCCACGCAGAATAGTTGCTGAAGTCAGCTGCAGGCGAGGCCGGGTATGATGCATAAACAACAGCAGCAGCAGCAGCAGCAGCAGCGGCAGGACGATAATCAGCAATTTTTTCAAAAAAATTCAGTTTTCACTTTGAAAATTGGTGCTGGATCAGTTTACTGACTGGTAAAAAGCATCAGCGGCCAGCACTCTTCAGCATCAGTCGGCTGCTGCAGGCGCAGGGGGTACACAGTCAGCAGCAGCAAATCCCCCTCTCCCCCCCCCCCCCCCGCAAACACACACAACCACCACCCCCACCACCCCACCCCCTACCCCTCTATCTGCCTTCCTCACCCCCCCCCCCCACCACCACCACCACCAAACCTGCCATGCTGCTGCTGCTGTATGCCAGCTCGCCTCAGTGCTGACACCCTCCCCCTCCCTCCTATCTCCCCATGCCCACCCACCCACCCCCCATCTCCCTCGCACACCCACACCTACCCCACCTGCGATGCTGCTGCTGCTGCTGCTGCTGCTGTAGTAGGACAGCTTCCCCTCACTGCTGACACCCTCCCCCGCTATCCCCACCCCACCCCAATCAGGGGAGGCTCCCAACTCCCACCACACCCTGCACATCTGCCCCCCCCCCTTCCCCACCCGACCCTGCAATGCTGCTGCTGCTGCTGTAGGTCAGCTCCCCCTGGGTGCTGACACTCTGCCCCCCTTCCCAACCTCCACCCCCAACCCCCCATCCCCCACCCCGCCCCTGATCCCCCCCCCACCCCCAACACACACCTGCTATGCTGCTGCTGCTGTATGCCAGCTCTTCCTCGGTGCTGACACTCTGTCCCTTTCGCTCCTAATCCCCCCCCCTTCCCTCTCCCCCCCCCTCCCCACACCCCAAGACCCACCTGCAATGCTGCTGCTGCTGTAAGCCAGCTCCCCCTCAGTGCTGAGTCCACTGAGCTTCACTAGGAACTGGCGGTAGTTCCACGCATGGAAGTTGCGACTGTCAACAGACAACGCACTGCGAGAGGGGGGGGGCACAGTGCGGGGTTGTGATGTGTGATGTGTGATGTGCGACGTGTGTGTGAGGGAGGGGGGCATTGAGGGTGTGTGTGTGGGGGGGGGGGATGGCAGAGCACACACTGCTTGGCACGGCGTGGCAGCGCGCAGCACGGCATGACACGAGCACATCTGTAGGCTGGGTGACACCCAATTGACAGCTGCACACATGGACCACCCCAGCTGGTTTCACCCCAAGCATCGTTGTGTGACTGCGTCAAAGTCAGTGCAAACGTGTGAACGTTAATTTGAATCCACTTTGACAGGAGTGCTGGAGTGCACAAGCAGGTGCAAAGCCCCAAACATGGTTGCTAGTATACAAACACAAACACAAAAGCCATCAACATCAGTGTCAACAAACGCACACACACATGCGGCTGGCATGTGCACTATATGCTGGCTACACATGTATGCTCTATGCCAACACATCCGTCTTGCACCTGTTGATCAGCTTCATTTCCCGTGCCCTGTCAGCATGTCCATGTTGCTGGGGCACAGTAAAAGCCCAAGGCAACAGCATCAGTGTCAGCGCACACACATACACACATACATACTCCCCCACCTGTTGACCAGCTTCATCTCCCTTGCCCTGTCAGCGTGTCCCTGCAGCACCACCCACTTGCGGTGGTGCCAGGTGGAGTAGGACTTGGGGTTGTCAGTCAGACACGCCTGAGCGGGGGCGCGGGGGGGGGGGGGGGGTCAAGGAGGGTGTCAAGGGTGCAATGTTGAAAGGGGGGGGCTTTGACAAGGATAGAATTGGGGGGGACCTGCTGCTGCTGCTGCTGCTGCTGTTGGCCCCTCTGCTGCTGCTGCTGCTGATGCCCCCCCCCCTGGTGCCACTGCGCCGCCGCTGCTGCTGCTGCTGCTGCTTCTACCATTGTCACCCACCTGTGTCAAGGCCAGCTCTGCCTCTCAAGCTGCTACGACTTCTGATGCTGCCAGTGCTGCTGCTGCTGCTGATGCCAGCTACTACTGCTGCTGCTGGTGCTGATGCTGATGCCGCCCCTCCCCCTGGTGCCACAGCACCGCCGCTACTGCTGCTGCTGCTGCTGCTGCCACCCACCTGTGTCAAGGCCAGCTCTGCCTCTGATGCTGCTGCTGCCGCCTCGCCCCCCTCCTCAAAAACAGGCTGCAGCGTCTCACGCCTGTAGTTCCATATCGTGTAGATCTGCAGCAGCAGCAGCAGCAGCAGCAGCAGTGGCGGCAACATCACCAACAACTCCGCTGTAAGGAATGGTGGCTGATTGTCAGCGGCATGAAGCAAGTGCTCAGCTGCCCCAGCAACAATCACACTGCTTACAAGCGCAGGTGTGCGTGTATGTGAGGTGTGTGTGTGTGGGGGGTGAGGGGGGGGAGGGGGGGGGGGGCAACCAGCTGGCCACACACAAAACAGCTGGGATGTACAACTGTGCTTGCTACTGTTTCACGAACACCTTCAGAGAGCCCGAGCAACTGCCAGCAATAAAGCCGGATGCTGATACTGGGTCTCTTGCTGCCTAGCTGAGAGGAACGTGTCATCTGGTGTGGGGGTACATCCCCACCTGAGGGATTCAGCTGGCCCAACCTCAGTAGTGATGTCATAGATGTGTGACAACTGTGTCTACGTGTAACCCCCCCCCCCCTTCAAAGTGCTGTTTATTGTTCACAGCATGCCTTAGAAGCATGAACAGGTTCTGCCTTGCAAATGCAACTGCGACGCCGAATCTGCAGGCATACATGTATGCAAATGCTGGGCCCCTACCCTCCCGGTATGAAGCCTGCAACCACAGCAACCACGCCAACGCCCCTCCCAATCCCTCTGCCCATGTGAGTAACTGTTGGAGCAACGGACAAGGTAGTTCTGTCAGAGCCGCTGATAGATGATCACCCTCCCAGACCTGCCCCCACCACCAAATCCCCCTGCATACCTCAGGCACCACTTTCAGCAGCTTCTCCGAGGCCTTCAGCGCTGCCGGGTCGTACCGCCGCTGCCTCCTGCACTCCAGCACCAACGCAGTGCCCTGCTTGATGGCTGACACCTTTTTGGCATATGCCTCTGCTGCTTTCGGGTCCTTGAGCTTGTTCTTGTACTCGCGAGGCCTGCCGTGCATGATGATTGGTTTATTGCTGACTTGAAGATAACCTTTAGGATCTGCAGAATTATAAGAGGCCAAGTCGAGGAGTTGGAGTTGTTCCCAGGTCGTGATCTGTGCTGCTCAGCTGTGTCTGGTATACCGACAGGCGGGTGTAAAACTTGCAGCCTTCATACCTTGCAAAGCAGACCTACGAGATTTGTTGTGTCCGCCTCGTTGACCACCAAGGTTTGACTGCTGTGACGTGTGATGAGTCAGGCTGGCGTTCGTCCACAGAACAGTGCATCTGCCATGAACCCCGCAACAACCTTTCATTGTTCACTTACGCCCGCAAGTTATACAGCTGCACACCACTCATGACGAGCCTGCAGGAGGGGCAGCAGCTGCAGGTTGCATTCCAAGGCAACACAGAGTTCAAGCTTGCAGACGGCACCAGCATGAGCCCAGCGGGACCAACTGACACGGCATACAGCAAGGCACCTGCCAGCTTGGAACGACCAGGTGTGACACCAAAGCCGTTTTCTGCCAGGCCTTGAGGGTCATGATCAGGACCATGTGGTCAACGTGGACCAAAGTGCGCGTTGGGGGGGGCATAGAGCCCACATGGCTGTTACTGCTGCACACTCCCCCCCCCCCCCCCCGGACCTAAAACCACCCCCTCCTCCGACAACCATGCTGTCCTTACACAAGGATGCTTGCTTTGCCCCCTGTCCTTCTGTGCCCTGTGCCCCCCCCCCCCGCCTGCTCACGATCTGCCGCGTGACAACAAGATCCCCAGCAATGCCCCCTTCTCCACTGGGGTGGCACCCCCCCCCCCCCCACACACACACACAGAGTCAGCAGTGACTGCTGAGGCCAAACACACGCATTGTGCCTCATGGATATCTGCGTGGTCCCAGCCTGTGCATTGCTCGCCCCACTGTTTTCAGAACCATATGCCGTTGCTGCAGCAGACATGCACGCTGGCAACTCATATCTGGCAAACACCATTCCCCCTCACCCCCCCCCCCCCCAACACCCCCACCCCCAGATGTTCCTCGTGACAACAAGGTTCCCAGCAAGGAGCGTCCTCAGGGTCACTACGCCACCCCACCAGGCCGCACCCCCCTGCAGCAACACCTGGACTACTTTGACATCAACAAGGATGGGTGAGCACCACTGGCATCAGCACCACTGGCATAATGCACACAAATGCAGTGCCGCTGCTCTTTATCTGAATAATCGGCTGTGCGACTCAAGTGATCCAAAGATGTTGCCGCAGTCTACCAGAGCAGCCTGCGGTGGGGTTTCAGTGAATGCAGCTGCCTCCCCCGCCCAGCAGCAAGTCAGCAATGCATTCGACTCAAATCCAGCTGTTTCAAACTCACCTTCTGAAACTCAGCGTGAATGTTTGTCTCTTGTGCAAGACAAGATGTGCCAGTTTGTAGGAGCTGGCTGGGTGCCCTTTGTAACCACAGGCTGGGTGCCTACTGCAGCTGCTGCTGCTGCTGCTGCTGATTCTGCAGGAGGGTGATGCCCTGGGAGACATTCATGGGTAAGCATTCACGTGACTAATCTCACATGACTAATCACTGACAGCAGGCTGTTTCCTGGCTGTCTGCAATTCCCAATGACGCTCTGCCTGTGCCATGTGGCCCACAGTACTAGTTGCACAGCCGGCAGCATAGCTCAGCGGCCTGTGACCCCCCAGCCACTCAACATGTGCACACAAGGCTTGCACTTGATCATCACAACCAGCTCTGCCCTTGCATTGCTGTGTGGGAATTTTGACTATAAAATTTTGACAGTCACAGCACTGCCACACCATACTGCCAGTATACTAATGTTTAGTAACAGCATCATGCAAGGCTTGCAACAGCACCCGTCTGTGTTTTCTACTGCCCTTTGGGTTGCCCCTGCAGCCCTTCGCTTCCTCAAGTTTGCGTGGGAGCCGTTCAACAGCATCATCGCATTCTGGGTGACCCTGTTCTTCCACGCAGCCTTTGCCTGGCCCTCTCAGCGCAGCGCCCTGCCACACCCACTGTTCCCCATCTTCACACACAACGCCACACGCACACTGCACGGCGCAAGGTGGGTATCAGGAAGTGACTGTTAGCCAATGTAAATCAGCCCTTTTGGAACATGCTAATTTGATTTTTGGGGGATCTGCTGAGCCAATGACAGCCAAGCGTGCTCTTCTCCGTCAGTAATATCATTCTGGGTGGCAGTGTGTTTCCACGCAGCCTTTGCCTGGCCCTGTCATCGCAGCGCCCTGCCACACCCCCTGTTCCCCATCGTCACACACAACGCCACACGCACACTGCACGGCGCAAGGTGGGTGACTGTAGTACCGCATGTTCCCTTTGGTGTGCTTTTCCCCCTTTCATCCTGCTTCTCCATATCACTCACTGCGGACTACCCCTTGCCCCCTCTCCCTGCCAACTGGCTCGTCACATTGCAGCTCTGGTTAATATTTAATAAACACAAATGCATTGCACTAGTAGCTGCCACACAAATTCACTGCTGACTAACCTTTGCCCTCCTCCCCCTGCCAACTGGCACATCACTTTGCAGCTCTGGTTAATATTCAATAAACCAAATGCATTGCACTAGTAGCTGCCACACAAATTCACATCACTTTGCAGCTCTGGTGCATTCGATCAGTATGGCTACTTCATCCCTGCCAAGTACTAACTTCTTATCCGTTAGTCACTCCTGACTCACCGCTTCCCCTTCTCCCTGCCAAATTTGAATGGCGCGTCACTTTGCAGCTCTGGTGCATACGACCAGTACGGCTACTTCATCCCTGCCAAGTACTAACTTCTCATCCGTTAGTCACTCCTGACTCACCGCTTCCCCTTCTCCCTGCCAAATTTGAATGGCGCGTCACTTTGCAGCTCTGGTGCATACGGCCAGTACGGCTACTTCATCCCTGCCAAGTACTAACTTCTCATCCGTTAGTCACTCCTGACTCACCGCTTCCCCTTCTCCCTGCCAAATTTGAATGGCGCGTCACTTTGCAGCTCTGGTGCATTCGATCAGTATGGCTACTTCATCCCCGCCAAGTTTGAGGCCATATGGACTGCCTACGACAGGCAGGGCAGGGGCAGGCTGAGCCTGATTGATGTGCTGCACCTGGTGTGGGACAAGGCACAGCTCGACAACCTCTTTGGCACGTGAGTGAATGACTTCTGTTGTGTTGACCGAATGGCTCACTGGAAGCCACTGACGGCTTGAAAGATGATGAGACCCAGCGCTGTTTGACCTACAATCTTGCACCAGGCAGCTGCAGCAGCCACTGCGTGTTAGGCACACCCCCTGGTGCATGCTGCAACCGTTGACTAGTTGACTTTGAAAGGCAAATGCAGGGCTGTAAGTATGGCAGTGCACCTCGAGTAGCCACAGGAGTGGCCAACACAGCAGCTGTGCCTGTTGCCGTGTAATGTGGGCATGCCTTGCTATTCCTAACACAAAGCCACGCTTGAGCTGTCATTGTAGCCTGGCCCTGCCCTGCAGGCAAAAATAGAAGCTCGCACAGGTGCTGCTGTATTGCCGCAATGCTGTACGACAGCTGTGGCGGCCACAATCTGGGCTGTATCTGCACATGCATGGTTAGTAGCTGGCTTTTTTCGATTGATCTGGCAGCAGTGGTGTGTGTTTGTGTGTTGCACATCTTGCTGCTGTTGCTGCTCTGTGGGCTGCAGGTTTGCGACTGCGTTCCAGTGGGTGCTGACCTGGTGGCTGTTCAGGGACGACCAGGGACAGCTGCGCAAGAACGACATCAGGTGGGGCAGCAGCAATTATGATAACGATTTGCACTGCACAGCAGCGGGTCGTGTGGGGTTGCTGTATGTGGGAAGTTGCTGTCAGTGTGTTTGCCAGTTAATCATTCAACCAATCAATCATTGCAACACCTGTAGTCTTATTGGCTGAAGCATACGTGCCACTCTGCTAGGAACCCCAGGAGCTCAAGCCAATCCTGCTGTTGTACGTGTCCTTGGCAGTGCTATTGGTTTCGGTTGAAGTAGCCCCATGTGCTGTGAGTGTTCAACAGCAGACTTGAAGGAGTTTTCGTCAGGGATTAGCCTGGCAGCTTTCACGTCAACGTCGACAGTCACATCTGCTGCTGCTGCTGCTGCTGCTGTGTTGTGTGTACGTCCCAGGGGCATGTACGATGGCACAGCCTTCTACCGCCTGGCAGACCGCAACGGCAACCCCTGGTATGGCATGGCCAAGCGAAGGGATGCAGTCAACAACCACCGCATGGGCTGAGAGGGCAGCAGAGCTTTTGGGTGTTGGTGTTGCTTGGTTTGCCCACAGTTGTGCTGGTTGTTGTCTGAATGTTTCTTGACACAAGGCGCTGGACTTCAGGTCTGGGTCTGCCCACCTCTTCGGAGTTTCAAAATCTTTCTGGAGGTTCAAGACTAGTACTGCTAGTAGTTTCAAGTACTTGGATTGGATCCAACTGTTGACTGCTGAGTTTGCATGATCTTACAACAACGATGGCCGGTGGTCACAGCTTCCACTTCAGTGTATGGGAAAGGGATTTGCACAGGAGCCATGTGCATGCATTGTGTGAGTATCAATCAATCAACTAACGTTACACCTGTGGCTATGAAAGTGTAGCTACCAAGTCTTATGTGATCACTGCTGGCCCAGCGCACATCACGTGACACGGAGTGGCACACTGCTTCCCGTGTTCAACACAATCCTGGCAGGTTGACGTGATGGCTGGGCTCAATTGACTCATCAAACCGACTTCAGCTCATGCGCAGTAAGACAAGCTCACACTGAACTGCGGCGGACAGCACAGTGCCACTGGCTGGCCGCTCCACTTTCTTTTTTGAGTAACGAACAGCCAAACTAAACACAAATTTTCAACACAATCAACGCGAAAATGCACACCCCTATGCGCTACTTTCAAGCAGCTCCGCACATACGTTCCCGCCAACGCAATTCGCTCGACTTGCGACCATCGCCCACACTAGTCACGTCGACACGATCGGCGTTGCCGTCCATCTCTGCTCGCCCTAAGAAAAGGCAAAATCGCGCATACGGCGCATGCTGCCCTGAGGGTCTGACTCACATGCCCATCTATGGTTTTGGTTATTTTCCATCCGTCTTCTCAGCACGTCAGCCACATGCGCATCCAGCGCACCTCGCGGCTAGTGAGAAACTCACTAGTCAAGTCGACCCAGGCCCACCATGTCCAGCATGCTGCCATTCCATGCTGCATCTCAAAGAAGGTACCACAACACGTGTGGTATGGCCAATCTCCATGGCGCCGAGCTGTCACAGCCCGCAAATTGATCAGGGCGTTGATGAAATGATGCCGCCCAAGCTAAGATTCCGACACCCCCCCCCTCTGTATGCTGACTTGCTGACCACTCGTTTTGGAGCAGGGTGAGACCACCCAAAGGACCACGTTGCCACCATAGTCAAGGTGAACCATGCCCTTGCAGACATGTCTCGCTGGCTGTGACATCCATCAACCACACTGGTTTGCGTGTGTCGCCAAAAACACACGCAACACTTCCCCACAGAGGCACGCACCCCAAAAAGAAGCGCTAGGCGCAAAGTCACCCCTCAGCAAGGCCTGTCGCAGGCCTTGCACGGTGCAGATCACCACAAGCAGCTGCACAACAACACATAACCTGAACCCCTCCTGCAATGTCAGCCACAACACACACATCAAACGCCACATGCCAAAACCAGATGACGCTATGCGCGTCCTGCACGGAAAGTAATCCCCCACTGTGGAAAATTGGCCCTTCAAAGTGCACATCGCCGGTTGGTCCTGGCCGCCAGCACCAGATGTATGTGCCTATTCAGCGCTAGCAGTAGAAGTTGCGGGACTTCCAGTACCCCGAGCGAGAGATGGCTGCCATGTCGTCGCTGTCTGGGGTATCCTTGGGGGTGGTGGCTGATGTGTAGCCAGACATTTCTTGACGGTCGACAAAGCAGCAGGCAGGATGGTCCCACTCCAGCGCACAATAACCCTTGATGCACTTTCCGACGCACTCCGGCCAGTTGACGTCGTAGGAGGGCAGTCCAGTAAGCCAGGCAGCAGCTTGATCGGCAGACGCGGGCACCGCAATGTCTAGGAGTTGGATCGCTTCATCCGGCATATCTGCTGACATGTTGGCAGCTTGGACGGCAGCTGCGCGGTAGCCGTGGGGGCGTGGACGAGCGGGGTACCTGTCAAAAAAGCACATGCAAAAATGCGCGCAAACCGTCACGCTAGGGTAGAATCCTAGCTTATCGAGATCGATTCCTGCAGACAGTACAGTCACATGTGCCATGAAGCAAGAGGCCTCCTGAAAATGAAAGCGAAGAGGGATGCCTTACTAGTTTGTTGCATCCATAGAGCACTTTGGTCCGTGAACAAAACAAATCCACTAGGCATGGCTCAGACGTTTGCTCACCACGGACAGTAAGCGCCGTCAGGTCTGGTTGATGGGGGGCACTCTGCGCTGGCACCGGTACAGAAGGCTTCCATGCTGCAAGCAGAGGCAAGCCTGCAGTGGGCAAACAGCGAGCACAAGGAGAAATGCAACCAGCAGCACAAGTAAGTTTGGCCCGGTGCTACAAATGACCACCAGCAGCATCAGCAGCAGCGGCAGCTATAGCTACAGCTACAGCTACAGCTACAGCAGGAAAGGGTGACAGCAGCACAAGCAGCGGCAGCAGGAAGCAGCAGTAGCAGCAGCAGCCGCAACAGCAGCCACCGCGGCCGCAGCAGTGGCTTGCAGGCCTGCCACACATACGAGGCAAGGCGTGGTCCTTGCAAAACTTACCTGCATGACTGTGTCTTGGGTGCAAACTGCACTGCAGGGCAGTCTTCGCTGTGACCCGTACAGAAGGCTTCCTCGCTGCAAGCTGTTGCATTCCTGCAACATGCATACATTGCATAGCAGCATTGTGTGAGTCAGGTGTCAACATACACATACAGACATGCAGGCATGTAGCACCATGCAGTGCTCAGCACTGCCAGTGGCTGATTGACACACGGGGTTTGGCAACATGATGCAGGACGTGACAGCTGCCATGCCGATGGAGCACACATTGTACAATGTATGTATGTATCTGAGGCGCATTCTGGTGCTGTTGTTTTTCTCTCATGCGAGTTCTTTGAGGAGTGCTTATGCCCTATGAGCCTTGTTTGGCTGCTGAAAGGGCGATCAGGCAAGGCCCTGATCCAGTAAAGTAGTAGTAGTCGGTAGTAGTATGTTGCCACACGGCATGACACGTGTCGTACTGCAGCTTTCGAGCAGTGCATCCGACCGTGGCTTGAAAATATGCCTTGTGCCTGATGCGGTTTGCTTGGCAGTGCTGGCTTGTGATGGTAGACGCTGATTGTGCCGCATGGATTGTACTGCAGGAGTCGGCTGCCATGTGCATGCCATGCCATACACATGTGTCATCCCACCATACCACAAACACGAACCTGCAAGATGTCGTGTTGGGGGCAAATTCGCTGTTGTTGCAGCACACGCCCTCAGTACACTGCATTGGCGAGGTCAAGGGCATCACAAGCAAGGGATGCTCAGGTTGGGGTTGATGCTTTGCATCAGTGATATCAAACTGCATATATACCAGTTTGTGGAGGTATGTTGACACCCTGTCAAGAAACAGTTGGGGCGAGCGTCTCTAACCTAGGTCTCCAAAAGTATGCCATGCTCAAGGCACATCCCCCTCTTCCTCTCCCCCTCTCCCTCTACTCTGGAATTGGGACAGTCATGACTGGTGCGGTTGGAAGACGCCAGTAAGGTCACCAGTAAGCTCACCTCGGGAAAGTTCAGCTGGATGATGAACCTCAGCAGAGTAACCAGTTGAAAGGTGTACGCCGGAACATCAATGCTGAGTGTGTTGCTTGACAGGCTGGCTGTGACGGCCACACCGGCAGTAGCAAAGTCGTCGGTGAGCACGGTTGTCTGTCCTTGGGCTCCAGCAAATGCTGGACTGGTGAAGGTAAAGCGCAAAGGGATGAGGTTAACTTGCTCGCTGGCATTGTTTGTGAGCGTGATGATGCCTGAGGTCTGCACGTCTCCTGTGACCAGTAGAAAACGATCGACATACCCAAACTCTGTCCAATCGTCTTTGATGGCTACATTATCAGGTGAAACGGGTGGGCCTGAGTTCCCAAAGCCTGGTGGCACAAAATTCTCTATTTCCCACAAGTTCCCTGCGAGGGGGACGAGCATTTCCCCCGAGACAGTGGCTCCCTCCAGTGGCACTGAGCTGCTGGCAGCATGCACCCGCTACCTTGCCACTGCAACATCTGACATTTCAGCTGTGCTTGGTTATAATCAATGGGTGGCGTTGATAACATATGTACTGCTACAGTTATCCATGTTGTTTTCTCCAAACCACAAGCCTATGCTTCAGCCCACCGCAGCTTTGATTACAATGAACGTACAGCCCTCAGCAGCTGCGCTCCAAGTGTGGCACAACTTTTCAACTCCACCAAGCTGCATGTCAAGCAATTTTTGCAACACTCAGCCTTGGCAAGGGCCCACCAGTACATTCAATGAAGAACATGCCTGCGCAGCTGCAGCAAGGCAGGGCAAAGCTGTCACCATGCGTGGCACTCCATCTGAGCCATCCCCGCACAAAACAACGAACATTAGAGCCAACAGCTGGTTGCCTGCCCAAGCATGTTACAGTGGCACTGTCGCAGCTGCAGCATGTCCGTCACCAGAGGCTAGCCCGGGCTTATTTCTTCTCCGAGTCGGTGTCTGCGCCCTGATTGTACTGGGGGTTGTTGGGGTTCAGTTGGTTGGAGTGGTTGTCAAGGTCAGCCTTGTCCCCTGTGCCCTGGTAGTCGGTGGAGCCACCCTGTCAGGCAAGCAGGGGGGGGGGGCGGAACGACAGCAGCAGGAACAAGTTTCTTTGAAAGGCGCTAGCACTTGTTCTCAAGCCGTTGGCAGCCTGCCAACGGTGAGGCACTGACTCTGACCCTGAGGCACTGACTCAGTGTCGGACTCTCGGACAACGTGCGTGAAATACCTGCCACATAGCCCCTGCCGCCTACTAGGCGGCTGATGAAACCTCAACACTATGTGACGGTCACAGAGTGTTGAGGTGTTCGGTGCTGTTCCTGCTTGCATGCGCAAGCCTATTGACAGCTAGGGCGCCTTTGACATGTGCCAGATCACTGGTAGATGGCTGAATTTTCTTTTTATGGGTGCAATGGTACAGTGCACCCAACTTGCCTGGTAGTTGGGGTTGTTGGGGTTGAGCTGGTCGGACCTGTTGTCCCGTGCAGCCTGGTCAGGGTCAGCCTTGCGCACCATGCTGACGAATCGCCCTGCAGGCCGCAGCACACGGGCTGTGGAGGTCCGAGGTGCGCACCCGCATGCGGGCTTGGCCGAGGCCTTGATACGCATCGTTGAGGAGATCATGCTGGGGAGAACAGCTGCGTTGCGTTATTGAAAAATAGCGCGGGGAGGGATGGTCTTGCGAAGCGATACTCCTGTATAAAATCTCTGCTTTGTCCGACTCAGCACTGATGAGTCCGACTCAGCGCTGAGACCGTTTCATCCGTGCCACGGCTACGGGTAGAGCTCGTCCGTGGGGGTCCGTGAAGACAGAACGCGGTCCCGAAACCAGTTGCAACACGAACGGAGGATTATTTTCACCAACTCATCCGGTTCTGGGCCTTCTCAGATTGGGCTGGACTAGGACTTGTCCTAGTCCCATGTACAAGGGATGAACATGAAAGTCCAAGCCAGCCCAATGTTGAGCAAACTGTACGGACAAATCTCAACAGCTGTACCGACACAAGTATCCTTGCAGATTCACCTCGCTGCAAGTTGCGAACCACTCACGCAAGGGCCCATATGCATGACATGCCTGAGCAGCTGCCAAGTAGGCAGTGCCGGCAGGCTGTCGGCGACAGCCATGGAAGAGCTGTCACCACTCCAACTGAGCCATCCACAAAAACCGAGCTTCGGATGATTTTGAACTTCTCAAACCAGCAGTAGGCATGCCTGCCCATGCACTGCTGTAGCTGTAGCATGTCCGTCCTGGGGCTCTGAGGCTGGTGGTGGCTCATTTCTGCTTGCTGCCTGCGCCCTGCAATTGTCGACAACCAGCTGGTTGTCCTTGTGCAGGGGGTTGTTGGGGTTCATCTGGTTGGAGTGGTTGTCAAGGTCAGCCTTGTCCCTGTTGCCTGAATATTTGGTGGAGCCACCCTGCAGGGCAAGCATGCGGAGTTGGGGAGGGGGGGAGCAGGGGGGGGGGGGGGGGGAGCAGGGGGAGGGGAGAGCGGGGGGGGGGGGGGGGCTAATGAGGGGGGGGCGGGGCAAGCGAGGAGGGGGGAGGGGTGGGGTGGCGGGCACCAGCAAACGGTAGGTTCAAGCAGATGCCTTTGTGTTCCAGGGCCGTTGACCGGCACTTGATGCTTATTATCAGATCACACACTTTGCGGGAGATATTCCCATGCAGCACACGTCACTGTGGTGTATGGTGATGTTCCTGCCTGCCTGCCTGCCTGCCAATAGACGAGCATCTGCGGACAGCTAGGGTTTCTGCCAGACAAAGCTATGCAGTGTATCTGTAGATTCAAAAACTTCATACATTTAGTAGCTAGCTCAGTCGTCTCTGGATGCCCACTGACCTGGTAATTGGGTGGTTTTCTGGGTTCAGCTGATTGGACCTGTTGTCTCGCGCAGCCTGGTCAGGATCAGCCTTGCACACAATGCTGCTGACAAATCGCCGTGCAGGCCGCATCGTACTACATCTATTGGTGGAGGTTTGAGGCATGGCCTTGGCCGAGGCCTGGACACTTGTACTGATCATGGAGATCATGCTGGGAAGCACAGCTACGTTGCTTGCAGGGGTAGTGAGGGCTGCCACCCCTGGCTGCATGAACGAGTCAGATTTGGAAGGTTCATGCCTGGGCTGCGAGAGAACGCTGTATGACGCCTTCGCTGAGACCGGTTTGAAATTATCCGTGCCCCGGCTGGAGCTTCGGGGTGCGTGAAGAGAGGGCGGTCCAAATTCAGTCTGGAGACAAAAGCGGACGATGATTATCACCACGCATCCAGCCGTGTGCCTCCTGAGTAGGGCTGGAGTGGAGCAGGGATCAGTGGATGGACAATGCTAATATAATATGGTGCACCACTAAAAATAAAAAGCTAAAAACGATTTTGCACAGAATTGCTTGGAAACGCTCAAATGTTGCATATATATCATTGTTATAACAATTAATCACACATGATGCTTCCCAGAAGCTTCTTGGCACCATCTGGAGTGACCACCTTGACCGTCGAAAATTCCACCAACGGGGTTGCCAGCACACACCCACACACAGTCGGACTAGCAGTCCTGCAGTCAACTTGCACATTTCAAGCACATGAAAGCAGTATCTCGGACCACCAGGCTGCAAGCAAATCCCACAAGTACTGCGTACAATGCCTGGAAGTGCTTCACTGGGTGTGGAGACCGCTTGCGGTGCCTTGGATGGGGTGTGAGCAGGTAGGCAGCTGGCTGCCTCACAGGGACAAAAAAAGGGGGGGAGGGTGTCAAGGGCCACAGGCAATGGAAAAATAAAAAGGAGGCGGGGGCAGATGATTTTCAAGCAGTGCTGCTTACGACAGTACTGGGTATGTGTAGCACCCACACTGCAGGGAACCTGCTGCACAGCTGGCTGGGTGACAACTGCAAGCTGCTGCTCTAAAAAAAGGAAGCTAGCACAGATCTACAGCAGAGTGGTTGCACAGCACACTATCACCCTGGGTGCAGGTAACCCGGGGGACCGCTGCATTGTTTGCTGCTGCTGTTGCAGCTGACTGCAGGGAACTGCTGCACAGCTGGGCTGGCTAGATGACTGCTGCAAGCTGCTGCTCTGACTGTAAGGATGCTGCCACAGATCTACAACAGTGCGGTTGCACAACACACTAACGCGCTGGTGCAAGTAACCCCGGGGCCCGGCTGCATCGACTGCTGCTGTTGCGGCTGACTGCGATCTGCTGCTGCGCGTACGCAATGCCGTGCCTAGATTGTTTATTCAAACGTAAATTCTGGCCATTGCGTGCCAAGCGCACTGTGGAAGGACTCTATTGAGCTGGTGGCGTCTGGCCTGCCATCGATTGCAAGAGGGCTGCCAGCCATTGAACGAGAGAACACCTTCACAGAGTATATGAAGGCATGCAATTGTCACTAATCAATGCGTTCGCGGTGAAAGCAGGCATGTGTGCGTCCTGCCAAGCTGATCTCCATCACTCATCTGTCAGCACGTGACTAATCCTCTGCAGCCCCCACCATGTGCAGCACACTGTACTGACGCCCTGCACTAATTTCCCATGTTATCAAGACACCTATTGAATTGTTTCCACGCCCTGGCACAGCCTCCCGTGTGTGCCGCCTCTAAGGCTTTTTAGTGGAGGGATTCCGGCGCTAATATGAATGCGACATGCTTGCAAGCACACCAGAGCTGGCATGCAAAACATGTGTGGGGCGTTTTTGCAACGTCATATGATGAAACGGGCATGCATGTGGCCGCCTGACGGTTTGTGAGTCACAGATTACGGGATATCCCGTCGGTTGATCACCAGCCGGTTGACTCACGAAGGGAAGGACATCAGCCCAGCTGGCTTCAGCCTGTGCGGACTCTTCATTATGTCAAGCTGCATACACTGCAAACTTACTCGTCCGTCCCAAAGCACCAACTGATCCACACTCCCGAAGCAGCAGCTGATCCTGATTCACTTGGCCAATGTTTGCACTGCTGAAGCAATCCAGCTCCCGAGGGCTCTCAGAACCGATAGAATGGCTACAGGAACTCATTCAAGCAACTGTGCAGCAACAGCCAGAGCCCCCATCCTTCCTGGACCGCCTTGCAGCACCAACAGTTTTCCTGCAGCAGGCTCTCCTGTTTGAAACCAGCCTGGACAGCCATGCTCTCAAAGCTGCTGTGGCAGTTGCATTGCGTCAGTACCCGCCTTTTGGCTACAGACTCTCCAGTGATGAGGTAAGGCTGGCACTGCTGTGTTGAGCATGCTGACAGGGCCTGACATGACAGTTAGCACTGTCTGCTTGAACAAGTGGTGGCGCACAGTGCAACAACAAACAGATGGCAACACATCTGCACGTCTGATCACGTTCATGGTCACTAGTTTAGTTGTTGACAAGTGCATGACGGCAAGCACCTGCTGCTGAGGTGCAACGAGGGTTGTTGACAGTCTGTCCGTCTACTAGCACTCCTTCCAAGAAGCTACAGAGAGGGGGGTTGGAAGACATCTGCGGATTTGCTGGTGTGGGGAAAGTACGCGTCATCTCCCGGGGGGGGGGGGTGCGGAAACTGCAGCTGAATGGGGGGGGGGAGCTACAGCTTTGGGGGGGGGGGAGACAGCTACACAGTCACCATCACTGCAGTTTTCAGCAGCCACTGCTGCTGCCTGCCGTTGACTCTCTGCAGGATGGTCAGCTGATAACAGTGCCCCACAGCCCAGCAGGCAGCAGCGGTGTATCCTTCTTGGAAGGACACACCTCCTCCCTCACCCTGCAACAGCTCAAGCTTCAAGCAGCATCCAACCCCACCAGCACCAACACCAACACTTCTGACACTCGTGAAGCATCAGCAGGAGCAGAAGCTGCCAAGGACACCACCACCACCACCACCACCACCAGCAGCAGCAGCAGCAGCAGCAGCAGCAGCAGTCAGGTGCACACCCCTGAGCTTCCCGACCTGCTGTTCAGCCACCTCCCAGGCAGCTTGACCCCCGCCTACCTCAGCACAGACCTCCCCCTGGTGCATGTGGCTCTCCTGCAGCTGCATGGGGGCGGCTGTGTGTTGGGAGTGAGAATGTCACACCTGTTGGGTGACTGGACCAGCCTTAGGCTGCTGCTGCGGCACCTGGCAGCAGCATACACTGCTGCCGCAGCGGCAGTGGCTGCACCTGGCACTGCTGCCGCTGCGGAGCTTGATGAGCAGCCGCTGCAAATGCAGCAGCAGCACGGGAACAAGGCGTCAACAGCATCTGCTGCCACGGCTCAGCTCGACAAAAAGCAGCAGCAGCAGCAGAAGCAGGAAGAGGGGGAGGTGCAGGCTGGGCTAGTTTCGGCAGCGCCGTTGCTAAACCAGCTGGTGGATACCTTGCACCAGGAGCAGCAGGCGGCAGCAGCAGCGGGCCGCCCCTGGGTCCCTGTCAGGCTGAAGCCACTGCAGAAGGCTGACAAAGACAGGTTCAGTATGCTTGCAGCACTCAGCAGCAGCAGCAGCAGCAGTCAGCGGCCGGTGCGCCTGAGCTACTATGTGCCTCCAGGTGGGGTCACACTGTCGTAAATTGTTTTGGCCAAAGGCACAAACCACCCATTGCTCAACAGATACCACTAAGCAGACTCTGGGGGGGGGTGCACTTGTAGCAGTACTAACGTCACTCTTGTGCTAGTTAGTGGTGTACCACTGATACCCCTGCCTGACTGGATTGAGGTGACAGGTTTGCTCTTGGCATACTCCACGCAACTCATTTTCCCCGACCTTTTCTGTTTTTCTTCTTGCAATTTTGTCCAGGCCGCCTTCAGCAGATGAAGCAGCAGCTGCTGGCTGAAGCTGCAGCACCACCTGGCAGCAACACCAAGCAGCAGCAGCAAGCAACGGCCGCCTCTGGCAGCGGTGGTCAAGCTTGGTGCTCTTCGCACAACGCGCTGCTTGCGTCTGTGCTGCAAGCGTTCGGGGGCTTGCCAGGCAGGCAGGGTGTGCCACACGATGTGTCAGTAGCAGCAGACATGCGCGGCAGGCTGCCACAGCAGCAGCTGCAGCTGCTGGGGCGTCAGGGGCAGCAGGCGCTGGCAGCTGCTGTTGGGAACTTCTTTGCAAGCGCGATTGTGGAGGATTGCGTGGCACAGGAGTGCAGCAGGGCACAGCTGGCTCAGGCACTGCATGCGGCCGTGCACAGGTGTGTATGTCCGTTGGGGATGCTGGGTGGGGGGGGGGGGGGGGGGGGTATTGATAATGGAGCAACAAGGAAGATCCAAAAAATCCGTCGTAGAATTGTCATGTTGGGCGGTACGGTTGTCATGTTAGGCGGCCCTCCCTTAAGGGTCCAGTAGTCTTGTTTGACTTGGGGGTCAGCAAGCCAATCTACACAGCCAGCAATGGGTCCCAGATTGGACCAAAGCAAAGTGGCATGCGGGCCGGCGGCACAATCCCCACCAGTCAGTAATGCTTCATACCGCAATCCATGCGTGTTGCATATGCTTTCCCTTGGCATGCACCTCCTTGCCTGCCCCCCTGCTGCCTCCACGATTTTGCCTAGAACAGTCTCTGATGCGAAGGGGATGATGATGGTGATGATTTGTGTTACATTGGGGCCTGTCAATCCAGACCATAAGCTGCCGACCAGTGGCAACCGGGGACACCAATCCCCCCAAAAGTAACGAGGCGCCACCTATGACCTGCCTTTTTCAGCAAGTACCTGCGAGCTGCAGGGCACCGAGCCAACCCCGCAAATGAACTCTAGTGCCAAAAGAAAGGTTTCTAGCAGTCACTGTGCAGCTATGCTTGCGGGAGTGAGCCAGCTGCTGACCAAACCGTCACCATCTGCACCTGACCGACTTGCAGCACCCACCTATGGGGGCTCGCGAGCGCCAAAAGGAAGGTCTTGCTTACCTGAGCTCACCTGCGCAGTCTTGCGACGCTCTGAGATCGCCTGGCGCCGCAAACTGATTTCCAATTTTTTGCAAATTTGCTAAACCCTGTGAGCATTCAGAGACGGCGGATTTCCCGCCACCGGCATCAGCTGCGATCCATCCGATCCCTTCGTCGGGAGCTTGGTCTAGTGGTATGATTCTCCCTTAGGGTGGGAGAGGTCGTGGGTTCAATTCCCGCAGCTCCCCTTTTGCCTTTGCTGCTGCCTAAAATGGGCTGCACCTGGTGCACAAACACCCTCAGAATGTTTTCAGCCACCACCCCTACTGCCATCACCTGTTTGGTATGTGCCCAAGCAAGCACAGGGTGTGCTGCTCATCTAGAGGCCTTTCGTCACATGGTAGCTGATGTGTCCAATGGCTGGAGTCATTCCAACCTAGCTGCATGCGCACTTCATCAGCTGCAGCGTAGGTGCATGCGGCACTCCAATTTCACCAGCATATAGTGTTGTACAAGGTCTGCGGCTTGGGCAAAGACACTAAGCTCTCAGACGGCATCAATCCCGTCACGGCGTGTAGGCTCCACCGCACGCTCGCATAGCTGTCAAAAGCCCACCCCACCATGCATTGTGCTTGTAACACCCGCTGCTTGTGCCGCAGCTGTCAGCAGCAGTCTGGTGCGCTAGCCTTGTGGCCTACAGTTGACTGCAGCCCTAGCACTGCAACACTTCTGCCAAGTACCGCAACAGGTGCAGCCCATTCCAGGCAGCAGCAGAGGCAAAAGGGGAGCTGCGGGAATTGAACCCACGACCTCTCCCACCCTAAGGGAGAATCATACCACTAGACCAAGCTCCCGATGAAGGGATCGGATGGATCGCAGCTGATGCCGGCGGCGGGAAATCCGCCGTCTCTGAATGCCCACAGGGTTTAGCAAGTTTGCAAAAGTTTTGAAACCAGTTTGCGGCGTCAGGCGACCTCAGAGCGTCGCAAGACTGCGCAGGTGAGCTCAGGTAAGCAAGACCTTTTTTTTGGCGCTTCATGTGCGCTTCACAAGGCCGCATCTTTCCATGCTCGATGCCTTGCACATGCTTGCATGTCAGTTAACTCTGTGTGTAACGCAGGTACTTGCTGAAAAAGGCAGGTCATAGGTGGCGCCTTGTTACTTTTGGGGGGATAATGGATTGGTGTCCCCGGTTGCCACTGGTCGGCAGCTTATGGTCTGGATTGACAGGCCCCAATGTAACACAAATCATCATCATCATCATCATCATCATCATCATCATCATCATCATCATCATGGCGCTCGCAAGCGCCCCATAGGTGGGTGCTGCAAATTGGTCAGGTGCAGATGGTGACGGTTTGGTCAGCAACTGCTCAATCCCGCAAGCATGGCTGCACAGTGACTGCTAGAAACCTTTCTTTTGGCACTAGAGTTCATTTGCGGGGTTGGCTCGGTGCACTGCAGCCCTCCTTCGCTGCGTCAGAGACTGTTCTAGGCATGCTTGCCTTGACGCCCATGCGCAGGGAGGCACACCTGATGGCATACGTAGGGCAAGCGTCAAGCAATATAGAAGGTTGGGATTGTGCATGTGGGTCTCCACCCTCCAAGCTAGTTGCATCTGTCTGGTGTACACCCCGGGGGGCGTGAAACACCCTTGCGATGATGTGCATCTGTGTGTTGACACCACCCAACCTTCTTCCCGTGCTGGTTGTGTCTCTTCCGTGGCTAGAGTCAGTTGCAGCATAGCTGCTTGCGCACTCCATCAGTATCACCCTTCTTGTTCTTGTACTTTACCTTTTTTCACCCACCCCTCAGGTCGTCAGAGGTGTGGCTGCCTGACTTGGCTTGGGCAGCAGGCATCAAGGGAATGGCGGCAGTGGATACATCACCAGCAGCACCACCAGCAGCAGCAGCGCCGACTACCGCTGCTGCAAAGGGGGCTGCAGGTGTCGGCAGCAGTGCTGGTGTTGCTGCTGGTGAGGTGACCTGGAGGCGGCTGCATGCCATGGGGCCCACTGCACTGCTGCAGCAGCAGATGCAGCTGGGGCTGCTGGCGTCACTGTCCACCACACAGTGAGTGGCGTCCAGGGCCCCTGCTTGCTCGCAACAAGGCTGGGAGGGCCACTGGTGCTGCCAGTGGACTTCTTTGATGCATTTGGCAAACGCCCCTGTTCTTCTGTACTGCAATTTTTTTGGACGGTAGCTGCAAGGGTGGACAGCTGTTGATGGCTGGGGGTGAGGTGGGGGTGGATGGAGTAGGGGAGGGGGCGGAAGGGGTCGAGGGGGGAAGAGGGTCTGCAGACTTGGGTGGCGGGGAGGGGGGTAAGTGGAGGGGTCATGGAAGGGGCTGAGGGGGGGGGGTGCGATGTTGCCGATCATGGGGTGGAGGGGGGGGGGGGGGGTCAGGCCTGCCAGGTTCCAAGAAGAAGCTCAGCGTGGCAAGGGTGTTGGACATACCTGCAGCCAAGGTTGCCTGTCAGGAGGGTCCATGACTTGGCTCCTCTTTTTATTGAACTTGAGAAATGTTGCATTTGTTTGAATAATTCTGTTCCATTTTGTGAATGTTTGCCACCCTTTCAAGGTTTCCTTGTGTTCCCCATTCTCATAGCATTGAAAGAGCCCATGCCTCCTGCAACACCCCTGGGCCACCCCCTGTGTGTCAGGTGCTGCATCAATCCTTGTCTGACTTCCCTGGCTCGCCCTCAAATGCCCTCAAATGCAGGTGGCCCCTTCACTTCCAGGCAGACACATCCTTTGCTGGTCAGGTGCCAAGCCTTGCAGTCCCCAGCTTCAGCCAGCCACAGCCCTACCCACTGGTGCTCACGCAGCAGGCCACACCAGCACAGGGTGGTGGCTGGATGGTTCACGTGTTTCTAGATGAGTCAGAAGCAGCAGCTATGCAGGCAGCAGTGCAGGCTCAGGGAGGCATCTGAGTGAGCAACGTGCGGGTGACCACCCGGTCCGATGAGACTGTCATGCTTTTTCTTGGCAAATCAGCATAAGATGCAGCAGGCTGAGCCCTGTACAGGGCGGGCGGTGCAGATGCATGTATTCCTGGATGAATTGGAAGCAGCAGGCTGTGCAGGATGACCTAATGATACCTGAGCCATACCTGAGCGAGTCGGAAGCAGCAGCTATGCAGGCAGCAGTAGAGGCGCAGGGAGGTATCTGATTGGGCAACATTTGGTAAGACGGTGACGTTGTTCGGCAAGTCAGCACGTGGTGCAGCAGGTGACTTCATGTGTACAAGGCAGGTGGTGCATGCATTCCTGTATGGGGCAGAGGCAGCAGCTATGTAGTGGCAGTAGAGGCATAGTATGTTGTTCCTTCTGGTTTGTTGTGCTATCTCCGTGATATCAGTGAATGGCTGGCATGAGCTCTTGAGCTTCATAGCTACAGGTGTAACTTTGATTTGATTTGACTTGATAGGGTGGTGTTTGAGTGGGCATGCTGCATGATGGGTGCTCGCCGGATGATTGTTGCTGATGGTTTTGGTTTGTCAGTTGTTTATGTGCCCAAACTCCAATTCCTTACCAAACATGTTGACGCTTCATGGGCCTCAAGTGGCTCCAGTAAGGACAGCCAGGTATGGCGCTGACCCCATTGAAGCTGTAGTAGCGAAGGTAGCTAGGTTCTTGTAGTGTGAGGTTCTTGTAATGTGAGCCACAGGCCAAGGTGCCCCCATGCGGAGCCAATGCCACAGCCGAATGCGGGCTGACATACAGTATGGCACACCGCAAGAGGACGCTGCTTTGTCAGTCCAAAGCTTCCAGTAGGACACTATCAGTCTGCTGCTGAACAGTTACAAGGTGACAGCGCACTCAGCGGAGCACCCTGGTTTGTAGCAGGTGTTGTAGTTGGTTGTGACCATGACTGTGGTGATGCTGTTCAGGGGCTGAGGAGTTGTGTTTCTTGGAGTGGTACTGGCCGGCCAACAGTAACCGACAACACTGAATGGACAAGTCAGGTCTGAGGATGTTACAAGTGGATACTTTGACCGCTGGGCGGTACTGCCCACCCTGATTTGCTTGGTGCAAGGCCATATTCATTACCACTGTATAAACGTCAGTCGACCCACACAGCAATACCCATGCACGTCAACGCTCGCAGATCACGGCGGACAGCTGTGTTGTAGCGGCACACTGAAAACGTCGGCTGGTTCAAGACCATGTTCATTACCATGAGTATGAGGTCAGGCCGCCCAAAAATGTGACAACGATGCAAAAGAAAACATGTTACTGCTCGCATATCAAGGTGCACTCGTGCTACTGGCTCGCTCCTCCCTGCCCCACTCAGCCGGCCACCAGTGGGGTCGTTGTGGCACAACAGCAACCTGCCGACCCTCTATCTGCACCTGCAATGGAGGGGTCCTGCCTTCTGCAGCAGCCAATGCCGGCAGCAGCTTGATATACGCCATGCCTACATCGCCAATGTGTGCAGTCAACGTACCGACACCACCTCTGCTGCTGGCTGCCGTCTGCGATGGACTGCTGCCTGCTGCGACAATAGGCAGGGGACAGGGGAGCTCTGCAAGGATAACACAGAAAACAGAAAGCAGCAGCGCAGCGCGCATGAAAAAAACGAGTTCCCAATCAAGTAAGCTGCAGACATTTCCCAGTGAGCTGAGGTTTTGATTGACACGGTCTGGATGCTGCGTACGGCGAAAGTGTTCACCAAAAGCCCAAGGGCAGCCGAAACCCCTTCCTCTTGACAATGAAAGGACAACACACAAGGTGCATGCCCTGCAGTGCCTGGCGGCAGCTTGCCTGCAGCAGCCCCAAACAACCACACCCCTCTGCCCCTGCAACATTCGCTCCCCTCTGCCCTCACTCAATCTGCCCCCAAATTTAAGCCCCCCCCCCCTGCCGTTGGCCCCTCAACCTGACCCCTCACTCCCATCGGCCCCTTTGACCCTGGCTGCCCTCCATCCCCTCTGCCGCTCACTCACGTGTTGAGTCGTCCACACCCTCCAGGCGCACAGGCATCATGCGGCGACGGATGATGCCCCTGCGGTGACGACAGAGTGCAGTCAACAGATCGTACAAGGTGTTGACAGTTGCCAGAGTGATGGGCTGTACTGCATAGTGTATGTATGCATCTCACCAGGTGCACGTCTGGGTGCATTGCTAGTTACACAGTCAGCAAAGTGATGGGCTGCATCCGTTAACAATTGAGATCAGCAAGCCCCTTCAGCAGTGGCAGGTGTGACAATAGCATATGTCATAGTGGTGGTACCTGTAGTGTGTGTAGCTGTTGCGTTCCTGTCCTATGTAGCAGCCCTTGGTGTAGCTGATGCCAGACAGGGCATCCAGGTTGCACTCCAACGGGGCAACTTCACCTGCACAGTGCATGCGAGTGACAATTGAGTTGCAGTGCATGTTGGTGTGACAAGTTGTGAGCGGCCGGATGCTGCATCCCCTACTGAGTTGAGAAGTCCTTGCAGTTTGTGGTGCCAAAAATTTGCATCGTTTCACTTGGGGGGGTGGGAGAACTACTGGGCCATTGCCCTGAGCAGGTTGCAAAAATTGGTCATACTGCAAAAAACATCAGTTAGAACACAAACAAGCATGTCTGCTACCACAGACATGAGTGGAGCAGGGATGCAACCAACTCGTACTCTGACTCAATTGGTCAGGGACGGAAAAAAACATTAGCCCTGGTGTGTTGCAACTTGGCTTTGAATTGCAACCCCCCCTGGTGGGTTGCCAGCTGCTGCAGTCAGCAGCAGGGTAGCTGCTTGCGCCCGTCGATGCAACATCCTATTTGCCCAGCCGTCACCAACAGAAATCCACCCCCACTCACCAGAGGGGATCTCCCTGTCACCCTCTGATACTCCCAGCTGGTACCTCCAGCGCTGGTGTGTGTTTTCGCTGACGACAGGCAGCCACTGCAGGCCCAGGTCAAAAGTGCGCACATTTGCCTGATTCCGGTGTGTCTGGCTAGCCGGTGGGACTCCCCCCCCCCCCTGACAATCCAAGAGAACCAGCACGTCAGCCCTGATGTGTAGCAAAGTGTCACACAACAAGCCACTCACCAGAAGGGATCTCCCTGTCGCCCTCTGCCACCCCCAGCTGGTACCTCCAGCGTTGGTGTGCATGCTCGCTGACGACAGACATCCCCGCTGCCCGCTGCTTCCTGCTGCTGGTGCCCCCCGCCTCACTGGGAGGGGGTGGCAGCTGCTGCACGTCAAACAGCCCCCGCAAGCCCAGCTGAGGAAGCCGCGGGTCTTGCCGCCAGTCACCTGCACAATGGTGATATTGCTGTGTGAGTGAGGGTGTGAGGTGTGCAGTTTCAGGTTTAGGTTCATTACAAACGTAGCTGACCATAGGCCCAGTTGAGGAAACCGCGGGTCTTGCCGTCAGTCACCTGCCATGCATGAAGTACGGGTTGTGAGGTTGCATGTTAGTGGTGAGTTGTAGAAGGTGGGCTGTACATGTGTTTCACTCCACAACACTCTCAGACAAGCAAGCAAGCGGGGGAGGGGGTGGCAGCTGCTGCACGTCAAAGAGCCCCCGTAGGCCCAGCTGAGGCAGCCGCGGGTCTTGCCGCAAGTCAACTGCACAGTGGTGACATTGTGTTGGGGGAGGGTTTAGGGTGCTGCAGCTTCTGCTGTAGGTAATGCCTACCTGCTGTCCTTGCCTTGAGTTGACAGCCCCTTGCAGCCCACACAGCCACCCTGCTGCCGCTCACCACCTAGCACAATCCCGCCTGCTGTGCCTGCCACAGCCCCACCTGCTGTGCCCTGAGTTGGCTCTCGCAAGCGCCCACACAGCCACCCTGCTGCTGCTATTGCTGCTGCTAGCCACTGCCCACTACTAGTACTCTGCTGGAGTCCAGACCAGCCTGCCAACCCACCTGCTGTGCCTGCCTTGAGCTGCCCCTCGAAAGCCGCCAACACAGCCACCCTGCTGCTGCTGCTGCTGCTGCTGGCAGCCACTGCCTACTAATCCGCTGGAGTTCAGACCGGCCTGCCAACCCACCTGCTGTGCCTGCCTTGAGCTGCCCCTCGAAAGCCGCCCACACAGCCACCCTGCTGCTGCTGCTGCTGCTGCTGCTGGCAGCCACTGCCTACTAATCCGCTGGAGTTCAGACCGGCCTGCCAACCCACCTGCTGTGCCTGCCTTGAGCTGCCCCTCGAAAGCCGCCCACACAGCCACCCTGCTGCTGCTGCTGCTGGCAGCCACTGCCTACTAATCCGCTGGAGTTCAGACCGGCCTGCCAACCCACCTGCTGTGCCTGCCTTGAGCTGCCCCTCGAAAGCCGCCCACACAGCCACCCTGCTGCTGCTGCTGCTGCTGCTGGCAGCCACTGCCTACTAATCCGCTGGAGTTCAGACCGGCCTGCCAACCCACCTGCTGTGCCTGCCTTGAGCTGCCCCTCGAAAGCCGCCCACACAGCCACCCTGCTGCTGCTGCTGCTGCTGGCAGCCACTGCCTACTAATCCGCTGGAGTTCAGACCGGCCTGCCAACCCACCTGCTGTGCCTGCCTTGAGCTGCCCCTCGAAAGCCGCCCACACAGCCACCCTGCTGCTGCTGCTGCTGCTGCTGGCAGCCACTGCCTACTAATCCGCTGGAGTTCAGACCGGCCTGCCAACCCACCTGCTGTGTTTGCCGTGAGCTGCCCCTTGCAAGCGCCCCGCACAGCCACCCTGCTGCTGCTGCTGCTGCTGCTGCTGGCAGCCACTGCCTACTACTCCGCTGAAGTTCAGACCGACCTGCCAACCCACCTGCTGTGCCTGCCTTGAGCTGGCCGTCAAAAGCCGCCCACACAGCCACCCTGCTGCTGACATCCTCAAGCACCAGCTGCCGCCTCAACTTGTACCTGGAGGGAAAAGAGTGAGGTTGTTACACCCGAAAGAAAAAGAGTGAGGATGTTACACCGACACCTGAAGGAACAGGAATGAGGATGTTGCGTTGGGGTGCGCCAGCAGCCACCTTGCTGTGACTGACTTCAGGAGGCGGGGATGCAACCAGTACAGGCAGCAGGACATCCCCAAACACCCCACCCTCCAAAAGCTTGTGTTACACTCCAACTGCCGTCGATGCACTCCAGATTTCGACCTTCTTCAAGGACGTTGTTAATGCCTGAGAGAACTGCTTGCATGTGACTTGCATGTGCGCTACATGCCAGCTGCACAAGATTGCGCCAACACAGTCAGCTCATACCTGCTGAGCCACTGCATTGCACTGGCTACTCCAGCAGCATCCACATCCAGCAGCAACTGCTGCTCATCACCTGCAGGGGGGCAGGGTGTGTTCAGCGAGCGGTTATTGGGCACATGCTGCTGCTGCTGCTGCTGCTGCTGCTGCTGTCATTGCCCTGGGTAAAAGCATCCCCAGCACCCCCTGCTGCACACCTCAGGTGCGTAGCTCAAGCTGGTAAGGTGTAGGCATACGAAACCAGCTGTACTTGATGCAGCAGCAGCAGTTTCCGATCAAGATGAATAGCCTTGTCAGCAACCCCTGCTGCACACCTGTTATGCTGAAGGCAAACATGATTAGCTGTACGTGAAGCAGCAGCAGCAGCAGCAGCATTTTCCAATCTAGATCAAAGCCTTGTCAGCAGCTCTTGCTGCGCACCTGGTATGCTGTATGCAAACATGTCGTGTAGGTACTTTCCCTTGGCTGTCAGCAGCACTGTGTAAATAGGTCCTGTGCCAGGCTGCTCCAAGGGCCGCAGGTCATTGGTAGTCATGCCCTACATGCACACAAAGGCAGACACGACTGGCTGATATGGCAAGTGCAGAGGGTACAGCCCAGAGATGAAAGCACCCATCTGGTTTGTGGGCGGACCTGCTATGCGCGCATTCGGTCTAGAAGTTCAAACCCACCCACCCACCCCCACCCGCACCCCCAAAACAATGGTGTTGCAGTTGTCTTCTGGGCTTCATCTTCGAAACAGTGTCCTCTCAGCTGCCAGCTGTTTGTAAAAGCACATGCTCTGCTGGTAAAACCAAGGCATTGTGCGCTGCTTCTGACAGCTGCTGGCTGCAAGCCTGGCAGTGTGCATTAGCAGACTTTTGCAGTGCTGCCGGGGTGCTGCTGTAGCTGCTGATGATCCGACACAAATCTCGTAGCTACGATGCACGTGTCACGCACCTGCATGAATTGCTCTGCATCCTGACCCCGCACACTGATGACACCCCTCGAAGCTAGGTGAGCCACATGGTAGCTTCTGCTATGACTTTGTCCAAATGTGCAAGCTTCCGTGCTCCATGCTGCTGAAAGTGAAAGGCTACCCTGCGTGCTCAGTTTGCCGCTGTGTCGACACGCTGCCAGCAAGTGCCGCAGCATGGCTACAAGCTCTCAGGTCAGCAGATGCACTACTGGTGTTGTTGAACTTCAGGGCTGGAGGGTTGCACTGTGCGTACAAGTCAGAATTTGTAAGTATGCCGATATTGCGAATGTGACAGCGTTGATGTGCGTGCCAGCGCAGGAGTAGCGGAAGATGAACACGTGATCTGGCAGATCTGATGTTTGCGAGTCTGCAAACACAACTTCCACATGCAAACCAACAAGTCACAAAAAAACTAATGGTGGCATCAACATTTCGTTGCACCCGCCAACCTCTGTCATGTTTCAGACAGACCCATGTCCAAGGTTTGGCACTCAAGTTAACCCTTCAAACTCTCACGTAATGCTCTCACACAGGTCATAGGTTAAATCAACCGCTGCCCACCAACACCTCCTGCACCTCATAGTCCCCTCCCTTGGCTGCATGCTGCGCCTTCCCTCCACCCAACCGACTGTCCCAAAGCATCTGTGTCAGCGCATCAATCTTATCTGCTGATCCTGCTATCGATGCAGGAGCTGGTTCCCGTGGCACGGGCGCAGTCCCAGCTGGCATGGACCCCTGCCCTTGCTGCAAGCCCCCAACGCTACCAGCATGTCCCCTCTGCTGCTGCTGCTGCTGCTGCTGCTGCTGCTGCTGCTGCTGCTGTGGATCTCGCACCGAGCCAACAGCTGCTGGGGCTGCAATCACAGGAGCAAAAGAAGGGCCTGATACAGCATCGGCTGTTAGTGGCAGCTTTTGTGGCACAGCGGTTGGCCCCTTGAGCGCGGCAGCATCCATGGCAAAGTCGGGCCGCAGAGAAGGCAGCTGCACTTGCCACTGCTGCTGCTGCTGCTGCTGCTGCTGCTGCTGCTGCTGCTGCTGCTGCTGCTGCTGCTGCTGCTGCTGCTTAGCAAATCGCTCGTATGCCTCGGGACGCATCAGCATGCTGGGTGCAGCCGGCTGCTGCTGCTGCTGCTGCTGCTGGGGTTGCTGCTGGGGCTGCGGCGGCGGCAGCTGCGGCTGCTGCTGCACCTGCTGCTGTGGTGTTGCTGGCGTCGATAACTGTGCTGCTGGTGATGCTGCAGCCGGTGACCCAGCTGCTGTTGCTGCTGGTTTAGCTGCAGCAACAGCACCGCCGGCATCACCAGCACCACCAGGGCTAGACCCAGGGGCGATAGTGCGAGCCTCCGCTGTTGACCCCTCAACAGCTGTTGCTGGGCCGCCGCTGCTGCTGCTGCTGCTGCTGGTGGTGGTGGGTGCTGGTGCGTGCGGTGTATCCGCAACGAGCTGCTGACTCCCTGCAGATTGGGCAGCGTCCACATGGCCACCAGGTGCTGCCGCTGGCACTGGGCTAGCGGCCCCTGCAGCCCCTGAAGCCCCTTCCAGCGGCTGTCCAGCTTCCCTCTCTGGCTGATGCTGAGTAGGGATTTGCCATTGGGCCTGCTGGTTTTGAGACTGTGGAGGTGAGCCTGAGGTTGTGTCAGTGCCCTGTGCTGGTGTAGGGGCAGGTGGTGGTGCAGGGGCTAGGCTCTCTTGTGAGGATTGTGTGGCAGGCTTGTTTTGCAATGGTGACGGGGCAAGGGGTGCCAGTGCCACCCCCTGCAGTGCAGGGGCCTGGACCTCTTGTAGGGTCTGTGCAGGAGGCTGCTGCTGCTGCTGCTGCTGCTGCTGCTGCTGCTGCTGCTGTGGTGTGGCACTGTGTTGTGGTAGCTGTACTGCCGCTGCAGGAGCTGCAGATGAAGCAGAACCCTTCTCACTGCTGCTGCTGCTGCTGCTGCTGCTGATGGGGTCACTGCCTGCAGCTGCTGCTGGCATTGCTGCTGCCGGGCTGGGTGTGACAGGCGTGGGGGCTGGTGTTGGTGCTGTGGGTGGCACTGCTGCAGCAGGTGGTGGTGAGGAGGCTGGAGCAGGAGCTGGACTGTTGGGCGCAGCAGCTGCAGGCACCAAAGCTTGCACGGGAGACGATGGGGTTGGTGCTGCATGGACAAACTTGGGAGGCACTGCTGCGCTGCTGCTGCTGCTGGTGCTGCTGCTGCTGCTGCTGCTGCTGCTGCTGCTGCTGCTGCTGCTGCTGTTGCTGGTGGAGGTGAGGCTGACATTAGCAGCAGCAGCAGCAGCAGCAGCAGCGTCTGCCAGTGCTGGCAGTACGGCAGACTGCCTGAGGTCACTGTCAGCTGAAGCCTTCTGGTAAAGCTTCTCCAACATACCCGTGACATTACCTGCTGCTCCCAGCAACGTACTATTACCTGCCTTACCCTTTGCGCTAGCTGCGGCGGCGGCTGCATCTGCTTGCTGCTGTCTGTTGCTGTGCTGGATCCAGGCTGTTGGGTTTTTGAACCAGGGCTGCAGTCCAAAGTGTTGGGAGAGGAATCGCAGGGCTGTCCAGTTAAACTGGCCCCAATCACCTTCAAGCAGGGCGCCTGGTCCAGTCACTGCATACAAAAAGCAGCAGCAGTAACAGCTGCTGAGCTGCTGCACAGTTACACTTCCTTCATTGCAAAGAATGGGGTGTTAGTGCTGGCCATCATCCAAAGTATGCTGACATCAATTAATAAATCAATCAATCACACTTCTGCACACACCTCGCACATTGACTGATTTTCGACCTCATACATACCTTACAGACACCACACAATCAACACTGTCAGAACCTTCAGCATGTACAGTCAGCTCACCGTTGCTGTACCCCGCCCAGATCCAGCCAGACAGGTGCTGCTGTGCCGTGCTGTGGCCGGCCGCTGACCCAGCGCCAGGCAGCTTCGAAAGCCCTGCATGGCTTGCCACTGCATCATAGTACTGATGCTCCTCTGTAGCCTGCAGCCGGCTGCCAATCTCGCCTGCAGGAAAAACAAAAAGATCCGCACAGACCACAACTCAGGCCCTGATCACACATTCCGCACTCCAGGGCTCTCACTCAGAACCGTTAGTACCTAAGCCGCCTTCCCTCCCCTACTTTTGCACTGTCAACTGCAACAAGCCCTCGGACAACCCCCACAGGGTCGTCTGTACTGTGAAATCAGCCTTAACCCCGCCTTCCAACACACTGAGCACTAGCAGAAGAGAGAGGCTCTCTCTCACCTGCTACCACTGGTAGCCGGAAGCAGTCAGTGCCATTGCAGAAGCCCTCCCGCGCCAACAGCCCCCAGCTGCTGTCCATCTTAGCCACCAGGTCCGTTGGTGTGTCCAGCACAGCGCCACTGCTGTCAGGGCCCAGGAGGTGTGGGGCCAGCAGCACCCTGTTGAAGTAGGGACGCTGCAGGAGGGAGGACAGGAAGGGCTTGGGGTCTGAGAGCTGATAGGCGGTGATGGCGGCATCGTCCAGGACAAAGCCGTCACCTGCGGCGGCGGCAAACGGCAGCAGCAGCAGCGGCAGCAACAGCATGTGATAAAAAACATCTGATGCTTTGTGTGCAGGCTCAGAAACAATACTGATGCATGTATTTGGACAAAACTGGGGTGGGACCAACACAGGTCCATCCAGCACCACCACCAGCAGCAGCAGCAGGGCTAGGCAGAAGCAGCAGTGGCAGCAGCACATGGCTGCTGCGCTACCCGCCTCGTCACCCACCTGGCGACAAGCCGTAAGCGTTGAGGCCTCCCCCCGCATCTGTCGCCCAGTACTGAGACACTGCTGAGCCCTGCAGCATGAAGAGGGCGTCCCTGGGTGTGACACCCTCAATGCTGTCCATGGCTGCAAGGTACAGCTGCCGCAGGCCAGGCTTGGAGCCGTCAGGGCTGCAGCAGCGGCAGCAATGGCAGCAATGGCAGCAATGGCAGCAATGGCAGCAATGGCAGCAATGGCAGCAATGGCAGCAATGGCAGCAATGGCAGCAATGGCAGCAATGGCAGCAATGGCAGCGATGGCAGTAACAACAGCAATGGCAGCAATGGCAGCGATGGCAGCAATGGCAGCAATGGCAGCGATGGCAGTAACAACAGCAATGGCATCAATGGCAGCGATGGCAGTAACAACAGCAATGGCAGCAATGGCAGCAATGGCAGCAATGGCAGCAACGGCAGCGATGGCAGCAGTGGCAGCAATGGCAGCGATGGCAGCAGTGGCAGCAGTGGCAGCAATGGCAGCAAGGAGTATGGCGCAACAGCGTGAGCGAGGCGTGCTGCGGTGGTTGCTCAAACAGCATTATTGGTGGGCACACCGGCCACAGCACATGCATCAGCCGCAGCACTTGGGATGAGGAATACAGGCACGCCCAAATGCACTGGAGATCGTTGGGAACATGGTTAGGAAGCAGGGCTTGTGAGCTGCCTCGGTTTCCCTGTGACAGAGTTGCCCACCCATACAGAACTCCCGCTACGGCTACCGTATCCACCCACAATCACACCTACCTCCAGCCCAGTCCTCCGCTGAGCCTGCTGGGTTGGTTCAGCAGGACCAGCAGCAGTTAGAGAGTTTGCATCAAGTAACTGAGCTGTCCCGGCTTCTCATCAACCGAGTTGCTGCCCCTACAGTCACACTCATCTCCCAACACATCTACCATGTCCACCAACATGTACGCGTGGCCAGCCGGTAGCCTCCCCCTTCACGAAAACATCCAATGTCGACCCATAATCACCCTTACCTCCAGCCCAGTCCCCCGCTGAGCCTGCTGGGCTCATTCAGCAGGTCCAGCAGCAGCCTGCCCCGTATGTCTGCAGAGAAGTTGTCCAGGCAGGTGAGGGGCGTCCACAGGGACAGCCAGGCCAGCGCAAACACCTCGCGGTCTGTGTGCACCTGCTCCCCTGGGCCAGGCTGGTAGCTCAACTGCAGGGCAGGGAAACGTTGTCACCGGCCAGCAACAAATGTTGTCACACATATCTCTGGCTGAGTTCCATATCGCCTTCGTATTGGCCCTTCAGCCCCTCAATGTGAGCATGTATCAGGCCTGATATGTGATAGCCCCAGCACCCCCCACTTCACCCCTACTCTGCACCACGCCTGCCCCTACATGCTGCATCCTCCACCCCAGGCCTTCACCACTTTGCCCTTGTTTTGCTGCTACTTTTCTACATGCAGCTAAGCCCTAAACCCCAAACCCTTTGAACTGTGGCTTCCCATCTCACCACAACATATAAGCCATTAGCCACGAGGTACTGCACTGTCCACAGCAGCCGCTACCAGGCCGGACAGCTGCCATGTCACTGCCGCAACAGCTGCAAAGCAAATGGGCCCATTCTGCAGCCCTACATGCAGCCTGCACACAAACACGCTCTTCAACCCTTTTCTCTGTGGTCTAGGGCCCAAGCCCTAAACCCCAAACCCTCCTGATTCGTGGCTCCCCATCTCACCACAACATAGAAGCCATTAGCCACGAGGTACTGCACTGTCCACAGCAGCCGGCCAAGGCCGCTGGTGTTTGGGAGGTAGCTGTTGCAGCTGCCGTTGGTGCTCTGCAGGTAGATCGCAGGCTCCGGGAGGTCATCTGCAGCTGGGAGGTCGGCATGCCGCAGGTCTGGGTCCGTGGCCCTGCGCACCCACGCTGATCTGCTGCTGGCCTGGCAAGGGCCTGTTTGGTTTGCGGCAGCGGCCTGTTGGAGGTGGTTGGCCGGGGGGGGGGGGGAAGAACGGGGTGAAAGACACATGCAGAGTAGAAAGGGCCAACAGTTGGCTGTTTGAAATCATTGGGAGTGAGTGGGACTTACACTGTTGGCACCAGTGGGACTTACACTGGTGGCACCAGTGGGACTTACACCAGCTCAGGCAGATGAGCTGTCTCCCCTGCATGTTTCTACTGTGTAGGCCTGCTGCAACTTGGGGTCAGTGGCAAACTCCAGCATGTGACTGCACAATCAGACAAAGCTATCCTCATCACTATATCTATCCAAGCTGCTGGCTGACCCAAATCAAGGAGTTCTGCTGTTGCTGTGTCACCTTGAGGGCTTGGAAGCTGAAAGGCAGCTTCACAGTGTTGAACCCTGCAGCAACAGCACACACCGACACATATGTGAGCATGCATGTTTTTGTATGGCTCCCTTATGAACTGCCCCACAGCCTTTTTCCACACTATTTGCACCACTGCATACAACTCATTGGCCAGCTGCAAGAAGGGCAGCTCATGGGTGGGTTTAGTAACCATGCTTGGTCACTGCTGCTTGATTAACCAAGTGTTGTTTGGTTCAGAGGGTTGACAGCTGGTGATCAGTGACAGTATACTCACCCAACAGCTTGAGCTGGTAGACAATGGCATGCATGTCTGTCTCCTCCATGGATGCATTCCTGCCCAGCCTCAGGCCCTCCAGGCCTGGCGGCTGCTGTGCAAAGCCTGGCCAGCTGATACCCTTGAGGGTGACAGGCTGGTGGTGCCAGGCATCCAACAGCTGACTGCCCTGCGGGGATAAGGGAGGCGCAGGGTAGCCTCTGGGCAGGGGTGCTGCAGCAGCAGCAGCAGCAGCAGCAACAGCAGCAGCTTACACTATGCCTTGAGTACCCTGGGTGGCGGCCAGTGGGTCCTATTGTTGACTTGCTGCTGCTGTTTTGACAGTTGCTGAGATAGCTGACAGCCAAGCTGCTGCCAATGCTATCAGATCGGCCCTGCCAAGCAGAGCAGCTGCGGTCATTGCAAGCGGAAATCCGTATGCATGTCTACAATGAAGACTTCCCCTTGCCTCACCTCCAACTGCCATTGTTTTCCTGCAGTAGCTGTATCTGTTGCTGTTGACATAGGTGTACCCAGGGGCGTCCCTGTACACCTTTTGTAAGGCAGGGCTGCTGCCTGTGCTATGGGCCAGGACAGGCTGACGGCCGAGGCATTTCTGTAAAATCCAAGGCATCATGCCACCTGCCCCCATGCTTGCTGTCAGGAAGAAGACATACAGCGTCATCTGTACTGCAAGCCTGGCGGTCCATCGTGTCTGTGCACATCTGTACAGCTTTTGAGAGCACCCTGCAGCAGCAGCAGCAACAGCAGCAGCTGTGTTATGCCAGATGCAGGTCCAGGGTATGATTTATGGGAGGTTGGCGGGTGCGTGATGCAGCACAGTAGCTTGGAGATCAGGAACCTGTGACAGATGCTGGGCCAACTGATGTTGTGAGTTTTGCTGAAATATCATCATTTAGGTTGTGATTTGCGGGTGCTGCCGCACTTTGCTTGATTGGCACTGCTGCTGTCATGCTACCCTGTAGGTAGCTACGGTCATGTGACGATCAGCAATGCATGAAAATGAGTGAGTGCACTCACCTGTTGGCCTTATGGGCTCATCATCTACTTGTAAGGCCACCATCTCAGCTGCTTTCACCCCCTTTATCAGGCTGCTGCCTCAACGTTGCATGCAGCATAAATATATGACTACTGGTGCCATGCGGTCCCAGAAGCCTGACGCCAGCATGGACGGCACAGCTGCTGCAAAATTGGTTATGATATGTTTGTAGGTTCAGTTGACTGCGCCTTGAGGCAGTTGTTTAGTATTCACGCCAGCTTCGATGACCCCGCCAAAAAGACCGCCAACAGCACCAGCGCAAAATCAGTATAGTAAACGTATCTAATATAAGGATTGTGTATTTTGATTGACGTAACATCATCGTTTAGTGACTGCATCGGCAAAGGGAAAGTAAACCAGCGCGGGTGGCGGAAGCACAACCCGATGTGTGGGTTGGAAATCAGGCAACAGTGCGTACCGAACAAACTTCCAATATACAGTATTACGCTAAGTATGATGTTGAGTAAGATATCATAGGCATCACAATGATCCCTGGGCTCTGGTATTATGGCCTCAGCTTGGGCTTCGTCCTTTACCAACTAGGTGAGCCCAAAATGCAATTATATTAGTTTCTCACTCACTTACCAACCATTGACACACTTGCATGAAGCTAATCTCCCGGGACTGCTGCTGCTACTGCTGTGAGTAAGGCATGCTACTGCCTGCTGACACTGTATTCTGCAATCTTTTGTGCAGATGTCATCCTCTACAGCATTATCGCTCTTATAGCAAGGGTATGGCAGGCTTTGCGACCAGTACCTGGTCACCCTTGGTACCGGGTGTGGCACAAAGACTCATATGTCGAGCTACCAGGCTGCGACATGGATGGATTCAGACTCAACTCAGACAGCCCCACGGCAGCTGAAGCAGCAGCTGTTGCAGCTGCTGGAAAGCAGAAAAGCAGCAGCAGCAGCACCCGCCCGTCTCTGGAGCTCAGGCCGAACGCATCGCAGCACAGTGTGTTTGCGCGGCATGGCTGGCACATCCCCACTATCACAGCCATGGCAGGTTCTATGGCGGGAGCCAGTAGTCACTCCACCCTGGGAAGCAGCAGTGCCCGCAGCCTAGGCAGTACCAGCTTCAATAGTACCTCAGAATGCAGCAACAGCAGCAATGCAAGTGGGTCCGCAGCTGCCACACCCCTAGCACGTCGCAGCATGCTGCAGCACGGGCACCCCCTTGATACCATCTTCTCTATTGATGTGGATGATGGTGCCTTTGACAGGCAGCTGCAGCAGCAACTGGATGCCTCGGGGCCGCTGCAGGAGCCGGTGTATCAGCTGGACACACAGGTAGGGACTGTTATCAATTGTTACTAACTGTTACTAACAGTGATTAACTGTCACTATCGCTATCCTTGTGATGCAGCATCACAACAGAATTGTGGAATTAGAGCCCAGACAACATGACACGTTGATGGTGGTGAGCCCTTAGCAGTCCATGCTCTCTTTGCTCATACAAACTATGTTCACCGTTTCTTCCACACACAGGCCAGCCTGCCAGCACTGCCCCACATGTCAGCAGGCAGCCTGCGCTATCGCGCCGACGGCAGCAGCACCAGCCCTATGCATGCAGCAGCTCTCACCCCCGGTCTCAGCAGCAGCCCTAGCAGCGCACGTGCCCGGCAGCTGTCCCGCTGCTTAGTAGGGTCCCCTCTGGCAGTCCACAGCAGCAGCACGAGCAGCAGTGGATCCCCCAAGAAGCGGCCAGCTGGGTGGGAGTCTCCAGTACACACCAGCGGCAGCAGCAGCAGCAGCAGCAGCAGCAGCAGCAGCAGCGGCCCGCCGCCGTGCAGCGTGCTGTTTGAGCCGGAGGGGCAGCGGGTGCTGCTGCCGGCGAGCTTGGTACGGCAGTACGGGTACTTCCCGTTAGTGCTGGTGCAGCTGCCAATGTACAATGAGGAGGCACACTGTGAGGTGGTCATTGAGCGGGCCTGTAACATGGTGTGGCCTCGACACCGTGTGCTCGTACAGGTGCGGGTATTCTATTCAACACCAGAGTTGAGTCCTTAGAACATCTATGGTGCACGTGATGTTGAACACAATGTCGCACTAGTTGCGGGTGTGAGTGTACAGGTGCGGGTGTACAGGACACCACTGTACAGTTGATCATGACAAAAGGCCTGGTACATATGATGCGGCACACAATGTTGCAGTGACAATCGTGGCAGCACCTGAATGTTTGTGCAGCGCGTGCTACCTAGCTGGGTGCAGGCCGACCATACCAGCACCAATTTGGAGGTGGTTGTCAGCTTGCGAATGCCTGTCTTCCAGAGGCAAAGGAGCTTGCAAGCACCCACTGTGCGCACAATTTCATGCAGTAAGAAGGGGTGAAGTTCTCCTACTGTATGCTGATTGCGCTCCCCCTGTGTGATCACCCATTCCTGGCAGGTGTGCTTCAGTAAAGAGCTGAGCGTACGCCCTGCCCTGTGATGTTGCTGAACTGTACATCTACATGTGTGCCTCAGGTTTGTGATGACTCAACGCGCGAGGACGTCCGCCGCAGGATTGATTCCAAGGTGGAGGAGATGTGCCATCGGGGGCATCAATGCATGGTGACACGCAGGGATGCAAACAAGGGTTTCAAGGTGCGCCGAACAGCATTGTTGCTGATGTGATGTGGCGCTCCAGTGGTGTGTGGCCACTGCTTAGTCATCAATGCACATGAACATACACACGGCCACCTGCTGTGCCGTAGGCCTCATGTTGGTCACCGGATGTGAAAGGTTACTTTGCCCGCAAAGGTCCACAGTTGCAAAAAACTGTGAAACTTTGCGACAGCAGACACTTGTTGCATTGCCTTGGGTTTGCTTGCTGAGAGTGGCTGTCTTCTGATGCATCTGCAGGCAGGCAACATGTTGAACGGCATGGAGCATGTCAGCAAGGTAAGAACATCACACAGTTTGACCAATGGCCAGCCGCCGGAGCAGCCGACCTAGCAGGGTTTGCTGATAGTGTGATGGCCTTCCAGCCTGACGGCACCCACTCCTTATGTTTGAACAGGAAGGAGGCACCAGACCCACATGCAACATCTGCTTTTGTTCATAAACATATTTCTGGCAGAATGTTTAGCATGGGGCGGATGCATTATGTGCAGCGCAACAGTGGCAAGCAAGTGCTGGCGTATCTGCCGCCTACAGGCTAGCTAGTGGCTGTCTGACTGCTGTGCTGTGCTGTGTTTTCCGACTGCTGTGCGCTGCAGCTGCCTTGGGAGTATGTTGCCATCTTCGACGCAGACTTTGAGGTGCGCCCTTATCCGTCGTCAGTTAGTTTGAACGTGTTGTTACGGATCCCAGTAAAAGGTCATCTAGCAGTTTTGGGGGGTCACCGGATCTCAGCAACCACGGGCGCGCGAGCCCTGGGACTCAGTGTGTGCTTTCAAGACAATACAAACACATGTACAAATTGTGTATAGCCCATATGCAAGCCTGAGCAGAAAATGCGTTTTGGTTGTCTACATGTGCTTGCTCTGCCGACTACACAACGGGTTAATAAATTCGTTTTGCAAGCCATCAATGTAAAGCAGCGATCGGGCGGTCTCAGAGCAGCAGAGACAGTGCATACGGGACGACACAAATAGAAAAAAGAACAACTTTACCCTAAGCCGACAGGCTGTAGGTAAAGTGACGTTGTCGTTTTGCACATGTGCCTACATGGAATTGGTCACACTGTTGACCAGTGTGACACCCTGTGCCAGCTGCCCATGTGTAGCAGGCAGCTGGCCATGCGACTTTGTTGCGTTCTTCTCGGGCATAATTGTGCGCTGACAAGCCTTGCGCTACCCACCCAACCCACCCCTTCTTCATTGAGGCAGCATCGCCACACATGTTTTGCAGGGCTGTGCTCTTGTGACTTCTCGGGGGTAAGGGGGTTAAGGGGTGTAAGTGGCAGGTTGGGGTGAGGGAAGGGTTCGATTGCTATCACAACAATGTATGTTTTCTCCATCACAGGTACATCCAACACGAAGAATGAAGGCCAGAAGCAGAAAAGCATGTTCAGTATCAACGCATGTTGAATAGCAGTGGTAGTAGTGGGAACGACGCACAGCTCGCCCTTGGATCGCTTATATCACATGTAACACAACATTCCACAACAATTCTATGTCCATGTCCATTGATTGAATTGAAATGGTGCAAAACGACAAACTCACACCATCCTTTGATCGTTCTACAACTATCGCAGTAGACTTCTGTACTATGTGTACACATTTTGGTGCCTGCTCAAGTGCTGCAGGCGAGCAGGTGAGGCACTTGTCCTGCCCACTAACAAGTGACATCTGCACGCCCAATCTACAGTCATACGAAACAAAAAAGTAGTAATAAGGACGGTTGAATCGCCAAACGGCCAGATCGTGTCTCAAAACGTGACTTACACCAAGCTGCGCGCCATCATCACAGGCAACATGCAAGGCACTTCGCTAGGGACAGTCAGTTTAGCAGTCATCTTCTTAGATTTGGTGTCTGTTTCAAATGGTGTGGTGACCAGCAGGCGTGCTGCTGGTGTTGAGGCACCACCTGACAGCCCAACAAGCTTGACCACAAGCAGCAGCACCTGCTGCACCTCAATCGGCTCCTCCAGGGCAGCTCAACGTCATCACCAATCGCAGCACACTCACACTACAGTGTCTAATGCTGTCAGCAACACCACTAGACAGCAAAGCAGCCAGGGGGGAAGGGGCCAGAAGCACGGGAGCTTCAAGGGAGGGGGGCAGGGGGCAGGAAACACAGGAGCTTTCAAGAGCAGCAACTGCACACACTGGCACAACTGTACAGCAGGACGCCAGAAAAGCCACCGAGTAAATGAAAAAGAACAGGAAGGGACCACTGGGATCCGTTACCGTCCCTGGTTTGACAATAAGTCAAACTGAGTCAGAAGTGCGGCTTGCAAAAGACCCAATCCACACCAGGCCAGCACTGCGGCACTTCTGCTGCATGCCTACGAGTACCTGGCAACTTGCCATGCACAGTGTATGCCCCCTGCCTTGTGCGCAATCGAAAGCACTGTGCATGGCATCGCCGCTCTAGCTCACAACACCAATGTTGCAGAACTGCCCCCCCCCCCAAAGCCCTCAAGTGTTGTGCGCTACTGGATGTCTGTGTGTTATGTCCTGTAGATGCCCCCCGACTGGCTGTTCCAAACCATATGGCACCTGGAGCGGGACAAGCAGCTGGCTTTTGTGCAGACACGCTGGAGCTTCACCAACGGCTACGACAACCTGCTGTGCTGGTGCGGCCCTCTCAGTTTGTTACCCAACCATAGGCCGCACAACAGGGCTGTGGTGCATCCACTGGTACATTGGCCTCTCCCAGAGGGTTGGTTTGTCACCTGTCAGTTAGTTGGTCCTGAGGCGTGCAACTGCGCCTGTGTTCGGAACGGGATCAGGAGGCTTCCTGCAGAGTGTCTGGCTTCCAGCTAAACATGCCAGTCATGTAGGGGTGCCGTAGGACCTTGTCGTGCTGCACAAGAGATTTGTGCGCAGCAACAGTTTTTTCTCTTGTTTGAGATTGCTGTATGGCCTTCCGCCCACATGCATCGTAAGCACAGTGCAAATTCTGCAAGGTGCCAAGATGGTTCTGCTGCTGCATCGCCATGCTGCTGCTCTGCAGGGTGCAGCAGGTGTGTCTGAGCTTCCACTTTGCAGTCGAGCAGCGAGCGCGGTCCTTCCTGCGCACCTTTTTTGGCTTCAACGGCACTGCCGGGGTGTGGCGGCGCACCGCCATGGAGCAGGCAGGCGGCTGGAACATGGACTCAACGGTACGCACATGTGCATGCATCTTGCGCAGCGGCTACATTCTTCCAGCTTGTGCATGATGCCAACCTACGGCCTTCATGAAAGTCCAGCAGTTTGCAGCTGCAGTACCAGAAGGTTCATCTCTTTTGAAGCCAGTGCAACGCATGCATTGTTCATGCAGATTGCTACTCTACCCTCAATCTCACACAGCAACCATTTTTTCACAATGGTGCCCTGTCAGGTGGAGGATATGGACCTTTCCCTGAGGGCCTACCTTCACGGCTGGAAGTTCAGGCAAGGGCGTGGCACATGTGCTGTACAGCCGGTGGGCTGTACAGCCGACCATGCACTGCATTGGGTGAAATTGGAGGAAGGTTGTGGTTTATAGCTAGCATGGCACACATGTGTCAGCAAAGAGCGTGCATGGGTATAGGTGTGTGTTGTTTGCGTTATTAGCCGGCCACCAAGCACCATGCCGTCAACCTCAAGTCAGCGATGCTGAGCACCCCCCCCCCCCCCCCGCCCCATCCCCCTGCATCTCACCAGGTACCTGCACTGGGTGGCGTGCCCAAACGAGCTGCCCCCCACCATGTCAGCCTACAAGACGCAGCAGTACCGGTGGAACAGTGGGCCCATGGTGGTGGTCAAGTCACTCCTGCGCCGCATTTGGACGACAGACAGGGTCGGCCTCGTTGACAGGCTCAGCTGTACCTACTTCTTCGTGAGGTGGGCGACTGTTGTGGGTCACTGCATGGGCGCAAAAACATCAAGTCTTTCTGCAATCACCGACGCCATAGTGATTGACAGGTCGCGCAGTGAGGGACGTGGGTTGGGGTCTGGCTTTGTGACAGCTGGCATGTCAGGTATTGTAAAGCGTGCTCTCAGGTCAGCAAGGCGTGACACTGTGTTGGCGGACGCGTTGCAACAACTGTTGTTTCTGACGTTTTCGCTGTGCCCTGTTGTGTCATGTGCCTCCCACTGGCCCTGCCATGCTGCTGCTGCTGCTGCTGCTGCTGCTGCTGCTGCGTCAGGTTCATCTACAGTGCCTTCCTGACTGTCATCTGCCTGCTGTGCCCGGCCATCATCATCTGGCTGGACCCCTGGACCTGGGGACTGTGGAGGCCAGAGATGGTGTTCCTGGTGAGACACGGCAACTGCAGGGTTTGGTTGGCATTGCCCAATCACGCCCTTGATTTGCTGGCAAGATTGTATAGCTAATGTGAACTGTAGTACTGTGGAGGCCAGCGATGGAGTTCCTGGTGAGACACCGCAGCTGCAGGGTGTATCGGTTGGCGTTGCACAAACCCAGCAGGGTTTTTATGGCACGTATGAAGTACAGTCCGGGTCCGGTTTTTTTTATAAGCCGGTGCGGCTGCAGTGTCTGTCGGTTGGCGTTGCCAAACCACTGATACGGATAGGATACATGTATGGCACATGTGAAGTTACAGTCCTGGTCAATGACCAAAAAGTGGCTATCAGCAACACCGCCACATGCTCCATGCTGCCCTGCTGCGTATGTGCAGATGGCCGGGAACACTGCTGCAGCCGCATTCGTCTGGTTTGCTGGGCCGCTGTTCTGGCCATACTTCCTGCTGCAGTGCGGGGTGGGCTACTTTCGCGTGTACGCCATGATCAATGGCCTGTTAGGTAAGCCCTACAGTGTGCGGTCCTTGTAGTGCATCTCCAGCTGCCGTGCAAGGCGTCAGGGATGTTTTGTTGGGTTGCATGCACGACCCATTGGACAGCTGCTGCAGATGACACAAAAAGGAGGTCCTTGAGCAGGAGAATCATGCCTGGGATATGCGCTGGGCCCATCATCCCAAACCTACTACCTCTGCAGCGCTCAAGAACCCTCTGCTCTGCTGCTGTATTGCTATGTTTCATGCATGCAGGCAGCAAGAAGGCCGGCACATGGAAAGTGACCACCAAGTTTGGCAAGCAAAAGGGTGGGCGCAGCAAGAGGGCCAAGCACAAGCCTTACATTCTGGAGCTGCTGCTAGCGGGTGTGTTCTTCACTTACACCTTTTGGGCCGTGTGGTATGGGATATACCTGCTGGCGGCTTTCACCTGGGCGGTGGGATGGACAAGCGTACTGTTGAGCTTCGGAGACTTCCTGCTTTGAGGGGTTGCCAACCGTGTGTCAGCACTGTGGGGTTGTCAATTGTTGGCAAGTGTTAAAGCAAGTGGCAAAGCAAGTGCTAAGGCTCAAGTTGAGGGGTTATCAACCGTGTGTCAGCATTGACGGCAGGGGCGGCATGCTGCCTTTATGTAGAGGCTGATGTTGCAGGCCTTTGCCTGCTTTGAAAGTTGGCAGCAGCTGCCAACTTGACGCACTTGCTGGGCCACAACGAGTATCATTGATCATGCTGATGGCAGTAGCAATTGTGGCGGCAGGGTATGACTGCTCCCTCGGGGTCTCATCCACGCCCCTTTGAGAGTAGGATCGGCCGCAGGAGGCCTTCAGGACTTGAAGGTTGAAGGCCCCGAGCGGCCAGAATTCCTGCATTGCCGCAATGCAGTCACAGTGACTGTAGAACAGATTAACAGACCGGCATGCTTGACAGAAATGCCAACTTGGCCGTGCAAAGACTGCACATGGTAGCAATGAGGATGTTGCTGGTTTCAAAGATCGGGAACCCTGCCTTTGTGTACAGCAGATCGCAACCCCGGGTATCCCAAGTTTGGGCCGATTGCTTCAAGTGTATTTGCAGAAGGCCGCTGGTGTCCCGGTGCTGCCTGGCACCCACCGTACAGTGTTGTGGGTGCCCTGACTGTGTGAGGATATACCCTATTGATAGGCCCCTTTGGCCTGTGTTAGCCAGGATACCGCTGGCAGTGTCACTTCAAGGAATGCAATAGGCGGTAATGTGCTGCTGAGCAAGTAGCCACAAGTGCAGCACCGTACTCTAGGACTGCCGCAACATGGTAGACAACTTTGCCGCTGCAGGAGCAGAAGCTGGAATTGCAGGGCCGAAGGACACTGGGCTTCTTTGCTCTCTGCAGACGCAAGCCTTGCTTGTGAGTGGTCACTGCACTGGACATCTGCACACTTGAACACTTGCACAGTTGCGGCACCGCAATGACGGCTGCCGGTGCAGCGGTGACAGTTCTCCGGCAGCTGTCAGCTTGAAGAGCACTTGTGATCTCAAGCCTGGGTCGTGACACAACACATGAAGATGTGCACTGCCCATGTTTGGGTTTGATTGTGGCGCAAGGTAGATTGTATGGCTGCCAGGGCTACTTTGGAAAAGGGCGGTCATGAGCCCGTTCGGTTATTTCCTGGGTTATGGCATGCTGTCGTGGCGTCTAGGGGGAGTAACTGACCAGGGAGTGAGTGTGGATTGAGTCGACAGAGGGTGTGGAGTGAGCAACACACAGAGCCATTCACATGACCGTTGCCTGTGCCGTACAGGCAGTGATTGCTGTACATGTGACCTGTATGCTGGGTATAGGGCAGGAGCCTCAGGCTGTAACATGCCTGCTGTTCAGGCACTCAGTCAGTTTACACCACAGATCTGGGACTCTGGGCACTTGTTAGCTTGCAGACAGTGTGAGTGTGTGAGCATGACCAGGAAGTGTGTCGCCGTGAGGCTGCAGCCGCTGATCAGACCACCCATAGCCGTGCAGCAATGTTGTTTTATGTTGATCTTCTGAGCTTGACGCTGGGCGTTATCCCAGGGTCTGCCAGTCGCACACGCTGCTGGTTGCTCCCTATTGCAAGGGTCTGTACGCTTGCAGACATGTGCACAACCCATGTATTGGTTGACGTGATGCAAAGATTGAGCCTTGGAATTGTTCTGTCTCCCTCGCGTACTGCAGCTGCTAGCACCTGACCTAAGAAACTGGGGTACGCAAGTCGGCGCTCTGGGCACCCTCATGAGCCCGAGGCTTGCTGGCTAGTGCCGAGGTTGAGACCCTGTCCCCATTTGCTGCACCGTACTGTACTGCAGCTGCGAGTAGCAGCAGCCGCATGCTGGTGACCGCAGGCACATGTCCTGGTGGTTCAGCCGGTTGGGTGAGGTAGGCTTGCCCCCCAGAGATGTTGCCCCTGCCTGTAAGCCCATCAGCTGTTGTTTCACATATGGCCGGCATCATCAAACAGGCAAGCAGTTAGACAGGATCAAGCAGTTACACAGAGCACACTTCAGCATGCCATCAGACGTATGCAGGCAGACGACCGTCATTACCACTGGCAGCAAGACAAACACACTCTGCTTTGACAGCAGTTACTCACACCAACTCAGTGATCGGCTCCAAATTTGCTCCAAATTATTCAAAAACCCCTTAAAAGCTGCAGGACGTGAGGGTTGATGCAACTGCATGCCATTCGAATTTGAATTCAAACGTGTGACTCAGCGATCACTGCAGTATCTCCACCAGCTGCCACTTTGCAGGACACATTTACGTGCAGCACATAACGCCCCGCACGTAACACATCCCTGCTGTGCCTGCCTGTGAGGGGGTTGGATTGCAGCAATCGGACACTTTTACTGCTGGCTGGACCCAGGCCACTACCCTCGACCAAAACACGCGGAAACAACACACTGCCAGCATATCAGCACGCCACAGGCGAGGCTACCCTGCCATGGTGCAGGAAGCAGCCAGCCGGCTTTTAGGCCAACAGACCAAACCAAGCAAGCGTTAGCTGCAAACGGCAGCAGTCAGCGGCTGCGCTATGCGCACTCAGGGGTTCACCTGCGCCAAGTGCACATCCTGCATAAGTCCAAACAGTACCCAACAAACACGCCACTGCAGCCCAAGCCACAAGGGAAGGCAGAAACCTCTGCTGATTGGACAAACCACCACTTTGTACGGCGTTACAGGGCAGAAGCAATCGCCCACCAATACACAGCTTCTGCTTGCAAGGCATTGAACACGAGGCTCATGCTGTCACATGAAACCTTGCACATCTTATTTGCTGAAACTCAACAAACACTACAGCTGATGCAAAGGAAGGCAAAGAGAAGGAGACCCCAGTTCGTACGGAGTCCTGTTGCAGAAGCTAGCAGTTGTGACACACAACAGGTGAGCGAGTCACTGGGACTCCCAGTGAGTGAGGCTCAAGCTGTAACATTCAAAATAAGGGGCAACCGTTGCATGTGACATTCAAGAAGAACCCTCAGGTGGTGACCACCACGGTGATTGAAAACACTGCATCATTGTAAACAAAACTGCCACACCTGCCTTGCCGGTAGCAGGGTCAGAATATAGAGACAAATCACACCTACAACCAGAGATGCTTCCCACAGTGAACCACAGCTGCGCTCACATCCCAGCCTCACGGGCTCTTTGTACAACAAACATAGACTATCACAGGAGGGAGTTGCTGTGCACCAACACTCCCTGATTGCAGGTGCTGGTCTGTAGAACAAAACATAGGCACTGCTTTCACAGCAGGCGAGTTTGGTGCAGTCTGCTGCACCAAACCTGAAAGCACTCGTACACGCTGCACACTCTGCACATACAGTCAACCGTGTAGCAGCTTGTTTCAGCTGCGGGCGATAAAGATGGCTTGGATCATCCACAAATCACTGCAGCACTGTGCACTGCATAACCTGCTGCACACGTAACCAAAATGATACAGAGAGTCTGATACAAACCAGAAATGGCCGCTTGTGTATAGATCATGACACCAGCACTGTAACATTTGAACCCAGCTGGCACCAGGCACCATGGCAACGGCCGGCCAAAGAAAAAAAGGTTGTCACACCACATCAGCACTGCACCAATGGCTGTCGTCGTCGCATCAGCACCCAAACCAGTGACCGCATGCGCAAGATCCTTAGGGGTCCTCGCTGACTGCACAAGCGGCGGCTGCGGCGGCAGGGTGCTCGTGAGTGTGGCAGCTGTCAGCACTCAACCTGCGCTCCTCCTGCAAGCACAAAAGACAGCACCAGGGTTAGTCAAGTTGTAGCCGGACCATGGTATGTATACGGTTCCATGCTGTGCAAACTGCCAGCCCGGCCAGGTCAACTTCTGGCCGATTTAAACTGTGGAATGCGTGACTGCAATGCGACGTAAGCACGCATCCCCCAACATCTGCAGTGTGTGTCACCTCCAAGCCTTTCCAAAAGCCATGGGCGTACTGCTAGTGTGCTGAAGGACATGCTGCATGGTGTTGCGCTCAGCAAGCTAGTTGGGTTGAGGCACAAGCGTTCAACCTACCTTGTTGTAGGCAGCATGCTTCAGGCCATCAGCAGCAGCAGCAGCAGCAGCTCCCAACTCCGGAGTGCCCTCGTGTGGCATGGGGCCCATGAGTTCAATGGTCCTGAAGGTGTGGCGCAGAATGATTGGGGCCTGTTGGGCAGCAGTGAATACGGGGCAAAACACATGGGACCCGTTGAGGTGGGCTTGGAACATAGGGCAGGGTTGACAAACTTGGTGATGTTGAATCTTGGCTGGACTCTTGAGACTCTTTGTTGCCAATGACTGGTGCACCACAAACAACAACACATGTGAGGGGGCGACCAGCAATTGTTTGTGGGCTATTTACGTGACATGCTGTTGGATGAGTGACTGTTGGATGAGTGACTCTCACTCATGCAGTTGGTTGTTGAGACAGAAACACTAGTCACCTTCCCCTTGCACTTTGCATGGCAACAGCCCCTCTTCTCACCGCGCAAGGAGGCTCTGGCAGCACCAAGCCCTCAGCAGCAGCGGCGGCAGCAACCACAGCCCTCAGTTCTGACATGCTGCCTGGCACCATTGCCATCTGCTCGGCCTGTGTAGGCTTCTGTGGGGTGAACTTGAACTTGTTGTCGTCTTCTGGGTCCTCTGAGTCTGACTCAGAGTCCTCTGCGTTGTGTGTGTCCTCGGTGTCCTCTGAGTCCTTGGCCTGCAGCAGCAAACACACGTGCAAGGGACAAACAGAAAGGGGCCCTCAGAAGAAATCCTGGGTTTCTTCTGAAGGCACCTGCAACACGCACTGCACATGCACAGCACAGTAAAGCTGCCCACATGTGCACTGTGTGCCGTAGCCAACTCGCTTCTGTACCCACTTGCAACGTGGTTTGTATGGTGTGAACCAAGAGAGCAAGCGGCACCCGTGCAGATGCTGGTGCACCTGTACAGTTTGCAATGAAAAACTGAGGCAACTACATGTGCTGTAGCCCAGCCGCTTGTGGCTCCCACTTGCAACCTCGTTTGTATGGTGTATACCACGAGAGCGGCCTGACAACCATGCACATGCGGGTGCACCTACGTGCTGTGGAAGGCTTGTGCACACTGCGTGCCGTAGCCAAGCCGCTTGTGGCTCCCACTTGCAACCTCGTTTGTATGGTGTATACCACGAGAGCGGCGGCCTGACAACCATGCACATGCGGGCGCGGCTTACGTGCATCGGAATGCTTGTACAACCTGTGTGCTGTAGCCTAGTCGCTTCTGGCTCCCACTTGCAACGTGGTTTGTATGGTGAATACCATGAGAGCGACCAGACAGCCATGCACATGCGCAACATCCCGCTGAATGCTTCTTCAACCTGTGTGCTGTAGCCTAGTCGCTTCTGGCTTCCACTTGCAACGTGGTCTGTATGGTGTTTACCAAGAGAGCAACTAGACAGCCATGCACATCCTGGAGCGCCTTGTGCAACCACAATGCCGTAGCCAAGCCGCTTGTGGCTCCCACTTGCAACCTCGTTTGTATGGTGAATACCAAGAGAGCGGCCTGACAACCATGCACATGCGGGTGCGCCTACGTGCTGCGGAAGAATTGTGCACACTGTGTGCTGTAGCCTAGTCGCTTCTGTACCCACTTGCAACGTGGTTTGTATGGTGTTACCAAGAGAGCGACTAGACACCCGTGCACGTGCTGGTGCGTCTATCTGTGGTGAAAAGCTTGTGCAACTACATGTGCTGTAGCCAAGCCGCTTCTGGCTCCCACTTGCAACCTCGTTTGTATGGTATATACCGAGAGAGCGGCCTGACAACCATGCACATGCCTGATTGTGCACACGCTGACCCACCTTGCGCTTGTGACCCACGCTTGCGGAAGTGCGGTTGGCACCCATCACGGTATTGGAAACCTACAACAAAGGGCGGCAAGGCAGGGTGCGCGAGTTTGACCACCCTTTGCAGCCAGTTGCCAACAAGGTGCACGGTGTGAGTGGACCACCACGGGTAGTGGCAGCGTTGAGGAGGAGAGAGGGAGGTGTTCATATTCATTTTCATTACGTACAAACCATACATTGGAACACATGCACGTGTTTGTGCAGGGACAGTCCCATTCAGAAACTGCTGCAGCCATTGCTCAGCAGCAACGCTGCTGCAATACTAACACCCCGCCCACACACATACACATACACACATACACACACATACACACATTTGTGGCGCATGCAGCTGGGACACCCTATACAGGAAACTATTGTGCAAAGCGACTCACCGCCTAGCCACATGATACACCAGCAGCTGCTGAGTCCTGTAGGTGGCGAGGAGGCAAGGCAACTGCCAGGTGCTCCCTGCTCCGTGCTGACGCCCTTTCCCATGGGATACATGCCATAGCTTTCACAGTTGATGTAAGAAACATCCATGTAGCAGCAAGTGCCTGCAAGTCAAGAAAGTACTGCTTTACTGCTAGTAAAAAGTGGGCAAAGACAGTATCGTGGTTAGTTGCATACATCCGCTTCAATCAAACGTTGAGAGTGTCTCTTACAATGACTAGGGAAGCGCCTCTTCAGAGGGGCCTTGCATGCTCAAGTCGCCCTGGCAGTTACGAACCATAAACCGTCACACATGTTGCAGCACGGGCACAAGATCCCATGTACTCACATTCTGCTGTCATGTAAAGGAGGTATTCTGCTGTCGTGTATCTTCTGTCCCACATTGCTTCTGTCTCTACAAACCTTGGGCATCAGTTTGCGACAGATCAAGGTTACCCAGCAAAGCCGTGTCGTGACGGGATCGTTAAAAAAACAGGATGGTATCGACTATAGTTGAGTGCAGTCTCAAATGGCACTACCACAGCAGCCACAGCAGCAACAGCAACTACATCCAACTGATCACCTGCAGAAGTCAGCTGAATCAACCTGACATGAGACAATAGCCCAGTCCACCAGCAACATGTCTGTCAAACGCAGCAAGTCCGCCTCTGGGCCTCGCTGGAGCCTGGGCTTGGCCCTCACGCTGGTCCTGTTGAGCGCAGCAGTCATCGGCATTGAGCAAGGTGTGCCTGCATCCACTGCCAGATCTGGCACCAAGGCAACAACTATCCAACAATCACACATTGTGTGTCGTGACATCTACAGGCATCATCAAGGTGCCATTGCCACATCCAGCGCAGTATGAGCACTTGTGGCCTTGGGCAGCAGAGGCACCGTTTGTCACACAGACACCAACAGTGAGTGACTGCGGCATCACACAACTGCAGCAGCATGTCGACATGGTATACATAACACCCACCTTATCTTGCCTGCAAATCATACAGCTACAGCGAACACTGCTTCTGCCAAGGTGCACCGCTTTGACAGGCAACCAGGGAGCTCAACTACCCACGAGCTTGTTTGAGTCGACCTGAAGTCACATCAATCAACAAAGTGCCCTGTTGGTCATTGCTGCAGATGCCCCCTGTAATACTACCTCTGCAGCAGCTGGCTGTCAGGTTGTTTGAAGGGAAACTGCAGAACGTTGGTGAGGGGGACAGAGCGCTGAGCTTCCAGCCAGCTGCACCTGCTCTGCGTGTTTGTGTGCACCACTGGGCAACAGCAGTTGCGCCAAAGTGCCGCTTGCATTGCGCGCACTGTAGTTCATCAAGTGTCAAACTCAGGCCCTGTTGGTGCGCAACCAACATTCCTCGCGTAGTGAAGCAGCGCCTTATCTTTCTCAATCCTGCTGTCCTGCTGCACTGCTGCACTGCTGCACTGCTGCACTGCTGCACTGCCAGAAACCATTACTGGAGATCCTGCCACAGGCGGCCTGCTGCTGCCAGATAAGCTGGGAGCAGTACATCTGGCCCACAGTTTGCCCAACGGAAGCTACAGCCTGCAGCACAAGCCTCTGGCCCAAACCGGCCCTGGCAGGGTGCTTGGCAACAAGCTGGATGCTGAAGGCAGATTGATTATGTGCGATGTTTCCAAGGTGGGCAATGAAGTCCCTACACCTGCTGCCTTTTGTACTGCATTGTACTGCACTTTCCGCCTAGTGGATGAAGCGACTGTGCACATCTTGCAGTAGCATACATGCGTCGTGTGCAGGGTGCATCCAATGATTTTGAATGAGTTATGAGTCAGGCCGTAGCAGCCCTACACTACAGACTGGTGGGGCCGTCCCTGCTGGGCGCAACCTACATGCCTGTGCAGCTTCCATGGGGTTGACATTCTGCGAAGCCTTGACAAACTTGTGACACAGCCACGCTGCAGCCACCCACAGCCACCGTTACATCCACCACACATGTTTGTGCGTGCTTCAGGGTCTGTTGCGGCTCAACACCACGAGCGGGCAGCTGGAGCAGCTTGCCTCCCGGGTGCATGAAGACGGCAGCCTCATTGCATATGCCAACGGCCTGGACATAGCAGCGGATGGCAGCATATACTTCACGTCATCAACAGACATCCTGCCTGCCAGGTCCAGGGATGGGTCTTATGACACAGGGTTTGCGTGGGTGCTGAATAACTTCAGGGGTCTGCCGAGGTGGGTGAGGGAGCCGCCAAGTATGCCAATGGTGCAGAAGTCGCTTGTAGGGCCTGCTGCAGCGACATCCCGTGTGGTGCAAGGCTTTGATGGACGTTGGGAGTCTAAAAACTGACTGATCGAGGGATGCCAGTGCACTTTTTCAACACCCTATGGGTTCCCTTTCAAGGGCATTTGTTGAGAACAAGATCACAGGCGTAATACAAACATCTAACATACGCCGTAGCTGTAGAGCTGCTTGACTTCGTGCAATGCACTGCGCGGCAGGAAGCCAGTAGCATGACCTGGGTGGCAGAGGTCACCGACATGCACTGTGGTGTATGCTTCCTGTTGTGCAGGGGTCGAGTGTTGGTGTGGCACCCCCACACCCGCAAGGCACACGTGGTTGCTTCAGGGTTATACTACCCAGATGGTGTCGCTGTTGCTGAGGATGGGAGCTACTTGTTGGTTGTTGAGACAGATGCTCTGAGGGTGGTGAAGCTGTGGCTCACAGGCGACAAGGTGAGCTTTACAAGCCGCTGGAGGCTGACTGCTGTTGCACTCAGTGAAGCTGTGCGCCTGCTAGAGGTTGTCAGGTCATCAATTTGTTCAGTGGGAGCCCAATTGGGCAGACAATTGAGCTACACCACAGCTAATGAGCAGACAGACCTGAAGCATGGTGCACATGTCGCCACCAAACTGCTCGGCACCCTGTGCTTGCTGTGCCCCAGCACACCAGCGGTAGCTTGAGCTGCTGGCGCACCGCACTGATCAGTTATGATGTGGCGAGCGTTGCTATTCCCCTGCCCCTGCCTGCAAGGTCACTATAAGTTGGACAGCAAGGCTACAAGGCCGTTCAGGCCTTTCTACTCTCCTGTTCCATCAAAGGCATTCCTTAACCAGTAACCCCCTGCCACGTGCTGTGGTTGCAGGTGGGCCAGAGGGAGGTGATCATCCAGTCCCTTCCAGGGCTGCCGGCTGGCCTGTCCAAAGCCTCTGATGGCAACTACTGGCTCAGCATGACTACGCCGCTACCACCTGTCATAAAGTGAGACCCCAAGCGCAATGATGCAACGATTCAAACACAACAAACCAACAACCAGATCAGACTGGCCTGTTGTGGCTCCTTCGCCTGCATGACGGACTGGTGATGGATGTCAATTGGGAGGCCAGCACGGCCAGAATAGGAGTTTGCAGTATGGCATGCATCATTCTTTCGGCACATTGCTGCCTGTTGTCCATTGCGCCTACAGATACCTGCGCCCGATTGCTGTTCGTGCACTAGTGGCGTGGCTGCCACGCAGCTGGAGGCCTGCCGTCAAAGTCTGGGGAGCTGCCATGAAGGTGACATAGACATAGACATCGAGGATACATGGAGTACACATGCATGTGATGCTAGCATTCCTACAGCATCCTAGGACATACACAACTGCCGTGGAGTGTGTTGATGTCGGTTGAAAGATTGTGCGCCACCAACCCTCCCCTAATGCTGTTTGAGACAAGGCCAGCCTCTTGCTGCCTTGTGGATGCAGCCGGTGCCGCGCACCCCTGGTCTGAGTGACCTACTTGTGCATGCCACTCATGTGTCAGCTAATGTGCTATAAGCACCATCAGTGTGACTGTGAAGGGTCCAGTCCAGGTGCGACTGCCCAAGTCGCCTTGCTGAGGTTCATTGTTGTGCAGTGAGCTGTTCGCCAGCGTGCGGAGCGCACAGGCTTGGCTGCCCCCCCCCCCCCCACACACACACACAACGCCCCATACTAGCCCTGACAACAAGCTGTTCCTGTCTGCGCCTGCAGATATCACCGGCAGGTGAGGTATTGCAACTGCTGCTGGACCCTACTGGCGAGCGGGTTGCTACTGCCAGCGCGGCTACTGAGTTTGATGGCCGCCTGTTTCTTGGCAACCTGTTGGGAGGTGAGTTGCCGGCCTGGCTTGAAGCCTTCAGCGCCTTATAGGCTGCAGCTATTGACACCCTCCCCTCTCCTGGGATTTAGCCACTGAGCAACACCACATGTGTACTTCAGTGGCACTCAGTGACTAAACCTCTATGTGTGGCTGTTGCCTGCAGGTCCCTTCATTAGTTACGTAGAGCTGGCGCAACTGCAGGCAGTTGAGAAGCAGCTCCTAGACCAGCACCATGCAAGGGCCCAAGGGAATGCAGGAGCAGCAGCAGAGGTGGCTCAGGGTGTTGACTGGTCAGCAGTGGGTGGCAGGAGTTTGCATGCGCAGCAGGATGTTTGGGGAGAGTGAGTGGGGCACACCCATGTGTGCATGTGTACAAGCTGTTTCTACGGTACATAAGCCGTGTTAGGCTTGCGCAGCAGGCGCCTGCCTGTACTGCACGCCTGACTGTGGCAACAGCGCTGAGTTGCAATGCTGTACTTCCCTCTGTGGTGCAGCTGCAAGTTGTGTGACAGATTTGTGGCTTATGTGCCTGCAGCACTTGCAAGGCTTACTGTGGTGGCCGGTTTGTGATGCGCCTGCTGTGTAGCACATGTGTTGAGGCTGAGGCTGGGCTGTGTAAGCCAGTGCATGTTGTGAAGCTGATGTGCTTTGGCTGGAGGTGGACTTCATGTGTGAGCCATTGCGTGATCTGATGGTTCCCTGGGGGCCAGGAGAAAAACTAACAAGGTGAACTCAGCCTCCAACAGCAAGAGTGGCACAGTGGTTGCACACCTACAACCAGGGGTAGTAAGGGCCTTGCTACCCCTGCCTCCAACAATTGTGGGGCAGTCGTCACACATCACACTGTGACATGTCACAGTTGTACAAGTTGGGTTCAGGGTTCCCTTTTGTTAGGCAGCACGAAACAAGAGCGCAGCAAGATGTGCTTTGGCCATAAACGCCACTCTACATAAAAACTGGGCTGAAGCTCAGCCAACAGACACGCACGTGCTGAAGCAGTCATCATTTTCCAGGACTTTGCAAGTTTGCACAGCATGCCCACACAGGGGCCTGAGCCGGGCAACGAAACTCTTTTTGAAGCCTCATATCGACTAGGTACGCTGTCCGACGCTCCATTCCGATTTTTCAAAGGAGCTCCACCAGATCTGACACCGTGTCTGATCTGCTCTGTTCATCTGGCAGTCGGACGCCAACAGGCCAATTCGAAGGTGAGGCAGTATCTCTGTTATGGTTAAGACAGCTTCAACGTGGGTGTTGACTGCCTTGCAGCTGATGCTGGTGTGCTGTTCTGTTGCAGACGGTGTCGCACCTGCTGTACCCAAGTGTGGAGCTCGATCTTACTGCTATCGACAGTGCCCTGTCCCATCACATACCCAGCCTTCAGGTTGAGCAGCGCTTGAAAGGTAGGAGGGTGGCTAGCCAGCTGTTTGCAACACCGACAAGATGTGCTGTGCCCTGGGATGCACCTGGATGTTCCGTCCCTAAGGCCGTTGCGTCCTGCTGTCTGGATGGTGTCAGCTTGTAGATGCACTGACAAGCAAGCGGACCCTTATTGACTAATGGAACTTTGGTGCAGGGGGCAAGGCAGGCAGCAAGCATGATGCTGCAGCAGAGCAAGTGCCAGGGTGGATGCAGCTGCCAGCATCACTGCTGAAGGCTGGAAGGCGTGCGCTGTCCTGGTGAGCCCCCTGTGCATATTGGACAGCTGATCTGGATGTGGCTCTGTTGTCTACTGAATCGTAACTTTGTGACGTTGATTCTGAGTTGGTGTCACACCACCCGGGGTAGTTCGACCAACAGCACACCGGTTTTACCCAGCAGCGAAGTTGGCAGCCGATCAGAGGCTTCTAGGAGTTGTTGCTAGTGCTATGTGGAGCATGGCCAACCTCGTGTTGGCTGGCAATTGAGTCAGCAGTGTGTGACGCCCCAACTGCAACCTCTTTAACCTGCAAGTGTCCTGCACCGTTGCTGCTGCAGGCTTCCAGGCCCGTGGGCATGGCCAAGCCTCGACGTCTCATCCCCCCAGCTGCTGTCATGGAACGCGAACCAGCCGCTGCTCGCAGTCGGGCACAGCAGCAGCGGTGCCGTGCTGGTGTACAACTGCACCTCTGCAGCAGCAGGAGGTTCCAGCACACCCCTGCAGCAGGCCGAGCATGTGCTGGTGCACCAGCTGCAGCAGCAGGTCAGCAGCGTTGCCTGGCGGCCGGTGCACAGCAGCATGCTGGCGGTGGGCTGTGCTGGGGGTGTGGCGCTGTGGAGCCTCGGCAAGCTGCCGCTGTCTGCAGCAGCTATGAGCAGGGGTCCTGACGGGTCCTCTAGTATGGCAGCGGCGTGGACCACCTTCCTCAATTTCAAGGCTAACTGCAGGTGGGGGCGTCTGTGTTTTGGGCTGGCGAGCCAGCCCTATGTAGGTATAATGCAAGTAGCCGGTCAACGTCACATACAATTCCTCGCCCCTCACACACAGTATCCAACTGGCTGCTGAGTAGTGTGTGTGAGGGGCGAGGAGTTGTATGTGATTTTGACCGGCTACTTGAATTACACTTACATAGTTAACATAGGGCTCCTGGTGGCACTGAAATGTGGGGTGGCCAGCTGGTCATGCATGTGTAAGGGTCATGCACAGCAGCTATGAGGGGGAGTGCTGACGGGGCTTTCAGTGCAACAGTGGCATGCACCACACTCACTCAGTTCAAATGCCAACAGTAGCTGGGAGTGGATGGACGGGGTCTCAGTGGTTGCGTAACACACAGTTCAGTGGCCGCGCAAGACACAGCTGACGTTGACACACTTGCCGCGCTTGATTGGGGCTGACTGTTGGTCACTGACGGCAATGGGCCGGCATCTGGTGACATGGACATGGGGCTTATTAGCTGCTCACACATTCATGCATCACAAAGTGCTGACACAGATCGCCCAAGCGGTATGCGGTTGTGTTATGTCTGCTTGTGCATCAGCCTGATGGGGTGTGGCACACCCAACACCCACCAACTCTGTACTGACACTATGTCACTACCTCAAAGGAATCATTGAGCGACCTAGAGCCAGCCAACATGAGTGATCCACACTGGCAGGTAACACCCTCCGTCCTGCATGCACAACACCCTCTGTCCTGCAAGTACAATAACACCCTTTGTCATGCATCTAAAACACCCTCTGTCCTGCACCCCCTGTCCTGCATGTAGGGTCAGCTGCCTGGACTGGAGCCCGGACGGCATGCGGCTGGCTGGCAGCAGCTTGGACTGTGGCCGGCTGATGGTGTGGGACGTGGCCTTGGGGGTGGGCTGCTGCTTGGGCCAGGCACCTGTGCACCTGCTGCGCTGGTCGCCTGACGGGAACTACCTATTTGGAGGTGCGAGTGGGTGCTGCTACTTCAAGGCAATTTTCCATGTGCTGTGTGGGGCTTTGGGTTGGGGAATGCTTTGAGTTTGCAGTGACAGGGGTCCTGTCCACCCCCTGCTTGTTCCTGCTCTGCATGTGCTACCAAGGATGTCTGCCTAGCACAGGCCTGCTAGAGTTTATATTGCAGGCAGAGAGTTGTCCAAAGGGAACGGAATGTCCTGAAGCAGCACTGTCTCTTTTTCTTTTATTTGTTTTGTGTTTTTAAATTTTGCATTGCATCAACTGCATTAAGCACAGCATGTACCCGTCAAGCTCTGTTGCAGTGCAGCAAGTGATCTGGTACCCAGCCTCTGCAGTCATTTATTAGTCGTGTTCCGGCATAGACGCCCCATCAGTAGTGGATGACTTCAGTGCGTGCATGTGTTTGTGCGTTGCTGGCGTTGCACAGGCTCAATCCAGTAGGGTGTTTACAAATGGTGCCAAACTCTATGGTTCTGGCTGCCTGCTGCTGTGCTCGCTGATTCCCTGCTTGATTGCTGCTGTGTGTTTTTATGCTGTGCAGCTGACCGGAGCGGTAGCTTTTTCCTGTTTGAGACAAGTACCTGGGGGATGAGGAAGTTTGTCTCACCAGCTGGCTCAGCGGTGTCAGGTGGGTGTGGAGGCCGGGCTGGTGTTGAGATCGATTTGAGTTTAGCCACACTGTTAAATCACCATTATCACAACGCGAACAAGAGCACCCACATCCTGCAGAGGCCCCCTCCTGCACGATACCGTGTGGAGGCCAGGCTGGTGCCAAGGTCACTCAGGTTTACCTGCACAGTCAACTGTCAGTTTCTGCCCCGCCACCAGGACCATACCCTGCACAGCCCCTCTCCACACATTCCCACCCATGCCTGTGCTGGCATTCAGTGACTAAAACGGTGTGTGTCGTGAAGTCTGCGCACTCTTGCGTGGTGTGTGCGGCCTTAACAGCAGGACGGTGCCCAGGCCCATACATGCACACACCTGTTTTGCCGACTGTACCCCATGGTCCACACTGTCTGCTGCACCCCATTGTCTGCATCTGCCTGCCCCTTCTGCAGGTTGTGCATGGGCGCCCGACAGCAGTGTACTGCTGCTGTCCAGCACAGGCAGCAACTACCTTGTCGGGGTACACCTGGTGGGCCAGCCCAGCAAGCTTGTGGAGCAGCTGTTACCTGTGGCACTGCCTGGCGTGTCTGACAGAGAGCTGTAAGTGACGTCAGTTTGCTCTATTTTGGCTGATTTTGGGAGTGAAGGGTCAGGGAGCAGGGTTACAGTGGTGGTAGTGATGCCTTTGTGCAGTGGCAGATGTACTGGGTGGGGTTTGTGTAGTGGCTTGGGCAGGTGGTGTGTACAGGTGGTGCAGTACACTGCCATGGCAGCAGCCACACCACAAGCAGATGGTTGCATATCCATCTGTGCTGGGTTGGGGTGGTAGGGGGTATGCCTGGCACTTGCAGCAGGCGATGTGGCAGCAGCAGTGGTGTCCATGGCGTCACTCGCTGTCAGGGATAGCAGTATCGACAGCCACGCTCTACCGTCTGGCCGGACATGAGTGCTGCAGCTATCAACCAAGTCTGATCGGCGCTCCTCATCACTATGGCTTGCTCTTGGTCATCGCTTTCAGATGACAATCAATAGCAAGCCATAGAGTGAGAAGCACCAATCACAACTGGTAGACAGCCACACCAATGTCCAGTCGGAGGGGAGATATCTGGTCTGAATCGTCATCGTGCTGCTTCATATGGCACTCGCCACCTTGTGGGCCGCACACATTTTCAAGTGACTGCCTTCGTCAGCATCTTTTAATGATGTATGATGTTTTTACTGATGTGTGACCTGCACTGCATCGCATTGCAGGACGGAAGACCTGCCTGCCCCTACCAAAACCTCCGCATCCACACCTTCCTGCATCAGCAGCATCGCCTGGGACCCGACAGGCAACCGGCTGGCTGTGGTGCTGAAGTCGCCACACGCAGCTGCAGGGACTGTGGCACTCTACAGCACCACTACCTCCCCAGTAGTCAGCTGCAACTTGGTGGGGTACGTCAACCCAGGGCAACCTGCAGCGACTGAAGAGCCTGATGGGGAGGCAGCGGGCAGCAGTGTGGACAGGGGCAGTGGGGAGGGTAAAGGGACAGGGCAGCTGCAGGCAGTGTTTGCGTCGGTGTCGGGGAGGGCAGAGGCAGCGGCGCTGTTGAGTGTGGGTCTGCAGAGCAGCAATGAGGAGCTGTGCAGGGTTGCCAATGTGCCCTTGTTTTACTAGACAAGTCCGTGCATGCGTTGGCAGCTACCGCACGTTTGATGGTTGCGAGTTTAATGGTAGCAGGCTGGTAATTGAAGCCACTCGACTCGGAAGGTTACTCCAGTCAAACATTTGTCATTTCGTCAAGGCGGCAGCAGCTCTGGATGCACAGGTCGCAAGTTGCAAAACAGCATCATATCTTCTCATACACTCGTTCATACTGCACCTGAGAGCCTGCTCTTCTCCACCGCCACTCTCGATCGTGCTGCTGCTGCCCCGCGACACCTACACACCCTCTCTGTCAGGGTAGTGATCAGGCTCACCGCAGCCTGTGAACCTGCTACTGACTCCTTAGTAAACTAGCAAGCCGCTCAACATGGCTGACGCAGCCCACCCCAAGGCTTACCCCCTGGTGAGCAGCAGCAGCAGCAGGCGGGTCACCCACTGGCTGCTGGGCGCGCTTCAGGGCTGTTACAAACACTTTTCCAGTTTTTCTGCATCAGCCTGCGTGTTCGACCTGCCAGCCTTTTGGCCTGCGTGTCTGTCACATGATGCTCCAGCAAGAACAGCAGCAGCAGCAGTCTCTTCCTGGCTGCCAGGCACTCAGTACCGCTGTCTGAGACAGTCTCGGTCTATGAAGGTCGCATCAATGTGCAATGTTTTACATCTGCAGCAGCAGCGGATACTGTGTCAAGTTGAGCCTCAAAGTCTTGCCGCCGCTGCTGCTGTCGCTGCTCGCCTTCTTCCTCCTGCTGCTGCTGCCACTGTTCCTGTTGCTGCTTTCACCCTTCCCTCTGCTGCTGCATCTCCTGCAGGCTGATGCCCAGCTGACCAACGTCATCATGGACATTGTCCAGCAGGCATCCAACTACAAGCAGCTCAAGAAGGGAGCCAACGAGGCAACTAAGACCCTGAACCGTGGCATCTCAGAGTTTGTGGTCATGGCAGCTGACACAGAGCCCATCGAGATCCTGCTGCACTTGCCTCTGCTGGCGGAGGACAAGAACGTGCCCTACGTCTTTGTGAGTAGCGAATCTGCAGCGGAACTTGCAGAGATACACGCCCTTGTAGTTGCATTATGCGGCTGCCTGCTGTGCTGGCAGGCGCATACCACACCACGCCACAGCAAGCAGTGGTGGTCGTATAAGTGTGGTGGCACTGTGCACTGTGCTAGCTGATAGACAGTGGCCGCTAGCTGCGTGTCACTTGCTGCTGGGGTATCAGATTGGTGGGTTCAAGACGTTTCACTGCACAGTCCAAGGCAGGGGCACTCTGTTCAAGTTCAGCTCCTCCACGCCTGTCTCACTCATCTCTTGCTGCTGCCTCTGCCCCGCCCGCCTTCCCAACGCGTCGCACCGTCTACCCCTTCAGGTCCCCTCCAAGGCAGCCCTGGGTCGTGCCTGCGGTGTGTCCCGCCCTGTGATTGCTGCATCTGTGACCACCAACGAGGGCAGCCAGCTCAAGTCACAGATCCAGTCTCTCAAGGACTCCATTGAGAAGTTGCTGATCTAAGCAGCCTCACCTAAGCAGCCGCTGCTGATATAGCAGCTAAGCAGCTGCTGCACAACCCAAGCAGCTGCGGCAGCAGGCATCTGCCGAAAGCAAGCACAGTCATTTGCTGCAGGATGTGGTGCCACAGTGCAGCTTGATAGGGGTGTGCACGGGTGGTGCTACTGCAGAGTGTGAAAGTGCCACATGGTTGTGACATTGTGAAGGCAGGTGTCTGCAGGAAGACAGTCATTTTTTCTGGGTGCTGTGACAGCTGTTTGATCGCTGTGCACAGGCTTCATTTTGCACCATTTCGAATTTGACTGTGATGTTCTGTAAGCGGCTGTGTTGCCGGCTGAGGATACCGCGCCGGTGTAACATGCAGATTGCTGCTGAGGGTGACTTGGGTAGCGTCAGTGTTGTCAAAATCCAGTGACATCAGACCCATGGCTACAGCCTCTCCATGGCTGACATGAAGTCTCTGTTCTGGGCCAGCACACATCATGGTGGCACACATTCCATTTTGACAATATGCCCCCGCGTGTGTAGTGCCAAGGGAACATACAGTCAGACAAGCAGGCAGAGCAGCACATTACAGACCCCTTGTAGCCTGGGGCCCTCCTAGGTCAGCAACACCAATCTGTGTCAACACTGAGTCATGACCTGAGAACACTGTCAGCCCCAAGGTGTTACTATGTCAACACGGCGCGGCCACAGCGCTCAGTCGGCATTTTTTATTGAGTTCTGCTGCATCTGCAACACTGTCACCCGGCAGTAACCCGCCAGTCCGATCGCGAGGAACAGCCTGAATGGATCGAAACGGAGAAGAGGAAAGGGACCGAAAGGTGTGCAGTGTGCAAGGCACGACAAATACCAGTTGATCGTGTATCCGTGGGCTCAGGCAGCGTGCCACTGTTCTCAAGCTGCTGTTCCAGGGTGTTGAGCAGCTCTGGCCAAGTGCTGCATCAGATGGCTACCACTCTGGGTTGTTGTACCAGTATGCTAATAACCATGTTATTCACTTGCTGCTCTTGCAGGTGGCGCAGCTGCTGAGCCTTGTTGTGGAGCACTGCAGTTTGGAGCCCAAAGCCCTGTGCACGCTGCTGGCGACCAGTGCCATGGTGAATGCTGCTGTGCGGCAAGTGCAATGTGGTGACCCCCACGGCAGCACTGTTTGAACGGCGCCTCGACAACCTGATCCACTTCAGCGCTTGGCTCCCTAAGCATGCTGGACTGGTGTCCGCCCTGACCGTTCAAGTGGCCTTGGAGGACAGAGACGCAGCCAGTGCCATCCTGGCAACAGCGTTGCAGGCCTGCGCAACAGCAGCTTCAGTTGCAGGACCAGGGGTTGCTTTGGATGGGGCCCCACTGTGCCTGCGCCTTGATTCTCTATGGCTATGCATCCCCGGTTGGCCCACACCTGCGCTGCTCAAGGCGCTGGTGCACTCACACGTGCCAGAGCTGGTGCTGTCCGCATCCTCGCTGTATGATGCCCACAGCAGTGAGTTTGACCTCACTGTAGGCACGTTGGCAGCGCTCAGGACCCTGACACATGTGCGGAAGCTGCACGTGCTGTCACTCCAAGTCCCCGCTGGCGTTTGCCCAGGCGCTGCATCCGCTCACCGCACTCACAGCCCTTGAGTTGAGCACAGAGCCAGCAAGTGGTGAGCTGCTGCCGCCCTCGCTGGTGGAGCTGGCATTGAGGACCCCATATGTGCAGGACACTGTGTTGCACTTGGGGCATCTGACAAACCTCACAATGCTGCAGTGGTCTGACACAAACATCAATAACACATCTCTGCACCCTGTAGCGTTGCCACCCCGCTTGGGTGTGCTGCAATTGTATGGTGCGGTTGCTATCCAAGATGTGTGTCATGTGAAGCTTGTGGAGGTGTATGCGCAAAGCGCACTGGCCTTGGGTGTCTTGCAGCAGCTAGCTGCAATGCCAGAGCCTTGGCAGCTGCAGATAGGATACAGCGGGCGCGGCCACTCGCAGGAGCACCTAACTGCAGCACGTTCAGCTGCGCATGCGCTCGCCTCATGCAAGCATCTGACTACGCTAATTTTTTGGGAGAGCAGGCATGAGTCCACAACCAAAGGGCAGGTTGCCTGGTGTGAGGCTATAGCAAAGTTGGGGGCGTTGCAGAAGCTGAGTGTGACAGCCATTGCGCTGCAGCCTGGGCAGCTGCTGCAGCTGTCTGTGTTGACATCCTTGCGGGTGCTCAGCCTCGTGCACGGTACTCGAGTTGATGACTATACTGCAGTCGCCCTGCTGCCGCAGATGGTGGGTCTTTGGGGGCTCATTGTGAGCTGCGAGAGCATGCTGTCTCTGGCAGCACTGTGTGCTGTGTCAGGCTTGACAAACCTCACCCACTTGCAGTTTGAAGGGCGATCGCCGGTGGCCCTTGAGCTGCAGGATCACCATCTGCAGCACTTGCTGCCCCTGCGCAAGCTGCAGTCCTTGATCTTGGGGGTTGATTGGCAGTTGTCGTGCTCTGCTGCCGGCGTTTCTGCTTTGGTTAAGCAGCTGCCAGCGCTCAAAAAATTTGAGCTGGTAAGGTGCCTCCAGCACCTGTGAGGCTTGTGATGCTGCCACACTTACAACTGCTTTGATGCAGCACTGGTGCCTGTGCGGCTGCGGCGTTTCTTGTTTGTCAAAGCTTCTTGTTTGTCAGAGGACTGCTGGGCATGAGTGAACTTGGGGTCCTGGAGGCCTGCATTAGTGGTACTGTGCTGCTGGTTCTATGTGTTCTAGCTGGTGACTTTGGGGGGGAGGTGCAATTCATTGGTAACTTTGGTTGTGGCAGCGGCAGGACCGTTGGTATGTGTGCACCAGTGGCCACATGCCAGTGCAGGTGGGGGAAATGTTGAATACGCTTGCTAAAACGTCAGTGTGCAGGTTGCCTGGCGCAGTGGTGTGGCAGCTGGCAGACATGGCCCCCGGGCAAGTGGTGGGCAGTGAGCTCCGTGCACTCCACTCCCCCTGATGCTATGAGAGGGTTTGCAACTGCCAGTCAGGCAAGGCCGACAGCCCACAGAACACTCCTTACGTCTGTGTGTACTCTCCTTCAGCACTAGTGCGTGAGAAGCTGTGAACCACTTGACCTTGGGCTGTAAGTTGTTGCAGAGGCGCCCGTGTTGTCCTGCCAGCTGGTGATGCCGTGCGCTGCTGACTAATGTCAAGACATGTCCTGTACAGGGCACTCAAGCAGATGCTGCTTGCCACAGCTGCATCCACACAATTTTTGACTGGCAGATGCGTCACGAAACTGCGACGTGCATTTTCCAGCGCACTTCGGGGTCAAGCCTTGCTTTGTAAGCACGCAACCCAGCAGGTCAGCAGATGATCTGGAGGCGAGAGCAGACGTGGCCCAGGTGCACGAAGCATCCCATCCCCACCTTCATGAAGAAGCCTCTCGCAGCGTGGATACATACGCATCGTTCGAGAAGCGTGAAAGCCCACGCAATCACTCTTGCATTTTGAAACTTGTTTTCGAAAAATGACAAGGTTGAATCCAGCATGCCTTTGTGTGTTCTCGACGGTGCATCGAAGACATCAGATCGTCACAAGAAACCATAACCATCCTTCCTCGGGCTTGCGGCAACAGCTGGGTTGAGCGCTGTCTGTGATCAGTTTGTAGCTCTTCAGTCGGCAGGACATCTAGCCGCTCATGCAATCATCTGCATAGAAGCATAATTCAAAACGTCTCCATGGTGGCCACAACAGATGTTGACAGGTGGACGGAAGCTGGTGGAACAGTAGAAGAGAAAACAAGCGGCAAGAGGGTGACCAAGACTTGGGTGGCTGGCGACGGTGCGCTATTGCTTTGACAGGCATCAAACGATCTGAAATGATTGTACATGCTGGATGTCTGTCATGCTGCAAGGCCCCTAGCCATGCACCCACCTCTGCTGACTGCAACTGCTGTGTCTTCTGTGCTGTTTGTAGGAACGCGCTTCAAAAGCTGGAAGGATGCGAGCGCTTTCTTGAAAGAGAGTGCAAAGGACGCCAAGAAGCCTGCCAATGGTGGGCATGCTGTCCCTCTATGCTTCGGCAGACGTCACTGCTTCTGGTTGAGCAGGAGGGGTCGGGGGTCTCATCGCATGGCTAACCAACTGCATGTTGCTATGCATGCAGGCCGCAAGAGGGCTTCACCAGACGTAGCCAAGGACAGCCGGAAGGCAGATGCCAAGCGCCGCAAGTCCTCCAAGGGAGCCAAGCAGCAGCAGAAGGAGGAGGACGAGGAGCAGCAGGAAGAGGACGCGCCTGGCTCCGACGCAGATGTTGATGTTGCAGCAGCAGCTGATGCAGATGCCAGCGAGGATGGTGGTGCTGATGCCGATGCTGATGCAGGTGAGACCGTCTCCAGCAGCTTGGTCCTGATTGTTGACAGCCCATGCCCAGACCCTCCTGCATGTTAATCCCTCAACGGACCATGCACAACCTCAGACGCACAGTTGTGTCCCCTCAGCATGTCAGCAGCAACTCCAAGCTGGAAACCTACTCCTGCAAGCCACAGCATGTTGTAAAAACTGTGTATGCTGTGCTGCACCTTTGCTGTCCTGCGCACAGGCAGTGATGAGGAGATGGCAGAGGCTGATGCAGCAGCACCTGCCCCAGAGGAGACTGGCAGGACAGTAGGCTCTGGCCGGCAGGCAGCCCAGGGCAAGAAGGTGTACAAAGACCAGGGCCTCCCCAAGACAGGCAAGCACACACACCCACTAGCATTGAACCTGTGGCACCATGCTAAGAACCTTGTTGCCAAGGTCCTGTGGAAAGGTAGCTGTGCAACATCAACCGCTGCTCCATGCACCATGCGCTTTCTCTTTCAATCTCCAATGCCAGCACTTCTGGCAGCAGCTCAGCACAGGACGCCTAACAGGCGCCGCAGGTTACAGCTAGGGGATGCCCCTGCGTGCAGACACTTGTTATCTCTTGTGTGCTGACCTGAATGTGCTGACTGTTCCTGATGCCTGCATGTGCAGGAAACAAGGGCGCCAAGGTGCAGACAGAGCAGACGGCAAAAAACGAGAAGGACGCCTGGGAGCAGACCAAGCCAGAGGAGGGAGCAGACAGCAAGACGCGCAGGTGCGTGGGGTGCTGGCGCATGGACTTGCAAGTGATGCTGTCTGCCTTGTGGGGGGCGTGTGGGCCCCTCGGCACCTGTCCTGCAGCGCCTGCCAGTTGCATGGAAGGGGTCCTGCACTTTGTCACCAGAGCTATGGCGGGTAGCTACCAAGTCCAGCACAGCACAGCACATGAATCAACCCACTGCTGAGTGCCTGGCAGCGATGGCCACAAGTAGGTACTGTGTCTCTGCTGTACCCTTGCACTGCTGTCTCCTCCCGCAGGCTGCTGCACTTTGAGGTGGTGGACGCTGCTGGTGAGCTGCAGCCGTTGGACAGGATGGAGCTCATCAAGGAGCCACTGAAGCTTACAGGTGGGTGCTGCTGCAACCACGTGGCAGGGGGGGGGTCTTGGTCAGCACTTACAGTATGCATGTGGGATGGGTCCTGGGTGGCACTCTGCGTTGCCGTCACATGTTCTGCAGCTGTTGCCTGCTGATAGGAGCTGCTGCTGTGACGCCCCTCATGTGATGCCATCAGCGTGCTATCAGGCATCACACAGGACACACCAGTAGGATCAGCCGCTGACAGGCAGATGATAGCAAAGCAGCTTCCAAGCAAAGCAATGCGCATGTCAAGCAAAGCGTTGCGCATGTCAATTTTGAGTGTTTCATTGCTGTGTGGTGGCATGTACAGGTGCTGTGTACCCTGCTGCTGGTGCCCTGGACAAGGCCAAGGGCCGCATGCTGGAGAAGCCCTTTGGTCCAGCTACCTCCTGGCACCTGACCTTCAGCACCTCGGGCGCCACTGTGATCGTGACCACAGCGCAGGGCAGCTATGAGGTGGGCACCTGCTGCTGCTGCTGCTGCTGCTGCTGTGATCTGCAAGCAGCTGGGGTGGTTTGCACCTGCAACCCCGCGCATTTCCTCTCAAAACAAGCCGTTGCAACACAGCAGTATTGCAGGCACCTGCGGAAGGGTCGGCGCGGTGCCAGTTGCAGCACAGAAGCCAGCATGCCACCCTTTGGAACGAGTGCTGATGTATTGATGTATTGTTTGCTGCTGGAAAGTGTGCATGCTGGTGCTGACTCACCCCCTCACTGCCTGCATTTTTGCGCCCTGTAGGTGTCCAAGCCCTCGGCAACCTACAGGAAGGTGTTTGCAGCACTGGAGGAGCAGGCCAACCTGGCATGGCACGTGCTGCAGGTGTGCTGGGGTGATGCTTGCTTGTGTGCCGCACCACACCACAGCATGTATGGTGTCAAACTCGTGTGTGCTGTACAACAAGCAAAGGCCGCAGCACACTGTGTTGATACTGAAGGCATCGTTGAGGAAGGCCCCTCAGCACATGCGACAGCGCCTGCTGCCTGCGCGCCTGTGTGCATACGCCCTGCATGAGGCCCCGCGCCCTGTGCTTCAGGCACTATGTGAGGAGACACCCATGCATAACATTTGCCAGCCCGCTCGCCTGCCTGCCCGCCCGCCTGCCTGCCTGCCTGCCAGGTGCTGGAGCCCACCTTTGGCGGCAACAGCTCCGCCTCCCTGGACTCCGTTGTGGCCAAGCTGACACGCGCCAAGGCTGGCAAGGGCTACCACACCGCGCGCGAGGCGCTGCTGCTCAACGGGCGCTTTGTGCTGGCGCAGGTGCGCGCGGCTGCTGCAGTTGGCAGTGTGATGCCTTGCTGCTCATGCAGGACATCTTGCCACTGCTGCAGCTACTTGGGCCTGCAATGCTGCAGGCACTGCGTTTACAAAGTTTTACAAGCAGCTGCATTGGAAGGTGGCGCTCAGCTGCTGCCCTTGACAGCTGCTGAGCTATTCGCTGTATGTGTAGCGAAGACATGTGGACTGCAGGCTGTGACATGTCGACATCAACCAATGCCACAGCTGGCTCGCCTGCAGTCATGGCAGCCGCACCACTGACCCCCCTCCCTTTCCTGTTTGGGCATTTGCCCTGCAGCTGTCTGCCCACGAGGCTCGCACAAGTGGTGGTGCTTCTGCCAAGGGCAAAGGCAAGGCCGGCATCACCGCTGGGGCCTTCTACTCAGAGCTACAGGCAGAGGTAGGAGGAAGCACGCGCACTATGTTTGATGAGGACGGCTGTAGGCAGCCTTGTGACCATGCTGCAAGCTGACGTATGCTGTGTGCCAGGGGGGCGGCATCCTGCAGACTGCTTTCGACAGGCAGCAGGGTTTATGCACACAGCTGCTCAACATGGCAGGTGTTTGCTGCGGGCCTTCAAGTACACATACCCCCCCCCCCCTCCGCATTTCAGAGGCGGATGAAGGCTGCGTCACCTGCAGCTGCCACCTTGCCTGACCCGCTCGTCTGCACGTCCACCAACTCCCTCATTGCTGCCGCTGCTGCCTCAGCTTGCCAAGGGCCCTGTGCGCGTGGGCGCTGTCAGCAGCCACAGCATCACCATCAAGGACGTGTCGGCAGCAGCAGCAGCCACAGGCGCCTCTGCGGGCGGCGAGCCAGATGCTGCAACTGCCGCTGACGAGGACTATGCCAGGAGGCTGCAGGCCAAGATGGATGCGCAGGCCATTGGAAATGCAAAGTGCGTTCCTATCCGCTCATTCTTTGCGTGTGCTGGCCCCGCCAGCTGAGACTGCGTGGCACACAGCACATCCTGCTATTGACGCACGATGTTGTCCCGTTCATTTCATTGCTTGTCACCATGCCCCAGCTGGTTGCACAGCATCAGAGTGCCAACTCACTCCAGGCCTGCAGTTGCGCCTGCGTTGTGCTCACCACTGTGTGCTGGTGTGGGTTGGCGGCCGTCGCTGCTGTTGCAGGGGTCGGGCCCAGGCTGCTGGTCGCGGCAACGCTGCTGCGTACATCCGTATCAGCGAGTTTGAGATTGCTGACGACTACCCCATGCCTCTGCAGTACAAGGTGCGCTGCTCCGTGGCAGATTTTGCGCAGGTCTGGACGAGTCCTTGACTTCAACAAGGATAATCTTGGTTTCACCTTGGCATGGAAGGGGGTCTGAGGCGTCCGAAATCATGTGTAAAACACATGTCAGAAAGGGTTGGTGCAATCAGTGTGGCAGAACTGTGAATCCTGCTGATATAAAGGCTGTCTGAAGGTGGTATTGGTATTGGTATGAAGGCTGTCTGCAGGTGATCCTCCGACTTGCTGTGGTCGTATCAATGTTGGGGCCCCCAAGTTGCCAGTGTGGTGGGTGTTGTGACCAACCAGATGTGGACACTCCGCCCACCATTCTGACAACTTGGGGGCCCCAAAACTGATCAGGCCACAGCCATCCGGACTTTCACGCGGCAGCCTTGCGAGCGGCAACAACCACCATGCGTCCTCCACCACTTGCCTCCATCTCTTTGATGAGTCGCAAGGACTGTGTGACTAGATCAACATGTATGCTGTGCATCTTGATATGTCACAGGCCCCTGCTGCTGCCGAGGAATTCTTGGCTGCGCTGCATGCCCCTTGTGACTGAATTGGCGTGTTTGCTCAACCCTAAACCCTATTATCTTTGCGCTTCGCGGTGAACGTTTCTACATGTAACAACCTCCCCCCCCCCCCCCCATTATCGCAGGCCCCTGCTGATGTTGAGGAGACGGACGAGCTGCTGCTGTGGGATGAGGAGATGGCTGACGTGGACCCTGAGCAGCTGCCCAGGCGGCTGCTGACTGACTTCAGCATCTACAACGCTGAGGTGGGCTTCGCTTGCTTATAGTAGGTTCGGTCATATTGGACCAACGTTCGTTTACTTTGTGGCGCTGATCTCAGCCTCAATGGTGTAGCCAAAGCATCTGCAATTTTTTGCAATTCTTGGGCAGCTGCCCAGGCGGCTGCTGACTGACTTCAGCAGTACCACGCTGAGGTGGGCGGGGTTTTGGCTGGGTTGGCGGAACTGTGGTTGGAAGGGTGTGTTGTGCTAGAATCAGGTAAGGGACAAAGGAGCCACCGACAGAGACTGCACCTAGAGTTGGCTCTGAATTTGCTTGTGGGCATACCGAGTCTGCGCAGCAACAGATGATTCCTGCACCTTCAGACGCAAAGGAGCGCTTGCCAGCGGGAGCTGGCAAGCTGCCCCCCCCCCCCCCCGCCCAAATGGGCCCATACACGTATGTGTCAACTGAAGAGCACTGCTTCCATGCCTCTGCCCTCCTGCCCACCCGTCCTCCTGCACATATAGGGCTTCTGTGCCAGCCTGGAGCTGCTGCCCATGGGTGCGGGCGTGGACCCCGACTGCGAGCTGTTTGCCAGCGGCATTGTGAAGGATGACGAGGACGACTGGGGAGTGGGGGCACACCCCCTGGCCGTCAAGCAGGCAGTGCCTGAGAAAAAGGTGGGTGAAACATGTGCAGTGCAACACCTCCTCACTGCTGTATGTTGCAGTACACAACAGTACGATATCGTGGAGTACAGTGCAGTGCGGTACAGTGCAGTGATGCTGCGACAGTGTCCGCTCACGGCACTGGCTCGAGGGACAGTACAGTGCCAGAAAGCCGTGATCAGTGTGTCTTCGTGCATAGTGGTCACCTCATCAACAAGGGGCAATTGCAGGAGTGACATGTTGGCATCAGGATTGCTTCGGGGCTGCCAGCAAAGACAACAGGGAGGCGGCGCCAGCCAATATTGCCTGCTGACCACATGACCTGTACCCCCTCCCTGCATTCCCACAGGCAAGCAAGGCCTCCAAGAAGAAGGGACAGCAGACGGATGGTGCCGGCGAGCAGGAAGCCGAGCAGCAGCAGGGCGAGGCAGCAGCAGAGGCAGGGGGCAGCAGCAAGGATGCCGCTGCAGCAGGTGGCAGCAGTGGCGCCGGCGGCAGCAGCAAGGCTGACGCAGCAGCCGGCGGCAGCAGCGGCAGCAAGGATGCAGCTACAGCCGGCGGCAGCAGCGGCGCAGGTGGCAGCAGCGGTGCCGGTGCTGGCGGCTCGAGCAAGGCACCTGCAGAGGCAGAGGAGCAGGCTGCTGCTGGTGCTTCCGGAGCTGCTGCTGAGGATGAGGGCCCCGACCCTGTGGCCCAGGGCGGCATGCGGCTGTTCCTGAGCCAGATCAGGGACTGGGTGGTGGAGTACAGCGCGGACATGCTGTTCATCTCCTTCCGCACAGACGCAGCCTGGTACAAGCTGTGCAGGTGAGGCTTGTCGGGAGACCCTGGGTCTGACGGGTTGTGTGTGGAATAGGAATGGTTGCTCCTGCTGTTGTGTCATGGCAACCTGTAAAACTTGCAGCTGTCGTTTGTTTGGGTCACGACAGGCGGCCACCTTGGAAGTACCAATATGCCTGGGGGCAGTAAGAAAATTCATAGAGACCTCTTATCTAAATTCAGATACTGAGAGAACAGTAGCGAACTGTTCCATTGATGGCTAGGCTGTGCCTCCGTGCTTGCCAGCTGCTGTGCACCTGCCCATCAAACCGCTGCTGATCTGCCACTCTCACCCCGCTCTCCCCCTCTCCTCCCATCCTCACCACAGGCCCAACCCCAAGTACACCCCCTGGTTCAACGTGCCCCTGAAAGCAGCGCGTGTGGCGGTGGCAGTCATCAACATGCTGGCCAATGAGAGCCGTGCTAGCAGGCTGTCGTTTGCTGACGTGGTTAAGCGCCTGGCAGAGGAGCCCCAGGACAGCGGCAAGTTCATCTCAAAGAGGGTGAGGGGGGCAGGGAGGACGCACGGCTTTGGGGAAGGGGGCACTGCAAGCAAGGGGGGATTGGTGATGATGTGTGAGTGGCCGTACGCGCTGCGTCAAATTGTGTCTCCTCCCTCCGGCCCATTTTGAAGCTTGAACCCCTGCGCAGCCATACGCCCACCATCTTCCTTCACATACGCTATCCGTAGCCGTGGGTGCAGACCCTTGGGTGGTGGTTATGCCCTGTCCACCCCACCTGCCGTGCCTCTGTCCCCCCGCCCTTTGCGAGAGACATGTGCTCACCCACTGAACAGTCACTCACTCGCTCAATGCTCAAGCAAGTTACAAGAAACCACAACTTATGGCACCTGCATGCAGGCGGACCACATTGAGCGCTTCCTGGTGGTGCACGGCCAGATCCTGCTGAGTCAGATCAAGGCCTACCCCAACAAGGACGTGCAGCGCAGCCAGTTTGTGACCGCGCTCAAGCAGAAGATGGAGTCGAGGCGCCACAACAAGCTCTACTACAGCAAGCGCGGCTTCAGCAAGGCACCCGCCTCCGTGCGCGCGGTCAACCGCAACCCCATGAAGGTGTGCAAGTGTGAGGGGCCTGGGGTTGAACCCCACACTACCAGCCACATGTCTTTTTGTGGTGGTGCCGATTCACAAGGTGGTGTTTGATTGAAGCACAATGCTGGGCACATGTTGGGATGCAGCACCAACGGGAGCGGCATGGTTAGGTGCGGTCTAGTGTTGTGGTGTGGGCCTATCACCTTGCATGGGGTGAGTGTGGCTGAACAGCGACCTGGTGACATTGATTGCACTTGCCTGCAACTTGGACCGCACCTGCATGTAGATAAATTACTGGCTGTTTACCTGTGCTGTGATGGTGTGCCTTGTGTGCGTGGCTACAGGACCGGGCCGCTTCTGGCCGTTCCAAGCCCATGCCAGCCACCACCACCACCATGGTGCGCAGCATCTGGCAGAACTACTTCTACGCCATGGATGGCCAGGAGAAGGCTGCTGCTGCGGAGGCGGAGGCAGCGGCTGCTGCTGAGAAGGCTGCGGTGGCAGAGGAGGTGGAGGACGACCCCCTGGAGGAGGACCTGCAGGTGTGGGGGGGGGGGGGGGGGTAAGGGGTGGTGTGTGTGGTGGTGGTGGGGGGTGTCAACCAAGCTGGGTGCTTCAGGCAAGTCTGACTTGCCTGCTTGCTTGCTTGCGTGCTTGCTTGCTTGCCCTGCACACCAAGCCTCAGGCTGTGCTCGGATGCCCTCCATATGTCCCTCCTTGAGTCTGCATGGACCCTTTGCCACTGCCCGTCCTCCCCTTTTGCCAACTTGAATGTATGTGTAAGCAATCGAGCTAGTGTATCGTAACATATGCAGTGCTTTGCCGCAGCATAGTCCTGACCATGTGTCCCTGCATCCTCCTATACACCCGCAGGACGAGGAGGATGAGAGGGAGGATGCCCTGGCAGAGGGTGTTGCAGGCAGCCCCAAGGGCAGGCGCAAGAAGAAGGCTCCTGCAAAGGCGGGCAAGGCAGCGGCTGCTGCAAAGGAGGCCCCAGCCGCCAAGCCAGCTGCCAAGAAGCCTGAGGTCAAGGTGGGTCAACCAGGATGTCAGTGCTGGTGGTTCAGCCTGGCACACAGCCGTTATATCGTTCTCCTCTAATCTGCCTGTTGCACGGCTATCATGTGTAAAAAACATGACTGCGTATGTGTGTGCTTCCGGGCACTGCGAGGCTTTCACAGCTTGACCACTGGAAGCATCTTGCTTGACAGTCATGTTTGTTGCCCGTGCCGCCATGCCAACAGGTCAGCTGGGTTGGATCCTCTAGCAGCAGCGCTGGCCGCCAGCTGTACAGGACAGCACAGGTCGGCAGCCACAAGGTGCAGCCAGGCACAGTGGTGCTGCTGGAGGCTGACGAGACAGAGCGGCAGGCCGAGGCTGCAGCTGCTGCTGCTGGCGGTGCTGCTCGGCTCAAGCAGCAGCACGAGCTGTACGTGTTTGGGCTGGTGCAGTGCATGTGGGAGGATGAGGAGGGCGAGAAGATGGCACAGGTAGGTGCTTTGTTGGTTTGGTCTTGACCATGCGCCTTGACCTTGCTTGTGGCGCGAGGTGCTGTCTGTTGCCTGTTGCCTGGAGCTATTGCTAGCAGTGACAAGCCTCGCAGAATGTCATCAAAACAGCCAGCGCAGCAGCACCCAGTGGCTTTTTAGGGTGTTGAGCATAGCAACACTGTGTCTTGCTTTGCTGCGCTTTGCTGTGTGATGCAGGTGCGCCTCATGGTGCCAGGTGCTGAGACCGTCCTGGGAGATGCTGCTGCTGATGCAGAGCTGTTCGTGACAGACGAGTATGACGAGGTGCGCAAAGCTGATTCTGCAGGGTTATGCGCCAGATTGTGACCTGTCCAGGCTTAAACTGGCAGCAGCACCGGCTGAGCTTCAATAGCAGCAGATCTTGAGTGATGATTTCGCACCAACATGCCTCCACAACAAGCTCAATCATGTGATCAAACGCCATGCACATGGTTGGCCATGCAGGTTGAGCTGTCAGACGTGGCCGGTGTGGCCACTGTGAAGCGTGTGGAGCGCCCCGCTGACCACGAGTCCCGCATCGACAACCACAAGGAGGATGAGGCACTCAGGAAGAGGAACGCAGACGCGGTGGCCGCAGGTGCGTGTGCATGCAACCTCTTGGGCCGTGTTTGCAGGCTGTGTGTCTGTGGGTGTCCATGCATGTGGCTGTGCGGGTGTGCTTGCTTGCATGCGACAGCCTCAAGCTGTTGTGCTTACCGTCCCTCACATGCATGCTGCTGCGGTCAGTTGTGAAGCCCGGTGATGTTGAAATGCCCTGCTCGTGCGGTGTGAATAAAAACCAAAACCCCTTTGCTGTGTGGGGATTCCAAACCACCATATGCTCTGCAGGCAAGCCCATGGAGTACTTCTACCGGCACCTGTACCTGCCCCAGCTGGGCATGTTCAAGGCGCTGCCAGCAGACCTCAACCTGGGCTCCTTTGCAGAGCAGCCCGCAAAGCCTGTGGCGCTGGGCTACGCAGATGATGGCGGCTTCGTCAAGGACGGCGTGGAGTACAAGTGAGTTGCCGAAGCCCCCGACAGGGTGTTGTGTTGGTGGCGCAGCCTTACAAATGCTCTCAGTCTTGCGCCAGATGTGCATGCTTGTTTGGCGGCATGTTCAGCCTGTGACTGAGTCCCAGCAACTGTAGGAGCACAGCCCCAATGGACGCATGGCAACGAGCAGGCGCCAGGTGAACCAGCACATGGCAGGTGGAAGGCTTTGGGGATAGAGAGAAGGCTGCAGCGTGCATGTTGCACCCTTCAGAGGCAATAATCCATGACTTCTCTGCTCTCGTCTTCCTGTGGTCCAGGGTTGGTGACTTCATGTACGTGGACCCAACAGTGCTCAACGCAACAGCCGGCAGCAGCGACAAGGAGGAGGAGTCAGAGGAGGGTGAGGAGGCCTCTGAGGAGTCGGAGAAGGAGGAGACTGACAATGAGGTGGGCGGTTGGCTGGCACAGGTCACAGGTTTTGTGTGAGACATGCCGGTGCACGGCTGGTGCACGGCTGGGCCCTGGCTGCTTAGGTCCCTGCTGTTGCTGCACAACAAGATGTTTGTCTGCAGCAAGCTGCTTGCCAGTTGGTGTGACTGCGTCATCTGCCTTGTTATTTGAAATTATGTTGCGAAGTGTACGCTGCTATGCACCTTTCTGCACGGCAAGACCTGGCCACGCATGGCAGCCGTAGCATGCCTTGCTGAACAACACGGCTCAGGAGTTGACTCCACGGCTCTGGAGTTAACTCGTTACAAACGTTTGTATTGCACAATCGTTCAGTGTGGCCACAGCCCATGTTGATGTGCTGCTCCCACCACTACCTCGCCCCACCATTGCACCAGTCACTCCCTGCACCACCACCTCCTATCAATCACACGTCCCTGCATGTCTGCATGTGGCCGCCTGCAGGAGGACCGGCCCGCATATGCCAGGAAGGCAGCCAGGAGCCGCTTCCACAAGGGCAGCTGTGTCGGCCTGAGGGCCTGGGCTATTGCTCGGCTCGTGGAGGTGAAGCAGCCACAGGGCGCCAGCAAGGCGCGCGGCAAGGCTGGGGCTGGGGCCAGCACAAGTGCTGCTGCTGGTGGTGCGCCCAGCAAGGTGCTGCTGCAGCGGTTCTACAGGCCTGAGGACATCAGCAAGGACACGGCCTACAGGTAGGACTCACAGTGTGGTTCTTGGTGCTTGTGTAACAGTCTAAAAGGCGTGGGGATACACTGGAAAGGTTTGTTGGGCTCACAATGTGGTTGTCAGTGCTGTTTGGCAGTGGTGGTTCACTGGGGATGTCTCTTGGGGCTTGAAGTTTCACTGTGGGGTTGTTGGGGCGCTGGCTGGGCGTAATCTTATATTGCCTTGGTGCCGCCTCTTGCCAGCTGTCTGCATTGAAGTCAAAAAGGCAGTGTTGTGCCGGCGCGCTACTGCTCTACATCATGGCTGCTCAGCAAGTCCGACTGGGGTCTGTGGCTCCATGATTGGGCTTAGGGCAATTGCATTCATGAGTGCTAGGGCTGGTGCCATCTCCAGCTACGGAACACATGCAGAAACACATGCAGAGTCAGCTCCTCACTGGCTCTGTGCTGCTCTTATCATGATCTCACAGGGCGGGCTTTTGGGACCTGTATGCCACGCCAGCCCCCAAGGCCAAGAGCCCCGACAGCTCCGACTGGGTGCAGTGGGTGGACGTGCAGGACGTCATCAAGAAGTGTGCTGCCAAGGGCATTGCACAGCCCGTGCCTGAGGGTGAGCAGCATTTTGAGCCGGGGAAAGCTTGCCTGCCTGCTAGCTTGTCGAGCCGACTCTATCCAGTCCAGCGCACAGCCAGGCAGGCGATGCCAGCGCTTCAGGCGCAATGCCACTGGACTTGCCAACACTTGCTCTTGGATTGGCTATCACCAGGCGTGGTTTCAGGCTGTCTGCTTTTAGCCAGCGGTGCGTTGTGCTGGCCTGACCCACCTGCCGACCTGTTGGCGGTGGCTTGCAGGTGCCGAGGGCCTGCACTGCTTTGAGGTCCAGGGCACCTACAACCCTGAGACCAAGGCCCTGACAGCCGCACCAGCAGAGTTTAAGAAGGCCTCAGAGGCAATGGAGGTGCGTAGTCTGCATCTTCTTTGTCTCACAAGCGTATGCCGTACTGTCTGCTGTTGTTTTAGCAGCCCTGCTGCAGCGTCAGTATTGTTTTAGCAGTATCAGCTGAATACAGCCATGTCACAGTCGCGGTACATTGCCCTATGCATGGTCACAGTTGAGACGTACCAAGTGGTGCACGGCATCCTTGATAGGCTGGTGACAACATTTTGTGCTGATGTTGATGTGTTGCAGGTGGATGGGGAGGTGGCCGCCGCAGCCGCTGGCCAGCAACAGCAGGAGCTGGACCCCGCACTGGCTATGGCCTCCATGGACATCTTTGCAGGCTGTGGCGGACTCAGCGAGGGCATGCACCAGGTGGGTAGGGCTTCTGGTGGAACCATGGGTGGCTTCGCTTGTGGATCATGGGTGTGGGATCATGCATTGGTTCTCGTCATGGATGGAGTGAGGGCCTGTGGAAGAGGAGTGGGCGGGCAAGAAGGCAACTGACGCGAGATGGCAAGCTGGAGATTTGAGTGCATGTGATGGACGTCAGAACCTTTAGGCATGCCTGACAGAAATTGATTGATGATTGCGCGGCACATGTGTAAGCAGCCGTCAATGTTGCCCTTTGGCATATTTAGACCGCTAGCCCCCAGCCAGCACTGCATGAAGCACATGTTCAGGGCAAAAGGCGACATCGGCGGCTGCTTACACATGTGCCAGACCACCGCCTGTAGTATTGAGCTGTCATTTGAGCATCCAATTTCATTGCGGCAGGCTGGCTGACTGTTGCTGCTGACCAGTTGCTGACCCGATATCTTTGGTGTTGCTGTTGTGCAGGCTGGTGTCGCCGTGTCAAAGTGGGCCATTGAGTATGAGCAGCCAGCAGCAGACGCATTCAAGCTCAACAATCCAGATGCGGCGGTGTTCTGCAACAACTGCAATGCCATCCTAGTGGTGAGTGGCAAACGGCCCTTTCTGTGTTTTTCTTTGTATGGGTCCACGCTAGTGGCAGCTGCTTGCAGTAGCGCTGGCATCGATGTTATTGATGTCATTGATATCAAACAAAAGTATTGTCATGGTTGGAGCCTGCGCAGCAGCGCTGCTAGTACCCGGTCACGGTGGCAAACTGCATGGAGGCCTGGGGACTTGCTTGTAGCTCGCGCTGGTGGGCGCTGGAGTAGCTTGAATGCAGCCAGCTAACCAACAGTGAGGCACACGCTATTGTGTGTCTGAAGCTGTTGTGTGGTCGTATGTCTTGCTGATGCCATGTGCAGGCTGCTATGCAGAAGGCGGGCCTGGACGAGGACTGCGCGGCCTGTGACGACGCCAAGACACAGGCAGCAGGTGTGCAATTGCGTCCGTGTGTGTGCGCAAGGGTGCATTTGATTGCGCCCGTGCGTGTCGCCGGACACATGCGCACGCATGTATACATGTGCATGAGCTGATTGCATGCATGTCTGTCAGCAAGCCTCCTCTGCAGCTTCCGGCTTGTTGGGGGTGTGCTGGCGGCCGCTGATTGTCAGTGCCAAGTTGCCTGCAGCAGAATGCTAAGCATGCAGTGCCATGCCATCATCAACAACTCACTGCGAACATTTTGCACAGATTGGGTTGAGCAGACAGTTTCCCAGCTGCATCGAGTGCGCAAGTAAACTTTGCTCCCTGCGCGTCTGTGCTGTTCCACTGTGTGCTGTGCTGTGCTGTGCCATCCTGCAGCCATGCCTGCTGAGCAGGTGTCCCAGCTGCCCATGCCTGGTGAGGTGGAGTTCATCATGGGCGGCCCACCCTGCCAGGGCTACAGCGGGATGAACAGGTGCGCCAACAGCACCCTATAAAGAGAGCTTGGGCACAGGGCTCAGCCCTCACAACGTGATCCAAGACAAAGGATTCAGCCCACACCGTGCTGTTTGCAAAGATGCTGCTGCGCACCTGCGTGTGAAGCACACTGGCTCACAGCACAGCCAGCGTTGATGCGTGATTGGCTGCATGAAGTCTCAAAAGCGCCGAGTTATGTGAACTGCTGCTGCCGCAGGTTCAACAAGGGCAACTGGAGCATGGTGCAGAACAGCATGGTGATGTCCTACCTGTCGTACTGCGACGTGTACCGCCCCCGCTACTTCCTGCTGGAGAACGTGCGCAACTTTGTCAGCCACAACAAGAGCTTCACTTTCAGGCTCACGCTGCGCACACTGCTGGACATGGGCTACCAGGTGGGCATGGTGGCTGGATTGGGTGGGAGGGTGGATGGGAAGGAGGCGTTGGTGAGGATGGTCGGGTGGAACGTTGGGGTGGAGGGCTTGTCAGGATGCGCACACTGCTGGACATGCGCTAGCAGGTGGGCGGGGCGGCTTGACGGCGTTTGTGGGTGGTTTAATGTGGTGAAGGCTTGATAGGATGCTCACACTGCTGGACACGAGCTACTAGGTTGACAGGGGTGGAGGGCTTGATGGGGTTGACTGGTCTGCATCTGTGTGACACTGTGGGGGACTGTGGTTTGGACTCGCACGCCCCGGGCCTAACAGAGCGGTCTGGTGGATCCAAGTAGCAGCATTCACACGCAGAAGGGGTTGTGACTGCTTCTTGACATTGCGTCTTGAGCCTGGAAGTAGGGATGACATAGCATGGCTGTGACTGCCCTGTGCAGGTCCGGTTTGGTGTGCTGAACGCTGGCAACTACGGAGTGCCTCAGTCCCGCAAGCGCACCTTCATCTGGGCAGCAGCACCAGAGGAGCAGCTGCCGGACTGGCCACAGCCCCTGCACGTGTTCAGGTATGGAAAGTATTGGCGCATCTGCTTCATCCCCATGGCCATGCTGTACTGGTTGAGCAGCATCAGCGGGCACCGGGGCTGAGCACTTCTGATGATGTGCACAGCACCATGCATGCACCGTGACGCTGTTGGCACCAGGCTTGCCTTGTACTCTGTTGTGACACTGACCATCTGCCCGGGTGTGTTGGTGTTGTGACTGCAGGAGCCCTCAGCTGACGGTCAACCTGCCGGGTGGAGTGGCCTACTGTGCAGTGGACACCAGCCTGCCCGCAGGCGCACCCCTGCGCACCGTCACAGTGCGCGACGCCATCACGGACCTGCCAGTCATTGAGAACGGCCACAGCGAGTGAGTGGACCCCAGGGTGATTGTGATCTTTCTAGGGCCTGCTATGGTCACAGCCCTGCAGCTGCGCATGGGCTGCTCTGCAGTTCTAGCCTTGCCGCCAGCCATGCACCAAGTGTTGTGCTGTGTGGTGCCTACAACTGCACCAGACAAGCCGACACAGCTTGGCTCATGCAATCCAAAGTGCCTGTATGACAGCATCTGCAAGGCGTGCATGGCCAGCCCGGTATCATCACTCACCCATGGCCTGTTATGCCTGGACAGCAACACTAGTCCTGTAAGTCTGCAGGAGGTGGGTCAGTAGCTATGCACCAGGTGAATCTCCGCCTCACCATCTGTCCTTGCACTGCTGCTGTGTGTTTGTCACTGCAGGGACCCGATCCCCTACTCCAAGGCGCCAGAGAGTGCCTACCAGAAGAAGATTCGCGGCAAGGCCTCCCAGCTGCATGACCACATCTGCAAGGAGATGAACCCCGTCAACCTGCACCGCTGCAGGTATGGTCACCAGCCGCATTCTACCATCTGGAACCAGGCGTACATCCGCAAAGTCTTGCTGTGGAAAGTGGTGGCACAGATGCTGTAAAGCAACCTCTCTGCAGCTGGGGAGAAACATAGACCTGCGCACAGGATGCTGCCTTCAGGAAGACTTGTGCTGCGCCCCTACTGTGTGTGCCTGAGGGGGGGGGCTGAAGCCACCCACACCTCCTGACTGAACCATGTCTGGCATGTGCATGAACACCCAGATGCAACACAGGACAGCAAGGACAGTTGCCCCTGTCCTGCGAAGTTTGTGCCACTTCTGACGTCACCAACAGCAGAAATCTCTATGCTGTCATGAGCATTGTCGTTATGATGTCATGTGTGCTTCCAGGTGCATCCCCAAGGAGACCCCGGGTGCTGACTGGCGTGTGCTGTTGGACATCGTGAGGGACGACCCCAGCAAGGAGATGTACGAGGTGAGCCCAGCCGGGTCTGCACATGCCACAAACCTCAGCCTCAACCAAAACCTTAGCCGCAACCTCAACCGAAACCTCAGCCACAACCTCAACCAAAACCTCAGCCTCAACCAAAACCAAAACCTCAGCCTCAACCACAATCCCAAGAACCTCAGCCACAACCTCAACCAAAACCTCAGCCACAGCGCTGAGCCTCGTGCTGCAGTCTCTGCGTGCAGACACTGATCCACACTGGGCCTCACACCGTTTTTGCAAGTAACGACTGAGGCTTTGGTTTGTAAGCTTTCGTGTAGGCTGCATATTTACGCAATCTTTCGCACCTGCGCATGTCATTGCTGCTGCTGACGAACTGGTTGTGTGTCGTGGCTCCTGTCAACAGGGTGTTCCGCTGGTGCCGCCCTGCCTGCCCAACACGGCTGCACGCCACAACGGCTGGCGTGGCCTGTATGGGCGCCTGGACCTGGACGGCCACTTCCCCACAAGCACCACAGACCCGCAGCCTATGGGCAAGGTGAGCTGTGCATTCACAGCATGTGATCAGAGTAGATACGACGGGGAAAAGGCATGCAAGAAGGTTAGATGCTTTCTTTGTGATGCTTGGCTCGGTTGCCAGCTTGTGCAGTCTAGCTGGTGCAGGGTGCTGAATGTGAATATACTACCAAACCCGCATGCTGCTTGCTGTCTTGTGTGCGTGCTGCGCCTGCAGGTGGGCCAGGTGTTCCACCCCAACCAGGACCGGATTGTCAGTGTCAGGGAGTGCGCCCGCTCTCAGGTAAGAGTGCCATGCGGGTTTGAGCTTGTTTGCTTTCATGAGTATTTTCCCAAGCATGACTGGTGGTTGTTTGATTCGAATACTCTGCAGCAATGTGGTCATGTGCCACACGTCCCGTGTGCGAGCAACTGCGATTCAAGCTTGTCAGCACCTGCTTGCAAGCTGCCCGGCTGTGATCGTGTATTGCACCCAGCAAATCAGGTCTTGCTGCCGCCTCACCCAACACCGCACTGGTCCCCTGCTGCTTTACTGAACAACTGCAGGGCTTCCCGGACCACTTCCAGTTCAGCGGCAACGTGCACAACAGGCACAGGCAGGTCGGCAATGCAGTGCCTCCGCCGCTGGCAGCAGCGCTGGGTGGGCAGCTGTACAGGGCCCTCAAGGCCACACACGAGGAAGCCAGGAACCGCATGATGGGCTTCTAAGGGCTCACCAGAGCCTCAGGCGTCTGCTGACGGCCGTTGGTTTGGTTTGTGAGGGTGCACCACACCACTGCGATGTGGCTGAACAGCTGCTGGGTTTGCATGGCCTGCCGGGTTCGGCCTTGGCGCAGCGGTGATCATGATATGGCAGGGCTGCTGTCATGTGTGCAGTCGGGCCGCATCACTGCGCACGGGGTGGGAGTGTCAATTTGCTCTGGGCATGTGGATAGTAATGGGCATGTGTATGCATGTGTACTGGCTGCCATCCTGCAAGTCAGGCCTGCGTGGGAGTGGCAGTGTTGTGTTTGTGGAGTGCAAACAGAGGGCTTCTGAGAGTTCGGACAGCGGGCGTGCCGGAAGGCACTGGGTCAGCTAGCAGTAGCTCAGCGAATGTGTGCAGTTGCAGTAGCAGGTGGTTGCCATGGGTTGTATAGCTGTCAGTGTGTGTTGAGGTAGGCGGCCGTGATGGCTTGTTGTGGCTAGTGGTGCACATAAGCCAGGTGCCGTTTGCACCGCCTGCAGTCACCGACTGCCAAATTGCCACAGCATGTACATGCAAAGATTCCATACACAGCTGTCCTTTGTGTGCCGGATTGTGTCTGGGCAGTACACCTGGGTGCCTGAACACATGGTGCTTGGCCATGGTTGTGAGTCACGGGATGCACCCATTACTAATGGGTCATTAGACAAGGTAACTCTATCCAGAGACCACAGCCGTCGCATCAGGTGATCCTTTACTGGGCTCCCTGTAAGGATGTGTGACTGCCATGTGCCCTGAGTGATCTCTTAGCTGTTGCAAAACTGTTCTGAACCAGCCACAAGCTGCATGCTTGCCAGGTCTGCAGATTCTGCAGTTGTACTGCCCAAACTGTCATTGGCAAACCCCTGCCCTGCCCCACTCACACACCTTCAATTTCTATGACTGGAAGCATATTTGATAGACAGGGCTAGGTGCCAGCTCGCCAAGGGAGGTCACTCTTATTCCAACGTTAGTTATGAGTATATTAGTACTGTCACAACGGGGCACTGGGCCATGTCGTGACACAACCATTGGTGTGACATAGCGTTGCAGTGTGTTGATCGCGGATGATGTATTCGAAGGCAATGAGCACTAACAGTCCCACCTGATCGAATATCCTTGATAACCAGGCTCATGCAGCATCGCTGCCCGAACGAAGCACAAAACTGCAACACTGCTTTTGGGATCCGTTTCAACTACGGGGGTTGCACCCGCAGCCCCTGCAGGCTCAGGCACGGCAGAGCCAGGCTGTCTGCTGCCCCAAGGTCCCACACAGAGCCAACCTCAGCAGGGAACGGCACATTCACACACTCGGCACAGCAACAACATGCGCAGCAGCAAGATGGTGACAGCTACTGCCAGTCATGGTCACTTTCACCTGCGGCGGGTACAAACACATGGGGTGCACACACTGTCAGCAGGACAGGCCAGAAAACCCTACCTTACCAGCACCCGTAAGTGGCCCTTGTTTGATTTGAGAGTGCTGTAGAAGTGTGAACCATCGATGATGGCGATGCACGTGGTCCCACAATGTGAGGCACCAGTCGTCAGGCTGGGTGTGCACTCTCTTGTTCTGTTCAGACTGTGCATCATGCCAACAGCAACAGCCAGGCTTGAACAGTATTAGAATAAGCCCTCACCCCAGCTTATAAGCTAATTAATTAGTTTGTAATTACACAGGCACAGAGCTCCTGATGACCACACTTTTGGTGTCCTTTGGCCCTGTTGAACGGCAGAGCATGACAGCCCTCTGCACAACTGTGATGTTGGGACCCCTTTGCCTGCAGTGTCGCATCAACAGTTCAAAGTATGGCGCCTCAAACGGACTCAAAGTTTCTGTTTCATACCCCCTTGTTTGCTTGCCGTTTTGCCGCCCCCTTTCCTCATTCCCTGCTACAGCCTGTTTGACCATGGCATGGACTGGCAGCAGCTGTCAGACGCAGCAACAGATGTGGCACGCTTTAGGTCGCAGCAGCAGGCCAAAGCAGCGACCGGCAAGGACAGCGGCAGTGGCGGCAGCAGCAGCGGCAGCCGCAGGAGTGCGAGCAGCTCTCTGCGAAAGCAGTGGCGGCAACTGAAGGACCTACCTGGCTGGCTGCTGTATCGGTGAGGGGGTTTTCCGCAGCGCATCACGTGGGGCTGCTGCTGTTGGTGGTGACGATGCTGTCGCTGCAGTGTCAGTCAGAGGCTCAAACTTGGCATGGTAAAGCTCACATCGAAATCACAGTAGCTCACCAGACCAGGGGTGCACTTCGGTCTGGACTGCAGGATAAGTCTGTTGCAGCAGCCTTCTACCAACCTCTGTCTCCCGCCCTCTCTTCAAGGGAGTACAATCTTCATGTGATTCCCCCTATCCTTGGCTGTAGGTACTACAACTGGCGTCAGGACACTTACTCAGACCTGCTGCTGGTGACAGCCATGTCCGCCCTGCTGCTGTGGAGTGCCGCTTTCATCAAAAACAGCTACATAGATCACTTGGACGAGATGCAGCCGCCGCCCGCAAGCACACCAGCACAAGAGCTTCTGCAGGCGCCTGCTGTACTACCAGCAGCCTCAGCTGATGCAGCAGCAGCTGGCCTCCTGGCCACCCCTGCTCCTGGCTTGCAATCAACAACCACAACAGCCGCTACCCTACCTACAGCAGCAGCAGCAGCGGGACAGGGGGCCAGTATGATGCCGGCGGAGAGTACGGGCGGCAGCAGTGGTGGCGAGGGTGTTGCAGGGTACATGCTGTCGCTGTGGCAGGACATCTATCAGGTGTTGGTACTCAGCTTTGGAGAGAACTTCCCACAAGCACAGGGTGAGGGGTGTCAGAAGCCTGGTACTGTTTGGTATGCACACGCAAGGTTGACACAATGCATTCTGCTGCAGCTGCAGTGCCGCTGTCAGTGACACTCAACTGTTGAGACTGTTATGCCTGCTTGCTCCTGCCTTCCTTCCATGTGCATCTGCAGAGCCTGCAGCAGAGTGTTTCTCTGGCATGTTACGAGTGTGCACAAGCCCTAAACTGTGCAACGCTCTCTTCAACTCCCCAATTCAGGCTTTTGCCAACCCACTGACACTCCCAACCTGCTGCCTGTCTGTTCCTCCCCTCACCTCCCCCTCCCCCCCCTTGCAACCCCCCTTTCCCCCTCCCCACACCCTTTGCAACCCCCCTGTACCCTGCTCCCCTCCGGGCTGCCCCCCCCCTGCCCTGCAGCCAGTGACCCCATAGAGGAGGTGTTCAGCCTGCTGGTGGCTCTGGTGGGGCTGGCTGGATTCGCCCTGGCACTCGCCCTTGTGGAGCAGATTGTGCTGGAAACCAACATGGCCAATGTCAGCAGGGGGTCAAGGGTGTACGAGTCTGGACACGTAAGTTGGGCTCAAGGGATGTGACAGACTAGGTCCGTCACACTGTGGCATGGCTCACATCAAATCAAAGATCACCAACAGGCGGGAAGGGTGCTTGATTGCAAAACGCTCAGCACCATGCCTGACGTCATCTGATGCAGGGCTTGCCAGCTCAGGTTACAGTCAGTGGGTTGACATTCACCCCCACATGTGTCCATCATGATGGTTGCTGCGTCACACTTCATGTGCTGATGTGCCTTGCTGTGCCATGCCGTGCCTTGCAGTACCTTGTGCTGGGTTGGGGTGTGAGTCAGGGTGACCAGGAGGTGGTCATCAAGCTGGTGAGCCAGCTGTGCTGCTCAGCGCGTGCAGAGGGGGGCTGCACCATCGTGGTGCTCACACAGAAGGAGAAGCTGGAGATGGAGGAGCTCTTCAGGTGGGAGGGACGGCCTGCCTGTGTCGCCAGGACCACGCACTTTGTCTGTGTCGTGTGCCTCGGAGCTGTTGTTCAGGGGTCGTGGATGATAGAAGTGTGATGTGGGACAGCTTGTCATGTGGGGTCTTGTTGGACAGCCTGCGGCATGCGATCCAATGTTGCCATTCAAGCTGTGTGCTTTGTGCCCAACAAGGAGTATCCAGCAGGTAGGCCAGCCCAACAAGTCATAAGTACACTGCACATTTTAATCCAAAGGGCGCTGTGTGGTGTGCAGGCGCACCATCCCAGTGTCAGCTCGGCATGGCAGCCGGCTGGTGTTCCGTCAGGGCAGCCCTCTGCTGCCCGCAGACCTGTCCAACGTGGCTGCCAGCTCGGCAAGGGCGACTGTGATTGTTAGCGACCAAAGCAGGACCCGGGACGAGGCGGATGCACAGAGCCTCAGGTGAACGGCTGGGCGGGAAAGCACCCCCCCTGAAGCGGTCCCAGCTGCCTGGGGTTTGAACAGCCATGGCTCACCCACAGCATACCTGCTGCCATCTGTGCCTGCTGAGCTCATCAAGGGGCAGAATAATGTTTCTGATTTTTCCTGCAGTAGGCCCGTGCTGTGCCGCAGCTGGAGCAACGTGGCCTGCTCATGCTTTGTGCTTGGTGGAGCATGACTGAACGAGTCTTGGGGGGCACATAGCCACGCAATTATGTTCAACATATGGTTTTACATGGTTCCAGGTTGCAAGGGGCCATCGCTCGGGTGTACCCCAGAATTTTGCCTTGGACAGGGTCAGGGCTTCAGGGGGGGTGCGGGAAAGAGTAGATCGGGAGATGTGTCGAGACGATGCCGTAAGGCAGATTTACCTCCTTGTTGTGGTTGCGCTACTGCCCAGAACGATCAAGTTTGTGGGTGATGCGACAGCTGAGCTTTGCCGCAGCAGTGACGTTTGCGACCACAACACGCCGAGTCGTTGCACATCGGCAGCACACGTGCGTGTCAGCATCCCCCAGCCACAGTAGAAGCTACTGCGTTTTCAAACCCGAAAATGCAAACCTGTCAGTTTTGGCGCCTCGTGGTGGATACTGGAGCCAGCAGACTCCAGGATCCACCACGAGGCGCCAAAACTGACAGGTTTGCATTTTCGGGTTGAAAAACGCAGTTGCTTCTACAAGCTGCTGTGTCGCCTTGTGCCTCACGCCTTGCATCCTAGGCTGTCTCTCCCAGCGCATCGCAGCACCTGTCGCATGCACACATGCAAACATTCAAAGCTGGTGCGTTGTGTGTTGCCCCCTGTAGGTGTGCCATCCTGCTGGACGAGTTGGATGACTACAGGGGGCTGCGCAAGGGGCGGGCACTGGGCCACATCGTGGTGGAGACACGCACAGCCAACGCAGTGCCCTTGCTGCGCTACAGCTGCAGCAAGCGCGTAATCGCGCTGCCTACTGGCCAGCTGAACGCGAGGCGGGTAAGCAAGGCTACAGGACCCTTGGCAGGGCACGGCTGACATGATTCGCATGGGGATAGGGAGTCTCACGCGCTCGTGACTGTTTTTCTTTCTCATATCACTGTCATTTTGTTCGCACAACGACTCAGCATGGTGCAGTGCGTATGTATGTGCACCATGCCACAAACGCCTGATAACGTACTGCTATGTCGCATGTTGTGCGCTGGCCCTGTCGACTGCAGCTGGCCGGCATGGTGAAGCGGCCTTTCGTGAGCTGGGTGACTCAACGCATCTGGGCCTTTGACAGCCGCTGCAGCGTCTTCCTGCACCCGGGGAGTGACCATGCAGGTATGCATGAAGAGATCAAAAGCTCAGGCAAATGTTTTGGGGTGGGTGGGGGGAGGAAAGATGACGATGGTGCGCTTCGCCAGGTGCCCAGTGCGACAGCAGAGACGCGCCTCAGGATGAGAGGTTTGATGAAGCAGTCCTTACAGGCCTGTGATAGGCAGCTGCCGTCTGTCTGCCCACATCTTTGTAGCACGTGTGCTACAGCTACGGCCACTGTCAGCTGGTGGTGCCCATCTCTAGAATGTGGTTACTGCCTGCTCATGGTAACGGCATGGCTGGTCTTCCCTGCAAATTGTGCAGGCATGCGCTTCCGCCAGGTTCCCTTCATGTACCCTGATGCCATTGTGTTGGGTGTGGCCAGCCCCATGACTGGGCGCGTGAAGCTCAACCCACCACTGGACTACAGGTGGGCTGGTTAGTGGGTCGACCTGAGAGAGAGACACACACAGAGAAAGAGGGGGGGGGCATGATGCAGCACTGGCAAGCCCAGATGAAGTTTTGTTGCTCCACAAGTTTGCAGCGATCGGCCTGTGCATGCGCGCGCGTGCGTGCGTGTGCGTCTGTTTTGCCACGGTCCCATGGTCAGCATGTGTGAAGCTTGAATCGCTCTACATTGAGTCAGTCAGTGACTCATTGCGTGCCGTTTTATCACTGCACATGTGTGTCCTGTGTGTGTGCTGTCTCCAGGATGGATCCCCAGGACCAACTGGTGATGTGCCGGCCCACAGCCGTACCTGCCGCCGAGTACGGTCACTTGCCTGCACTGCTCACCATTCCTGAGCTAGAGCAGCTTGGGCAGCAGCAGCTGGCACAGCAGCAGCAGGAAGCAGCAGCAGCAGAAGCCCAAGGAAAGATGTGGCGCCAGCTCTGGCGCCAGCTGGAAACTGCAATCAATGGCAGCAGCGGCAGGCAGACTGCTGCTGCTGCTGCTGGCCCTGCTGCTGCCGCCACTCATTTGACTACAGCGAGTGACCATATTGATGCTGCAGCACCTTTTTCCAGCAGGAGCCCAGTAGAGCTTAGCAGCAGCAGAAGTAATGTTGCGATCAGCACCAGCAGCGGCAGCAGCAGCCCAATAAATGACAGAGCGAGGAAGTACCCAGGTCCTGGCGTTGTGGTCACAGGGAGTGATGACCATGACAGCAGCGCTGGGACCGAGTACTCCAGTGACGTTGCTGGATCACACTCTGCAGATTGGGAAGTACGCCCCACGGCTGACAGCACAGCAGCAACCGCCAGCAGCAGCAGTAGCAGCAGCAGTGAGGATACCGCAGCAGCAGTGGCCAGCAGCAGCAGCAATGGCAGCAATGCTGCTGCTGAGCGAGGCTGGCCAGTCTCACCTGCTGCTGCCAAAGACCCGGCTGAACAGATCACCGGCAGCGGCAGCAGTCAGTGGCAGCAGCAGCAGCAGCCAGCAGACGGCGCTGCCGCAACAGGTCAACCCCCAGGCAGAGCGGCAGCTACTGCTGCTGAGAATGCTGCTGCGCAAGCTGCTGCTGCTGCTCTAGCTGCTGCTGCTGCTCTAGCTGCTGCTGCTGCTCTAGCTGCTGAGTGTGAGCGCCTAGAACACGCCAACGGACGTGGGATACTATCACAGGGCAGCAGAGGGCAAAACAACAGCAGCAGCAAGGACGCAACCAGCAGCAGCATCAGCAGCGGTGACAGGTTGCTGCTGCGTAGCAGCAGCAGCAGCAGCAGCGGTGGTGCCACAGGCAGCAAGAGGGGCTTGGCGGGTGCATCTGCCTTCATGACCTCTGATGAAGGTGATGGTTTGGGTGAGTGGGGTATCCCAAAGTACCTAGGGTTGAGGGTTAGGGTTAGGGTTTAGGTAAGGATTAGTTAGGGTCACTGGTTGAAGTCTGCATTTACGTGCCACTTTCTGGCTTGTTTTGTTGTGGATGCAAGCCCAGTGCCTGTGGCATTGGGCTGCGGAGAGCCCCTGTTGGGGGGAAGGTGCTGCCACATGTTTTTCTGAGCTTGATCACTCGGTGTTTTGTTTCACGCAGTGGATGCTCCGTCACAACATGTTGGGACTGACTGACCACACTACTGCTTGCAACAGCAGCAGCATGCCTCAGCCCCAGCTGCAGTAGACCGCACTGCACACAAACCCTACAATTGCCCTGCACTGCTCACGTCAACCTGAGCATGTGTACTGCTCTGAACCCTTGCCCCCCCCCCTCCCCACCCCCTGCCCCCTTTGTTTTGCCGCAGGCCGGCTTGGTAGGCCTCCCACCGGCAGTGAGACCGGCCAAAACACTCCAGCAGATCTCACAGCAGCCGATGAAGAATATGACGTCATTGAAGAGGAGGTATTACCCAACCCACCGGCATCGACACAGTCGGTTCTTGCCAGCTCAGACACTACCAGCTACAGGCCCCCCTCTGCAGCAGCGGCAGCAGCAGCAGCAGCCGACTATCAAGTCCCAGGCTGGTCTACACTGGAAAGCACCCTTGACAGTATGGATGCTATACCGGGCTATGGCAGCATGGCACACCCCACCCTAGGGCTCGGCATGGCTCCTGACCAAACCACCAACAGCAACAGCAGCATTGGTGGTGGGGACCCCAGCATTAGCAGCCCCATTGGCAGCTTAGACCCTTTGGGTGGCAGCTGGAATAGCACAAATGAGGAAAGGCTGGCGGCAGCTGCAGCAGGGTTCGTGCCACCGTTACAGCAACAGCCCTACCAGCCAGGGGTCAACAACAACGCATCTGTGCTTGATGATCAGGGGCCTTACGCTAGGTACCACGCTAGCCGGCAGCAGCAGCAGCAGCAGCAGCTTGAGGGCCGGCAGCAGCAGCAGCAGCAGCAGCAGCAGCTTGAAGGCCGGCAGCAGCAGCAGCAGCAGCAGCAGCAGTGGGCCAGGTCAGACCCCCAGAACAGCAGCAACGGCAGCAAGAGCAGCAGGTGGGAGCCAGCGGAGGTGTATGCTCGGCAGCTGCAGCAACAGCAGCAGCTGCAGCAGTGGCAGGGGCCCCGCCCGCTGAGCCCAAGAGGGGGAGCTTACGCAGTGCAGAGCTCCTTCAACTACGTCCCACGGGTGAGGCTCTCGCGGTTGTGACTGTTGCAAGCCAGCAGTGCCGCCCTACTGTAGCAACCACAAGTGAGGACACTTTCACTGTAGCCATTGTGGAGCAGAGTGGATGTTCTCAGTGATAAACCCGATGAGCCACCTTGTTGGACACCAGCACGGGCAGTGTAAGCGTAGTTGGCTTACTACCAGTAGTACTGGCAGTATACTGCCAGTACTACTAGTAGTACTACTTTCCAGGGTAATACTAGGGAAAGGGATGGAAAGTTGAAGGAAAGTTGAGCCGTTGTGTGCTGCGTGTGTGTGCAGGAGTACCTGCTGGCGGACAGCTCGCCTGAGGCTGTGCTGGTTGCTGGCTGGTCTGAGCCAGGCTTCATGGGCCAGCTGCTGTGGGAGCTGGACCAGGGACAATCTGCACTGCCTCCAGGTAGGGAGGGAGGCTGTTGGGAGTTCGAACGGTTTGAAGAGTTGCGGTACTAGTTATCTTGCCGTCGACGTGCTGGTGCTGATCTGCTTGCAAGCCCTGCTTGTGTGCATTGGGATTAATTGTAATTACACAGTTATAATTGTAAACGCTATTACTGCCGTGACCATGCTGACGTGTGGCGCCCTGCGTGCAGGCAGCGAGCTCGTCTTCGTGAACTCGCACCAGGCGGACGACACACTCGGCCGAGTGCTGCAGGGCAAGAGGCTGACCAACATCAAGGTACGTGAGCACTGAAGTGGTTTGCTGTTCCCGCAATGCGCAGGTGCCGCCGCATCCGCCACAGTAGCATCCGCCACAGTAGCGCGGCTCGGAACGTGAGTACGTAGGCAAGTGTTTTCGCGGCCACAACTGAAGGTGTACACACAAGTCAGACATGTGAAGCATTTGGCCCTGGTTACCTCTCCAGGAGGTGTCCAGCGTGGAGTCTGCACGCATGGCTCACTTCAGAGCTACAGGTGTAACATTGATTGACATTTGTGTCGACGCCATGCCACGCCCTGCCACAGGTGTCACACGTGATGCTCGACCCTCTCAGGAGGGTCCAGCTGGCTGCGCTGCCGCTGCACCGCTTCAGGGCCGCCATCGTGCTGGCAGACGAGCGCTGGTCCAGCAGCAGTGGTGAGGCAGCCGAGGAGAGGCTGGCGGACCAACAGCTGCAGCCTATCAGTGACGTCACCGACCAGCCCAGTGTGCTGCGGCAGGACGCGCTGATGGTGATGGTGCAGGTGGGTTTGAATGGCGCTTGAACACTGCATGTGCTGCTGCTGCATGCTGACTCTGCGGCAAGGGTGGGGTGTTGGTGGGTAAGGCGTGCCCCCCCCCCCCCCACACACACACTGTGCTGAGGCCCAGCATACATGTGTGCCTGTGCATTTGATCAGCTGTGCCTGGCTTGATTCTGCTCCTCAACGAGCATCAGGCTCCGCGGCAGCTTGCTCAGCTATGCCAGGGCTGCAGCCAGTACAAGATTGACAAAGTTGAGAGCCAAGCGCAACCCGTGACTGCACCCGTAACTGTGTGTGTGCGTGTGTGCTGTGCAGCTCAACATCCGCAAGCTGCTTGACGAGGCGTGCCTGCCCCCCATCAACATCATCTGCCAGAAGGTGGCCAACCAGGGCCTCACACGCTTTGAGGACAGGCGGCGGCTGCCGCTGGGCATCAGCGTCAACTTCAACAGCATGGCGGCTAAGCTCCTGACACAGGTGCGGGTGCTGACCAGCATACTTTGCCTGTCAGTCGGTCAGTCGGTTGGTTGGTTGGTTGGTTGGTTGTCTTGTTTGTCACCTGTCTCTGGATTTAGTACCAGGGAGTGCTCGTGTGGTGCTCTGCTTTGGGCCCGCGGTCCTGCGGCGCAACAGCTGTCTTCAGACTCAATCAATAGAAAGACAACGAGCTGAGTGCATGTTGCATGATCTGAAATGAGAGTGTTCTTGGGGGATGTCATTAGCAACTGTTTCTGCAACATCTGGATGAGGTCCGAAGTACAGTCAACAGGACTATCTTCAGCCGCTTGCATTAGATGTTGAGAAGAGTGTGCGGCCACCCTAGGGCCTTGTGTACCGTCCACACCCTTGTTGCTCAGGTGGTGTTGCATATACGATCATCATGCAGATGTCATGCCATGTCATGTCATGTCATGTCTTGCCATGCTGCCGCCAGGTTGCTGTCAGCCCCATCAACCTGTCAGTCCTGATCAACTTGGGTGGCTCTGTGGAGCTGGGCATCGTGGATGCAAGTGACTACTGCAGCAGGCAAGTCAAACGACTGACTTGTGTACTTGACACCTTCCAATACTACACCTGTAGATGTTGTGTTGCTGACAGTGGGAGATGGATAGCTGACAAATGGATCCACAAGAACGCTGCATCGTGAGGGGCACATCCAAGTTAGTAAGCCACAGCCAACAGCAAGCGACATCGTCAGGGTTGAGAGATGCGGGCACTACCTACTTGGCAGAAAGGCAGCTCACACAGCATGCAGGCTGTGTGAGAGCTGTTGCGGCGGTGGCTTGTGCCACACCTGGCTAAAACTGCATGAGTCAAAACCTCCAAGCTTTGGAGGTAGCTTTCAAGTGCTGAGAGGTATGGTACCTCTCAAGTGCGATCATCCTCGCCACACACTGCTGCACATGTCTGCCCTAACCCTCTCCCGCCAAAAACACACCCCATGCGCAAAGTCCGTCCTTTCTGCACACACTATTCTATCTGTCCATGTTTCGTTCCGCATCCACCGTCCTTCCCTCCAACTCCCCATTCATGCGCAGGGAGGAGTCTGTCAGCTTCTGGTGTGTGATGGCACGAGCCCAGGCCGCTGGCCATGTGCTGATTGGCTACTATGTGCTGCCCAGCCACATTGACCAGCCCATCGAGAGCACTATCAACCCACAGGGCCTGTCAGTGCGCAGCAAGCGGAGGGTGTGGAATACAGGCGACGGCAGACTCAAGTTTCTCATCATCAGGTGGGAGTGCATGCCTGGAGTGCAGGTGTGTTGCGTGCGGTTGGGACATCAAGATCTCACTGTAGAGTGAGAGCAGTATGTTGAGCTCCAGCTGACAATCAGACTGCTGTGTTTGTGAGAGGGAAAAAGGAGGAAGGGGTGATGCTGCCAGCATCACCTCATCAACAAAAAGCTGCATTTTATGCACCTTTGTGTTTATTCAGAGGGGGGGGGGTATGATACAAGTGTGTGGGGCTTGTGCCAAAGGGAAATGGCCACCCCACTGCATTTGAAGAGCACAGTACAATAGTGCAGTACAGTATATGACCGTATGTTACAGAACTGTACATCGCAGTAACGTACACTGTAGTACAGTACAGTACAGTACAGTACAGTACAGCACAGTACAGTACAGTACAGCACAGCACAGTACGATACATTGCATGTGCTGAGGGTCAAGAGCGCCAATGCAATACTGCTTGCAGTGGCAGAGGCGTGCGCATATGCCAGAACATGCAGCCAATTGCAATCTTGCACAACATCTCTGTGACAAGCTAAGTGACGCTCATGAGCCTACACGTGCATTGCTTTAGTGAACATGCGGCTGTGAACTTGCTTTTCACGGATGCATGCATTGCCACTTCCTTGCGTGTTACTTGTGCCAACAGGGACAGGGAGCGGCTCAGTGCCTGAAGGTGTCTGGACCCACGGAAGCTCCTCGGCACTGCCCTGGCATGCAGCCTCAACTCCTGGGATGTCAGACAGTTGGGCAGCTAGCGCAGCACAGCGCAAGGCTTGGCAGGTGCTGACTGTCTGGTCTTGAGTCAGCGCCCCAAAAAAATTTACGTCAGGGTTTTCCCGGGGTGCGGCGAAGCTCTGAAATTCAGCACCATCCGTGCTGACACCACCACAACAGAGTATGAGGGCACCAAGTGGAGTGTGTAGTGACAGCAGATGAAGTACCACATGACAGCAGAAGTTGGGGGTGTAGTGTTACGACGCGAGGTTAGAGAAGGTGTGGTGAGGAGGCGTGTCTGCAAACAAGGGCCACTGTGTCTTTCAGACAGTTGGTGTGTGTGCAGAAACCAGCCAAGATATCGGATGTGTGTGGGTCTTGCAAATCACTGCTGTACGGCATTTGTGTGCTTTTCAGGCCTGACTTCATATCCCTCCTGGCGGCCCACATTCTGCCTGTCGGCATCTGGCAGTAGAAATGCAGTGGCAAGCGTCGAAGCTGTGTGTTTTTAACATGTGTGTGTTGCCCTGTTGTGGTGTTTGCTTGTCCAAGAAGGGCAATCCCTTCACATATGCTCACCTTGCACAGTTGATCTGTTGCTGGCCAGATGAGGACTGTGTGGTGTGCTCAACATATTTTTTGTTGTTGTTGCTGCTGCTGTGCCATACCATATTTTGCTTGTACACATAAGTTACGGCTCACGATTGGCTGTGCTGCTTCTTGGGTGCATTGTTGTCGTGGGGTGCTGATGCATGCAGGGTGTTTTGTTCTCAGCTCTCACAATCTGTGCAGGGGTTCAGGTGGGCAACTCAAAGATGGAGCTCTGGGCTACAGCTGCAAGCCCTGGCTGTCACCAACTTCCTTACCCTTATGCTGATCCTTTTCCTGTTTCCTACAGCATCTAATCAGGCATGAGCTCAAAGTCATTGCCTGTGTTCTACTGTTTTGGTTGTGTTGTAGTAAGATCGCAGAGGCTGAAGCTGTTTTGGTTGTGTTGTCACAATTGTGTCTCGAATAGTGGTTTACCATCCGCTCGCTGCCAAGGGTGGCCTTCGACCCGCTGCCATGTACAGCATGACTTCAGTTGTGAAGGTATGTACATGACTGGTGCTGTGACTGTGCTCACACAGTGAGGTGAGGCGAAGTGGGCTTGCATGGCAACGTGCACGTACATGCGGTTCCGTGTGCACCACGTGGTTCAACCAACAGAAGTTCTGTTGATGGGTTGCTAGTGCTACTAGTAACTGAAAGTTGGCGGCATTGGCCATGTGCACTTGGATGGTGTCACCATGTAACAACTTGTTATGTAGTTGTAACAACTTGAATGCTCAGGGCACAGCAAAGTGCAATGGTGTCACCACGTAACAATGCTCAGGGCACAGCAAAGTGCAACAGTTATGAGTCTCTGTTGACCAAACCTGCATACTTGGCGCTCTCAGGGGGGGCAATTTGATCAATTCGTGTTACATACACAAGGATGCTGAGAGGATGCTCAGCGGCAGGCTGCCGCCAAGTGCGGCGACAGAGGAAGTGTGTAAACACCATGCATTCAGCATGCAGGCCCACACAGCTACTCCACCCAACAACGCACAGCCACCAGCACAAGCAACACAGCACACAACAAGCTAGCGATTTACATGACTCAGCTGCAACCATACCAGCGCATCGACACACCAGTGCGCCCACAGTATTGCACTGACGTGAACAAAGAAAGAAACCATGCAGTCAGTCATTCACGACACCACACAATATGCATGCAGACAAGGCCAAGGAGCCGCTTGGGCCATCTTGCCTTGTCGCCAGCATTGGCACCAATTGTTCGCAGCATGCTACTGCACACAGCCACAGGGGCTGTGCACAGCGACACACCTCAAGCGTGTGCCTACATCTCTTACCAGAGATGTGTGTTGTGGAGGCCGGGCCCTCCGCGTTATGCTCAACGTTCAACGTTCAACGTCCCCCCTGTCACTCAGACACACAATTCCACAACAACACCCCTGCAGCCCCTTTGGCTTGCCACTGGATTCAGCCCTGAGGCATGTACTGCCTGTAGTGGTTGCAGTGATACTGGCTGCAGATGCACCCTTGGGCTGTAACCCTTGGTGTTGCAGTACAGGGTCTAGCCATACAGAACCCTCTTGCCTGCTGGCACACTACTAAATGGTGGCCAGTCAGAGAAATCAGAGAGAGAGAGTGTGGCCTTAGTGTGGCTTTTAGTGGCTATTGTCGGCTTTAGTCCTGTAATCACAATGTCGATGTCGGAGGATTGCATCTACTGTCTGTCAGGCTGGTCGGTCCATGCGCGGAGCAGCCTGGGCAACTGAGATGTCCCACCCCCCTCGGTAACTCGAGGATACATTTTGGATACATTTTCACTGCCTGCATAGCTGCCTGTGCCGCAGGTGACACTGTCCAAGCTTTCCCTCTTCCTCGTTTGGGTCCAACCGCCAGCCTGTTGTGATGTCACATTGGTGCCACTTGGCACTGAATGGCGCACTGTCTCCGTGTCGTCGCGTCCGGCATGCCTGCGCTGTGCACAGTGCTTGCAGTGATAAGGATGTCCCTTGCCCCAGTCTTGCATCCTGGAGGGCCGGAGTGCTGTGATGCTGCCACAGGGCCTGCAGTTTTGTGTTGGACAGCCTTGTAGTGCCACCATCTGACGAGGTTGCCCGCTGGTCACGTTTGTGTGAATGTTTGTTACGCTTCTAGGTGTGGTTGAACTGCCGACAAGGCGCTTGGACTGGCAAAAGTGTCACTTGGCCCAGTCTTTCATCCTGGAGGATATGAGTGCTGTGCTGCTGCCACGCGGACTTTGGGTGGCCAGGCGAGTAATGCCACATGCCAGTGGTGGACGAGGTCACTAGTCGGTGATCTTCTTTTGTGTATGCGTTGCATCCAGGCGCGGTTGAACTGTTGAAAGGCGCCTCTTGCCAAGACGCATCTGCAGCCGTGGCCTGACATGTGGCTTCTTCTTTTTTGGTTGAAAGGCACGTCACCTGTAGCATTGGCAGCAGAAGCGGCAGCACACAAAGCAAGCAAAAACAGCAGAGGGAGAGGGGGGCAGCAAGGGCACAGCAGGGGTGGTGAGAAGCATGCTTCTCAGCGGGAGGGGATCAGTGGATCAGCCGTGCCTACGCACACGACTCCTGATGGTTGGCATTTCCGAGCCCCAGATGCCCTCGACCTGCCGTGCACGGGGTAGTACTTCGCACAGGCCTCAGGCATGGTGGAACCCGCCGCAGGGGTGGCGGCGTGGAATACTGCCACCCCCGCGGGACCAACAGCCCCACTAAGGTTGGCACCTGCCTGTTACAGCAAGGCCGGACCTTAGTATGGCTGGCTTGCACGCCACTGACGCTACAGTGATCTTACCCATGCCCCTAGAGCGCACCCAGAGCATGTACTTATGCTGCTACACACCAGTTGCTGTGACGAGAGACAGGACCTCCCCACACGCCCGACCCACCTGTAACAAAACTGATGTCTGGCCACTTGATCGGAGGGCAGCTAGAAGCTTCCAATTTGCTTGCAGTGGTAGACTGGCAACAAGGTGCGGGTGCAGGGGCCGCCTGTCATGTGGCTTGAGCACTTTGCAGGGCTAGTCAACGGCGGCAGCAGCGGGAAGGGCAAGGCAGAAGCAGTGGCAGGAGGGGCAGCAAGGGCACAACAGGGTGGTGAGAAGCATGCTTCTCAGCGGACGGGGAGTACTGGGGAGGGGGGAGGTGTGTGATGCGTAGCTTCAGAATGCATCGCTGGCATGCACGCTCTCCCCACAAAAGCAGGGCTGCTGGTCAACTGCAAAGCAAGCATGAATGCTCTGCTGGCATGTCAGGGTCGAAACTCTTGTGGCCTCGGCAGCCATCGCAACCACACGGCTGTGGGGCCTTGGAAGCAACGGGAACGTCACCTACGGTGAAATTCTGCCTAGAGCAGTGACCAGGGGCCACAAGAGACAAGTTGCCCAATGCAGGAGGGTTATGCAGGTGCCACTGGGTTCCCCACACACAGCGCATTGACTTGGCCTGACTGACAAACCCTCCCTGCACCCGGTTGCAGCTGTTGGTGATGCGGCATGAGACAGGACCTCCCCACACGCCCAACCCACCTGCAACAGTCTCTACTTCATGCTGCGTGTCCAGTAGGCAGCAGGTAGCCAGAAGCTTTGGCCTTGCTTGGAGTGTTGGGTACTTGACACATACCAGATGTGGCCTCCAAATGGCAATGCAGTTCACATGGCTTGGTCGGGAGAGAGGTACACTGAAAGGGCAAGGCATGAAAGCAAAGGTAGCAGCAGGAAAGGAGGCAGCAGCAAACAGAGGCCAGCAAGGGCACAACAGGGGTGGTGAGAAGTATGCTTCTCAGCACGGGGAGCATGGGTCAGCCATGCCTATGCACACAACCCCTGATGGTTGGCATTTTTCAGGTCCCAGATGCCCTCGACCCGCCATGCACCGGGGGTACCTTGGCAGGGGCCTCATTCAATGTGGAACCCGCCTTAGGAGTGATGGCGTGGAATACCGCCACCCCCTCGGAACCAACAGCCCAACGCCGGCACCTGCCTGTTACAGCAAGCACGGGCCCCAGAGTGACTGGCAAGCACGCCACTGACGCTGTACGCGCAGTGATCTTAACCCATGCCCCTTGAGCGCACCCAGAGCATGTACTTGTGCTGCTACACACCAGTTGCTGTAGCGTAAGATAGGACCTCCCCACACGCCCCAACCCACCTGTGCTGCTGGCTAGCCGGTAGCCTTCAGTGAAGTCTGTAGACTAGATAGTTTGCTGGCTGAAGTCTGGTTGAAGGATGGCTTTCCAGGCACTGAGGCACCTGCAGAAGCAGCAACGGATGATGATTTCGTGGCTTGCATGTGCGTTTTGAGGGAAAGAGGTCTTCGCACACCTGCTGCTGAAGGTGCGCGGCACCCTAGTAATGTAACCACCTGCTGCTGCAGACACTGTCAGACAGGCCTGCTGCTTTTGGTGATAGCCCTGCACCAGCCATGTGGGATGCAATTTAAATTCATGGGATGGTTTGCTCCGGTCGGATAGCAACGAATGCCCAGTCAAAACAAACGGCGGGCCCTGCGCAGGGCCTGCATGCAGCTGCTGCTGGTATATCATAGACATACAGTATGTATGTAACTAGTGCAGTGCTCTGCTGCAGCATTAGAGTTATGGCATGCGAATGCTGCTGCAATGCGCGCAAGAGACACTACTTACCGTAAGGACGGTAGCTTATGCTTCAGCTGAGAAGCAGTCCTCCTGCTGTGGCACAAGTTCTATGACAGCAGCAGAGTTAGGCCTTTCCGATGTGATAGTATGATTTAATATTGTCAAATAATTAAGTTTTAGCGTTTATGGCTGGATCTGTGAAGGTCAAAAACCGAGTCCTCGAACATGCACGGGGAGGCCATAAACAGGGGGTCCGCAAACCTAAGACCCCGGGGGGGTGACGCCAACATTTCGAAAACCCCTCCCCCCCTCTCGATTTTAGGCTCTTCGGACGAAAACACCCACCCCCCCTTCCGTTTTAGGCTGTTTTCGCGATCCAACCCTCCCCCCTATCCCGTTTAGGCTTGGCGTCACCCCCCCGGGGTCTTAGGTTTGCGGTGGACCCCCAGCATCAAACATTCATTTGATATTTTTACATACGTTGTGTCTTTTTGATCATCCCCGGATGCGAGCCTTCAACAGCAAATCATGTTTTCAGCCCTCCTGGAACAGACACCCCTCGCAAAACAGGCTCAAACTCCCACCACAAGCAATCGCAACGCTTCAAAATTGGTGTGGGACTAAAAGACACGCAAAAGAACAGGGAAATGGCCTGGAAAGCCGCATCGATATCGCGATCAACGGAAAGCTGCAATTACTTGGTCAGGCACAGCCCACAGGAGACCAAGAATGCCAGATCTGAGGCCTGGATAACATCTGCAAGCACTCTGGACTGCAGTAAAACAAGGTAAGGGCCCACAGCAGAGGCAGTGACACTGGCAGCAGTGCTAGTGAGTGAGTGCCAGTGCAGCAGGCACCTTGAGCACAACATGAGCCCGCTCACGCCACAGCAGGTGCAGCAACTTGTGTGCTACACTGCCAGCCAGCAGCTGTCAAGCAACAGTGTGCAGCCATGCAGCAGCTCATAAGCCTGCCACCCCCAGCCATGACCACCAGGTGTCACAGGACCCACCACACCTTCAGTCCGACTCCACATCATGGCCTTCCAAAACCCTCTTGTAATAACGTGGGAGTGGGTGGGGGTCAGTGGCATTTGCTGCTTTGATGTCAGCAGCCCAACAGCTTTTGCAGATGCATGTCCTTGAGTCCACTGGGACCACTTTGAAGCCATACATTTCACCCATCTGTGCAAAGTGGCCATGACCCTCAACATTGGCATTCAAGAGCTTATAGCGTTCTGTGTCTGCGCTTGTGTTGCAGTGACGCCAAGAATTGCCAGCGGCCTTGCTGGGATGGTGCACAGGGTCTTTGCCGCCACATCTTGTGCAGTTGCACTTGAAGTTGCCACCCTCATCCTTGAAGGCTGGCATGTCCCTGATATGTGACCTGCAGCTGCACAGTTGGCAAGGACCATGCTCGCCCCCTGCAGCAGCAGACCAGACCATGCAAGGTGAGCTGGCTAGGGGTGTGCTAGACGCAAGTGACCGGGACAACTTGCGGCAGCAAACAACACCGATGACAGTACAACCCTCTTTGACGTGCAAAGCTGTTGGCTGGCACCAATCACCTTGATTCCCAGAACACCCAGCGGCTGAGCGTCCCCGTTTGTTGGGTTGGTCAGGGTGGCTGCTGCCAGCATCACCATTGCTGTTGCCACCAGCAGCACTACCACCAGCAGCATTGCGCTTGCCATTGCGCTGTCCCCTGCCCTGCTGCTGGGTTTGGCTTGTGCTTTTGGTTGTGCCACTACCATTTCCGCCAGTGTGCTGCCTGATTGCCAACTTGTGATTGTTGCAGGCAGAGAAGCAGATGCCCATGGGCACAGCATGCCACTCGGCAGCAGCAACCTCTGCAGAGGCGCATGCAGTGGATGTTGCGGAGGCGCATGGCGTGGCCGCTCTGGCTGCAAAGACAGTGGTGAAAACTACCAGCAGCAAGGCTGCCAGCACTTTTGGCGGCCTGTGCATTCCCTGCAAGGGTGAAGCAGGCTGTCAGACTGCAGCACTGAGCAGCAGGTTACAGCTTTTGGCGGGAGCTGGATGGATCACCCACCCACAACCTCTGTAGCAAGCCTGCAAAGGCCCCAGTGTTGCGCCTGTATGTTGAGTTGTAATTCTTTATTACTTAAGCGCCTTTTGCCGCAGGCTTACGGGCATCTGCCCAGCATTTGCCCTTCACAGCACTTGTGATGCTTGCTGGACTTCAAACCAAGATTGCTCAATGGATACAGCGAAATTGCTGGCGCCGCTTGGCACAAAGATGCTTTGTCATGTGCTTAGGGCCCGTTTCTGTTGACGGTCGGTATTGTGGTCAGTACCAGGAAGTTGGTATGGCTCTTAGACAGGTCAGTATCACGATACCAACCACACACCACCTGGTGTGTTTCTGTGAACTCAGTATAGGTATTCTGCCTGTCAGCTACATCAGAGATTTGGCAAGGGTGCAATCAGAAATGGCATATAATGCTTGATTGTCCGCATGTCCACTGTTCGGAGAGGCCTGGGGAGCCTTCCTGGTGAAAACACAACATCGATGATCAGCCCTTTGACTTGCAGCAGCGGCGCCCGTTTGGCCTCAGCACACTCTGAGGGTTGTTCACATGCATTTGAAGCCTTCCCAAATGGTTCTCAGCCACTTTGAGTGCACTTTCACTCCTCGAAGTTACGTATGCTCGCTGTCTGGGCCTTTGCGGGCCCGCAACAGCATCTGTACATACATACGAAGGCAATCGGTGGCCTTGGAGCAGTTCTTGCCTGGATACCGACTTTATGGGTGGCGCTACTGACCTCTGGACTAGCGTTCTGGGATACTAACATGTGATACCAAGTCGGCATCGGGTACCGACCTGATACCGACTAGCAGAAATGCAACAAGTCAGTATTGAGGTTGGTAACGATGAATACCGAGCAAGTCAGTATCGCAATACCGAGCAACAGAAACGGGCCCTTAATGCATGTGCAAAACACCAGCGCGGGCTTTATCGCGATCAACGGAAAGCTGCAATTGATTTGCAGCCATCCGGGAGGCCTCTCCCCAGCCCCAAATGGCTTGGTGTGTTTAATACCATCGCTCTGCAGCCGTAAAGGCATAGACAGAGTAAGTAATACATGTTCATGTACGTGTGGAAGCACGCTGGGGCCCCAACATGCGCCGGGCAGACCATACGGAACATAACTTGTGCAGCAGCGCCCCAAATCAGCACTCCGAGCACCCTTGCGTGGACTTTAAGCCCTGGGTACACCGAGCAAGCATCAAAATTCACTCAATGCATTCTTAAAGATATAACGTGAAAGTTTCAGCACCCAAAAAGGCCCCTGAAAGCAGCCCGGGACGAGAACGCTGACCCATTACTGCTGAAATGTGTTGTAGCGGTTTAGAGGGCTGCAAATACGTCAAAACAAAATCTTTTACATGAATAAAGTGGTTTACATTGTTCAGAGCCCCTCAATCGCTTGTCGTCATAGAACTTGTGCCACAGCGGACAGACTGAAGGTGCCGAAGTGGTTGCAACCTTGGACGAGGGCAAACAGCGCCCATTACGGAACCCTTCGCCTCCAGGTTCCTGTAGAAAGCAAATGTGTAGGATGGAGTGGAGGGAATTGACGCTGGTGGCGGAGGAGCTCTCGAAATGTCTTGACAATGGCGCTGCTTGGAGGCACCGTGACAAGTATCGCAGGCATAAGTTGAGTGTTGTACAGCATACTGAGACCAACCCGCTCTGCAAGTCCAAGCCAGGCGGGCATGCTTTACCCCCTCCAACCACTTGTCATTTGCCCTGAACCCAGTTGTCAGGGTACAGGCAGAGAGAGGAAAGGTTGTTGCACTGTTTGGAATACATATATGTTAAGGAAATCGGCAGCATGAGGGATGCCAGCAGGGTTGGGTTCGGTTGGCAGCACTTCCTGTGGCTGTGGCAACACTAGGTGTCTCTGTTTTGTCCGTTCTGTCTAAAGTTACAACTTCAGAAAAAAACTATCAACCTGCATTATTATGCCGGGTCACCGCCACTCAGGGTGGTGCAAGCTGCCTGGTAAAGTCCCACCCATGTACCCAGGGTGGTGCGAGCGGCCATTGACTGCTGGCAGTGCGGGTGTTGGGGCTTGCCCAGTGTGAGTAATCAGACTGCTACAGCAAGTAATTGGCGTTTGACCACCTCAGAAACAATGCACCAAACGGGCAAACTGAAATTTCTCAAAACAGGTTGGCTGTCACTGTTCGGTGACGGTTGAACTCCTTTTGCATAGAAGACAGGACAGCCAGAGCACATGTCGTTCTGTTTGACGTTTCGACGCAGCAATCAACCACTGTTGGCAAACGTGTTCGGAGGTGTCCGAGGCCGAGAGTGATGTGAGCGTCGACGAGACGCTCACAAAAGCCAAGGACTCTTTTATCGGGGTTTCAAGGATAACAAGGTGCGCCATACAGCTCGCCAACCGCTCGGATGCAACTGTGCCACTCTGATCTGCTGGCCTGGCTGAGCTTCATTGTTTCAGCTGCAGAGGGTGCCGGGCTTCACACCCACAAACTGGTGTTTCAACCCTACTTGCAACTTCTTCCTTGGTCTGGTGCTGTAGGTGCACAGCACAGGATGCTGTGACCTCCCAACCGCAGCAACTGTCTGGCGATGGCAGACACAGCCAAGCTGTCGTCGGGCCTGCACGTGCATGCAGCCCCCTTTGTGCCGGGGACAAACTCCAAGGCTGATGTGAAAAGCAGCCCTGCACCTGCAGCTGCAGCACCCAAAGCAGCGGCAAACGGCAACGCAGCCAACTCCAAGGGGCCTGCAGCACCGGTGCAAACACCTGACAAGGCAACAGAAGACAAGCCCACCCCTGCGGCAAGCAGCAGCAGCAACAAAGGCTCTGGTGGAGGCTCGAAAGGCGGCAAGGGGGGTGGCAAGCAGGGGCCCAACACCCCAGGCAGCGCTAGCAAGCTTGCCGCTGCTGCAACAGCAGCCCCCTTTGTGCCTGGTGTTCCCAAGCCAGGTACGCTTGCTGAGGTTCATACAGTCAAGGGGTTGCTGCAGCTTTCAACAGCAGCTTCGGCTGTGTGGGCACTGCTGGTTGTGTAGCAGCCTCCGTCCGCCAGACATGCCTGCTGAGTTGTGCATTGCAGCTGATCAGACCCTGTTGGATGCCACATCTGTGCTTTGCACATATGCTGTAATGCACCCAGCACGCATTTGCCTGCAGGGTTCAGAAAAGACAGCACAGCCATGCCCTGCATGCACCCACTGTGCAGCTGTTTTGCTCTTGTGGTGTGAGCTGCATGGTTGCTGTCGTGTCTGCCGTCTGGTGGCATCCTCTGTTGCTGCGCAGGTGCTGCCGGGGGTTCAGGGGCCGCAGCAGCAGCTACGCCCCCAGCAGGCCAGCAGCAACAGCCTGCACAAGAGAAAGGCAAGCAGCAGGGCAAAGGCAAGGGCAAGCAGCAGCAACAGCAGCAGCAGAAAGAGCAGAAGGATCAGAAAGACCAGAAAGCATCCGGCAAGGACAGCAGCAGCGGCAACAAGGACAGCAGCAGTGCAGCCAGCAAAGATGCCAAGATGCTTGCGGCTGCTAAGATGTCTCCGACAGCAGCAGCTTTTGTGCCGAAGACGGGTAGTGGCCCAGGAAGCAGCTCTTCCGCAGCAGCTGTGGCAGCGGCCGCAGCAGTGGCAGCAGCTGAGGCCATAAAGGGCCCTGCAAGCGCACAGAAGTAAGTCCCGTGGGGTCCTGTGTTTTCTTGTGTCCTGAACTGGCTTACATGGCTTTATATCCTGCCATGCACAGTGTAGGCACAGGGCAGCCTTAGCTGGCCCATGCACAGGGCAGGCACGATAACCTAGATCGCAATGCAGTGATTGGCACGGCAGCAGCGGCTGTGGCAGCTCTTGTGGTCAACTGCTGCGTTTTGCCTGCAGCAGATGGGCGATTAGCGCAGGCAGCTCTTGGGTGACTGCTGTTGCCAAGCTTCCAGGTCAACTGGCCCACACATGCTGCCAGGCCTGCGAAGGCTGACAAGTCTGCGACATGCAGTTGCAAGCACACACCTGGGAAAGACTCTGTACCTACAGCCCTCAGATAGTATCACAGCAGCAGCCCTGCCCGTGCACAGATTACAAGACTCAATCGTTGCTGTTGGCCTTTTTGTGCTGCGCCTCGCTCTGCAGGTCCAGCACTGCACCAGCAGCATCAGCAGGCGGAGCAGCCGCCGCGCGCAACCTCAAGTCCCCCAGCAAGCTGCAAGGGCCCGCAGCCAGCAGCAGCACCGGCAGCGGCGGCGCTCCTGCAGGCGCGCAGGGCAACAGCAGCAGCAGTGCAAGCACGCCTGTTGTGGCGGCACCTAGCCCCAACCGGCAAGGGGGCGGCAGCAGCAACAGGGGCCGAGGGGGCCGTGGCAGCGCAGCAGATGCAGGGCCCCAGGGGGGAGGGGGCTCTAGAGGTGGGCGATGATTGGAACGTCACTTGTCAAGGAACGCGCATGTTAAGGACGGGTGTCGGTGTGTAGTGAAGGACGGGTGTCGGTGTGTAGTTGCTGCGCTGTGCTGTACTGCAATTCACTGAATTGAAGGCGAGCTGTTGCTGCTGCCATAGGATGAGCGCTGGACCTCTCTACTCCACTTTCAAGCTCACTGTTACTTCGCCGCTGTGGCTCTTGCTGCCTTGTTGCTGGTTTAGGCATCCGCACACTTCCTCAACCCTGCTTGTGTGTGGATTCCGCACACCTGTTCCTCAACAAGCCCAATGTTCACCTGCGCTCATCATGCGCTGTGCTGCTGCTGTTGCTGTTCATCTCATCCTGCCGCATGTGCGTTTCTCACCACACACCTGCACCTATCGCCTCCTCATTCCTCAGGTCCGATGCCTAACAGCGGGTCAGTACCCCCCTCCTACGCCAACGCCAGCAGCAGCGCCGCAGGTGCAGGAAACGCAGCGTCTCAGGGCGCAGCCGCAGCAACAGCAGCGTCCAACTCAGGACCATGGGGCATGCATGGCTCTGGCAGCAACACAGCAGCAGCACAAGGAGGGCAGGGTCCCGGCAAATGGGGCCTGCTGGCGCAGCACCAGGGCAGCTATGGCCCCATGTATACTGTGGGAGGCTATGGGGGCGGCTACGGGCACACCGGGGGGTATGGTGCGCACCACCACCACCACATGGGGACGCCTGCTAAGCAGCTGCTGTCAGCGCAGTTCATGCCGGAGGGGTTGAGGCAGCAGCTGCAGCAGAGCAACTACCTCATACAACTGCAGGTGAATGGGGCTGCAGGGGTGATGCTTGCCATAGAGTTTTGTTTGGCTCCCGACAGGCGAGGCCCTGATCCAGGGAAATAGTAGTAGTAGTAGTAGCATCGGGACCACAAGGCTGCATGTGTGCATGGCAGCGCCAGCAGCAGCAGCAACCATAGTGGTTATGTGTGTATCATTTTGTTGTGCTCCAAACGTCGAACAGCAGCAGCTGCAGCAGAGTAACTACCTTATACAGCTGCAGGTCAGAATGTAAACTGCAAGGCTGCATGCGCACAATGCAGCATCAGCAGCAGCAGCTGTCGTGGGTTCGCATGCACCAGTTGGTTGTTCTGAAAGCATCCCAGCAGTAGCAGCTGCAGCAGAGCTTTTATCGCATACAGCTGCCATGGTACACACCACAACACCTGGCACGTTTTCATTTTGCTGTTGCTGCACTCTTGCATGATCATCTGCAGTACTCCCCCTCTGCCGACGAGCCCAGCCTGCCGGACAAGATCGGCCACTACCACACGCTGTACCCCCTAGAGGACCTGGCAGCTGCTGAGTCAGCGGGCGTGTCTGCTGCCTGGGGTGTGCGCACCACATGCCTCAAGGGCATCAGCAGCAGGGACGGACACGCTTACTGCCTCAGGGTGGTCTGCGGCAAGCAGGTGCGGTCGGTGGAGGGTGGGGGGGGGGGGTAAGGCATGAGTTTGTGCGGTTAGGCAGGAAGGGGGGGGTGTGCGCACCACATGCCTCAAGGGTATCAGCAGCAGGGACGGACACGCTTACTGCCTCAGGGTCGTCTGCGGCAAGCAGGTGCGGTCGGTGGTGGGTTGGATGGGGGGGGGGGTGAGGCATGAGTTTGTGCGGTTAGGCAGGAGGGGTGTGCGCACCACATGCCTCAAGGGCATCAGCAGCAGGGACGGACACGCTTACTGCCTGAGGGTGGTCTGCGGCAAGCAGGTGCGGTCGGTGGTGGGTTGGATCGGGGGGGGGGGGGGGTAAGGCATGAGTTTGTGCGGTTAGGCAGGAAGGGGGGGGGTGTGCGCACCACATGCCTCAAGGGTATCAGCAGCAGGGACGGACACGCTTACTGCCTCAGGGTCGTCTGCGGCAAGCAGGTGCGGTCGGTGGTGGGTTGGATGGGGGGGGGTAAGGCATGAGTTTGTGCGGTTAGGCAGGAGGGGTGTGCGCACCACATGCCTCAAGGGCATCAGCAGCAGGGACGGACACGCTTACTGCCTGAGGGTGGTCTGCGGCAAGCAGGTGCGGTCGGTGGAGGGTGGGGGGGGGGGGGTAAGGCATGAGTTTGTGCGGTTAGGCAGGAAAGGGGGGGGGGTGTGCGTACCACATGCCTCAAGGGTATCAGCAGCAGGGACGGACACGCTTACTGCCTCAGGGTCGTCTGCGGCAAGCAGGTGCGGTCGGTGGTGGGTTGGATGGGGGGGGGGGGGGGTAAGGCATGAGTTTGTGCGGTTAGGCAGGAGGGGTGTGCGCACCACATGCCTCAAGGGCATCAGCAGCAGAGACGGACACGCTTACTGCCTCAGGGTGGTCTGCGGCAAGCAGGTGCGGTCGGTGGAGGGTGGGGGGGGGGGGGGGGGGGTAAGGCATGAGTTTGTGCGGTTAGGCAGGAAGGGGGGGGGGGTGTGCGCACCACATGCCTCAAGGGTATCAGCAGCAGGGACGGACACGCTTACTGCCTCAGGGTCGTCTGCGGCAAGCAGGTGCGGTCGGTGGTGGGTTGGATGGGGGGGGGGGTGAGGCATGAGTTTGTGCGGTTAGGCAGGAGGGGTGTGCGCACCACATGCCTCAAGGGCATCAGCAGCAGGGACGGACACGCTTACTGCCTGAGGGTGGTCTGCGGCAAGCAGGTGCGGTCGGTGGTGGGTTGGATGGGGGGGGGTAAGGCATGAGTTTGTGCGGTTAGGCAGGAAGGGGGGGGGGTGTGCGCACCACATGCCTCAAGGGTATCAGCAGCAGGGACGGACACGCTTACTGCCTCAGGGTCGTCTGCGGCAAGCAGGTGCGGTCGGTGGTGGGTTGGATGGGGGGGGGTAAGGCATGAGTTTGTGCGGTTAGGCAGGAGGGGTGTGCGCACCACATGCCTCAAGGGCATCAGCAGCAGGGACGGACACGCTTACTGCCTGAGGGTGGTCTGCGGCAAGCAGGTGCGGTCGGTGGAGGGTGGGGGGGGGGGGTAAGGCATGAGTTTGTGCGGTTAGGCAGGAAGGGGGGGGGTGTGCGCACCACATGCCTCAAGGGTATCAGCAGCAGGGACGGACACGCTTACTGCCTCAGGGTCGTCTGCGGCAAGCAGGTGCGGTCGGTGGTGGGTTGGATGGGGGGGGGGGTAAGGCATGAGTTTGTGCGGTTAGGCAGGAGGGGTGTGCGCACCACATGCCTCAAGGGCATCAGCAGCAGGGACGGACACGCTTACTGCCTGAGGGTGGTCTGCGGCAAGCAGGTGCGGTCGGTGGTGGGTTGGATGGGGGGGGGGGGTAAGGCATGAGTTTGTGCGGTTAGGCAGGAGGGGTGTGCGCACCACATGCCTCAAGGGTATTAGCAGCAGGGACGGACACGCTTACTGCCTCAGGGTCGTCTGCGGCAAGCAGGTGCGGCGGGGGATTGAATTGGGGGGCATGTGTTTTTTGGGGGTGAGGGGGTTTTGTGCCCCCCTGCGTGTGGGGGTGCTAGAAAGACAAGCTGCATGGTTTGCCTGCCAGTAAGTGTGACGGCATGCATGCGTGTGTATGTGCATGTGTTGGGGATGTACATGTCACGCACGCACAAAAACGTTTCAAAATGCGCCCCTTTCACTTGCGCACCACCTCCCCAACCCCCCCCCCCCCCTCCCCCAGGTGATTCCCTCCCTGGAGATGCTGAGTGTGGTCCGGTCTGCACGCGGTGGACGCCTGGTCCAGCCTGACCAACCACCCGCTCAAAAAGCCTCCTCCTGCTTGTACACCATCACCAACTCCCCCCCCCCCCCTGCCGACTCCCCCCCCCCCCCCCATCCCGCTACCAGGTGATTCCCTCCCTGGAGATGCTGAGTGTGGTGCGGTCTGCAGTGGATGCCTGGTCCAGCCTGACCAACCACCCGGGGCTGCTGGTGCCCCTGGAGGGCTTTGTGGCCACTGAGCTGGACGGCAGCCCCTCACTGGCGGTAACAACCAGCTACGTGCCGGGCGCAGTCACGCTCGCACAGGCACACCTGCAGCCCACACAGGTCTGTTTAGTTCTCTGTCACAGCTATGTTATGGGTTGTGCATGTTATTGACTGTGACTGACCCACTTGCTGGGTGGTGCTACTCGCTTGGTGGTGTGCTCAATATGAACACCCCAATTGCACACCATAGCCACAGTTGCACACGAGATGCTGCGTGCCACGCATGGCCCCATGACATGATGTGGTACAGGCTTTCGGCAGCCTCTGCCACTCATCACACCCGCCAACATGTCGCTCAGCACCCATCCTGGGGGTCTGCAGCTGCACGCTGTGCCAGGCTGTGTCGTGATGTGTGGTCATGTGCGTTACGTGTCAACCTTGTCGTAGTGCATGACAATGGACTCTTACGTGTCGTGATGTGATGTGGCCACTGCTACCCACCACAGCCGCCAACGTGTAGCTTCACAACCATCTTGCCATATGGCACGCCGTGCGATGCTATGTCATGACGTGTCGTGCTGTGCCGTGACGTGCCCTGCAGACTGCATCGGGTCAGCTGGTGCGCAACACCCCCAGTGAGGAGGTGCTGTGGGGCTACACCACTCAGCTGGCAGCAGTGCTGAGGGCAACACACTCCATGGGACTGGCACTCAGGCCGGCGACACTCTCGGCAACCAAGGTGTGTGGTGTGGATTCCATTGCTGCTCACTCCTGTCATCGTGGTGCCATGGTGGTTTTGGAGGCAGCTGTGTTGAGACCGAATGGTCCTGGTGGGGAGGGGGCACTATGCGAAGGTTATGTTTCCTGGGTTGCACAGCAGCTCTACTGCTTGTGTACTGTTCCCCTCTCCCACTGCTTTCAACCGCACCTATTTCCACTCCCCCCCCCCCAAAACACACGCAGGTGCTGGTGACCCCCGTTGGTCGGCTGAAGGTGTGTGGGCTGGGTGTGAGTGAGGCCCTGGCGGGTGAGGTGGTGCCCTCAGGGGCTGAGGACCTCCTGCAGCTGCAACGAGATGATGTCGTGGTGAGCAGGCCGCTAGGGACTTGGCAGTCATCAGACTCAGGCTGCTGGGCTGCAAGTTTTTTTGGGCTGCATGTCTTTTTTTGGGCTGCATGTTTCAGGCACTGGAGTACAGTACAGTACAGTACAGTACATGTGCCCACACCCACTGACGCATGCAAATTCAATAGTCGACTCAGCGCCCAAGGGTTGATACTCATCTTGCAGCATCGCTGCCGCTCAGCGGCAGGCTGGGGGTGTGAAGCCCTCGCAACTCATTCAATCGGCAGGCTGCTGTGTTGCTGAAGTACATGAACAGCTCCTTGTTCTTTCCCTTACCGTGCTGTTTTGCTGCGCCAGGCACACTCGATACACCTTGCGCTACTGTACTACTGCTGCGCCAGGCACACTCACTTGCGGCCTCAGCACTGTGACTCACCTCCTGTGCTGCCTCACTGCTGCAGGCCATGGGTCAGCTGTAGCATGCAGCAGCGCACTTCAACTTTCGCTACTGTACTGCTGCTGCGCAATGCACATTCAACCTTCGTCTCAGCGCTGGGTTTCCTGTACTGCCGCACTGCTGCAGGTCATCGGCCATGCATGCAACAGCGCACTCCACCTTCCACTACTGCCCTGCTGCTGCATCGTGCACACTCACTTTTCTTCTCAGCACTCAAACCCAAATTTCAAAACACTCCTATGTTGCTGCACTGCTGCAGGCCATGGGTCAGCTGCTGCTGCAGCTGGCATGTGCCGTTGGTGGCCTGCCCAGCCCCAGCCTGGACTTTGCGCACGCCCACTACAGCCCCGAGTTTGTGCGCCTGCTGATGCTGCTGCTGGGTGTGGCGGACGGGGGTGGCTTCAGCTGGAGGGCTGTGAGTGCCCTGCTGGGGGAGAGGCTGCTGCTGGACATGGATACACTCGCCATCTTCAACGAGCAGCTGGTGAGTACATGTGTAAGAGCGATATGGGTTACAAGGCTGAAGAGCCTTGTGTGTACATGTGTAGTTTGGGTATGTATGGGGTGTATGTGTGTTGTTGTACAGCTTGTGAGCATGTACAGAGGATGGAGGTACATGGTGGCAGGCCTAGTGGGTGGGTGGGCACTCTTGGAAAGGCTGCTGCTGGACATGGACACACTCGCCATCTTCAACGAGCAGCTGGTGAGTGGGGTCAACGTGGACAGTTGGGTGAGCGGGACAATGCGTGTGTGTGCCGACCAATTGGTTTGTGTATCTTTGGTTGCCTACATCTTCACTGCTGCCTGGCATCATCGCCATGTCTTCACCCACCCACACCCCTCACACAGCTGGATGCCTTGAGTCGTGAGATCAACTGCCGCCACTGCAAATGCCCCCAGCATGCTACTCCTCTCTCCCATGTCCTGCACCCACCACAGTGAGCTGAGCTGCAGACCCGTAGTGTTAGTCAGTGGGGGCCACACTCAGCTGCTGAGACATCCTGTGTGCTGATCTCCCCGTGATCCTTTCTTCATGGTTCGCCCCTTCATCCTTTGCTGCTGCTGCTGCTGCTGTTGCTGCTGCCTCTCACCCGCCCACCCACCGCTCCCGCAGCTGGACGCCTTGACTCGCGAGATGGAGAACGCCCGTTTGTTCCGGCTGGTGAGCAAGCTGGCGTTTGTGACGGACCGGCCTTCATCGGACGTGGGCGCCGCATCCGGCGACACGGGGAACTCCTACCTGCTGCAGCTGTTCCGCGATTTTGTGTTCCACCAGGGAGAGCGGGACGCTGGCCGGGTGATTGACTGGGGACACATTGTGGAGAACTTGAACAAGGTATGTAGACACAGAGAGTGCATCCAGTTTGTGTGTGGGGGGGGGGGGGCAGGTGCTGAGCGGGCGTGAGAGAGGGTGAATGGGGCCGCTGACGGGTAGGGCAGGTGCTGAGAGGGTGTGAGAAGAAAAGGGAGAGGGGCAAGAGAGGGGGGAGAACAGAGGGGACAAGAGGGGGAAGGAGGGAGATGCATATGTGGGGTGTGGGAATAGCTGTGAGTGTGGGGGTTGCTGGCATGTGCATGTGCGCGTGTTTTGAAAGGGTGTGCTCGTCCTCGTGGTTGAGAAGGGATGGTTGTTCAAGCTTGGTTGTGCTTGTGTAACCAACCGGTGCCTTTGGTACCCCATCACCAGCGCTGCCTGACTGAGGCCAGAAACTGCTGCTGCTGTTGTGGTGCTGCAGTTGGATGCAGGTGTGTCGGAGCAGGTTCTGCTGCAGAGCCGTGACGAGCGGTCACTGCTGGTGGTGTCATACGCTGACATCAAGGTGCGTGTGTGCCTGGGGTACAGCCACGATGCTGCCGGGGCTGGGGGCTGGGGGGCTTCGTGTGATGCAGAAGGGTGTGTGTCGATTTAGTGGCACGGTGTCGGCACCCTTCGCAGCGCTGGGCACTGAGCTGTGCAGCTTTTAGCCAGCCGGACATACGTGATACCGAGAGTAGGTGGGGCGGCTGTGTGCCTGTGTGCATGAAAAGGAGCACCGCATGTTTGCAGGTGTGCTGCAGCATCTCATATCGGTAGCACATGTGCAAGGCAATGCAGGGATCTTCTGCTGCCTTGTTCGCTCGTGCTACTGGCACATTTCTCTTGCTGACCTGACTCTCATCTGCGTCGTTTGCCGTGCTTTGCTCTGCTATGCTGTCTGCACATTGTCCTGCAGCGCTGTGTGGAGTCCGCAGTGTCAGAGATACGCACGCGCGGTGCGGCAGGCAGCAGCAGCCAGACGGCAGGCACAGGCAGCGGTGTGGGCATGATGAGGCCTCCAGCGGGAGGCTCACACATGTACCACCGGGGCGGCCTGCACCATTTAGGGCCTAGGTAGCAGCAGCAGCAGCAGCAGCAGTCGTCACAGCGCGTAAACGGTGCGTACCTACATGATGGAAGCATCGTGGGACTGTTGCAGAGTTGGTGCTTGGTGCTGCGTTAGTCACGGATGTGATTGGGAGCCAACCATATGGCTTGAAGAGCTGCTGCAAGAGTAGCTTCAGGGATTGGTCTGGAGTTGGCTGTGTGTGAAGGCCGGCCGTTGTCGTTGGCGTAGGCAGTACCAGTCATGTGAGTTGAGGCCAGCCGCTGGCCTCAGCCACAGTGTGGCTGACCTAGGGTTTAGGGTTTAAGGGTTGACTCTAAACCCTAAACCCAGGCTGGTCAGGAGGCTTCTGAGGGTGCTCATTGAGGCAGTGGCTCTGCACCTCCATCAGCTCCCAGCGTATGGGTGGCGATTGAATTTTTGGTGCTGCTCTGACACAGCAGCACGTGTAACATTCTCTCACTCGCGGTCACACTCTAACTGTCACTCTTGCCTGCTTGCTTGCATTGCCGCTGCGCAAGCCAGCTGGGGGCGTGCTCTCGGCGAGCTGTAAATGTGCATTTGTGCATTTTTGCTTGTGTTCCGCACAACGTAGTGCACAAAGTGATGTCAGTCAATCGTGTGCGACCAGCATCGGGAACTGGCGCCAACATGCGATTGCGGCCGTCCATGGGTGCCTGGCCAATGCATGCGGCATGTGTTTGTTACAAGTACTCCTATTGTCAAACCCCTGAAGTAACAGTCAGCCTGCAACCAGCGCCAGGTTGATGTGTGTACCCAAACAAACAGCTGCCGGCTCACAAGGCATGACTAGTGTCACCCTGCAAAGGCTGCAGCCTTCTGAGGCTCCAAAGAGTTGCGCATGCACACACCACATCTCACAAGGACTGCCAAGATTCACACAGACTGCCCTGCAACACTACGGAGGTCAGGCTCTGTTATGGGCAACAGCAGCTGTGCCATCCTAGGTCGTGAACATGCGGCCAGCCAAACACCACACACGCATGCAGCATCCCTTGATCAGGGTTGACTGCTTTATTGTTTGGTAAGGTCATCTATAGCCTGGCCTGGCTGTTCCAAGCCTCCAACTCGCTGCCAACACCATAGCCTTTCGGCTATTGGGCTTACGCCCAGTTGCAGCACCCTTCTTCAGGGTTGTTCAGCTAGCTGCTCATACCAGCAAAAAGTTTGAACTTGTAGTCAGGCCCCGTGCATGTTCCCCCTTGTGCAGGGGCCACGGGTTGTTATAAGAGAGTCACCCCTTCTGCAGGGGTCAGTGGCTGATCAAGACAATGTCAGCTCCACCAATGCACAACATCAGCCGGCAGGAAAACCGCTGCGGAAGAACTCTCTCCCAAGGGCCAAGTGCTAGTGTTGGAGACTCAACCCCTAGGGGTTGGAGGCCTGCGCTCCATGCTCAGCCGCAGGCCTTTCAGGCTGCTGTCGAGCCGAGTGTTGCACGGCACAGCAACAGCTACCGCACAACACAGCACACAGAACAACAGCATCATAACACTGCAAACAAGTGACAAGACAGCAAGCACCTGACCAGCATCCCTGCATTGTCACATGCTGCGCAACCATTCAAAATTATTCTGGCTGCAGGGGATCAGCTAATGTTTTAGCTGTCCGTACTGCCTACATTCCCCCAGACAACAACACCCGTTGATCCCGAGCATGCCACTAATGCTGCCCTGGCCAGCACACAGCAACATTGAACTTTCCCCCAAAAAAACGTACGAGCCCCATAGTATGACATACCAATCCCTGGCACGACCCCACTCCAGCACACATCAGTATACACAATCAGCCGAGCCGTACAGCTGGCTGTGCAGGACCGAGGCAGCAAACTAACCTTTGTCTTGTTGAACAAGTAAGTACTTGGTACGTGTGTAAAATGGTGATAAATAAAGACAGTGGAAGGGAAAGAAGGTAGTAAAAAGATGGAAAGGGGGATGTACGATAATAGTACAGCCACGACATGTAAAGCCTCGCACCCACTGCCCAACTTGGCAGGCAGGCTGAACCTCCACTCTCCACTCTCCACTCTCCACTCTCCGCTCTGCACAGAGCAGTACTTGGAGCAAGCCCCGACCATGTGTTGCGGCCACACAACAAACATTCTTATACCGCACAGGACCTTGCCAGCACCCACCTTGAGTACCAGCACACACACTATGTGCACACACATGGTAACCTCCAGATTTTGAACACAACAACGGTGGGGCAAAACATCACCAGAGGATCCTGGTGTGATAAACACCACTCACCAACGTGTGGGCAAGGGAACACTGCCACCAACTTGGTGTTGAACACCCCTGGATGTGTTGCAGACACTGGCATAGCAGCAACTGAGCTGCACCAGCAAAACAGAAATACCACAGCACAAGTGTTACGATGGCTGTGTTGTTTTGGTCTGGACATGAGGCATGTGTGACTAGTCAGGAAGCATGGTGGGGTTGATGTCCAGCCGCAAAGGATACAGTGTTGCCACACATCTCTCAGCCGCGGCTGCCACAACTGCTGCACCCAAGGCACTAAGCAACAGTAGCCCAGAGAGCAGCATATACGGCAGGGAACGTGTCGTACGAACTCCCACAGTTGCATACGCTCCAGCAAGCACACGATGAACGTTCCGGTCACGACTAGTTATGACCACTCAGCTCCCAGTTGAGTAAACACCACCCACACAGCGTCAGCGCCCAGCTGCACACCACTCTATGGGGCCCGCCAAGACGTACGAACACATCAAGCATACACCGTGCGGGTAGAACGCACACCGACCCCACTCCCACACACACCCGGTTCCGCCAAGACGTACGAACACATCAAGCATACACCGTGCGGAACGCACACCCACCCCACTCCCACACACACCCGGTTCCGCCAAGACGTGCGAACACATCAAGCATACACCGTGCGGGTAGAACGCACACCGACCCCACTGCCACACACACCATCACCAGCATGCTGTTGTGAGCCGTATGACCAGTGCTTGCATCTGATATCATACCGGATGTAGGGTGACCCTAAATCAGTTGTCGATTATGCTGTGCTATTGGCAGCTAGCTGAACAGGAGGTGCAGGGGTAACAGGTGTGACTGGCAGGGGGATAGGTCCAGGTTCCAAGCCCAGGTTGAAGTCTTGGGGAGGAGGGTTGGGACAACACAGGCAGGCAGGGCTGGGGACTTGGAGGCCAGCGCCACGGCCAATCTGAATGAGTCCGGGCTGCAGGAGTGATGCAGCAGCAGCAGCACATGAGCACGGTGAATCAGGTCAGTTATTGGCGGTGCTTGCTGCCAGTATGATCCTGGCAGTGCTCCTTTGGGGCGTGCTTGAACTGGCAACACATATGATGCTGCAGGGAAAGGACGCATGAGGCTGCACAGCCATGCAGCAGCGTCAGTGTGGCTTTTTGCAAACGCAGACAGAGGAGAGCGGTCAAGAGCCGTTTCAACTGAGAGCTGGCAAAGCGTGCCGTGCAGCCGCCGTTGCTGCTATGTGATGCAACTAAGCCTGCAGTCTCACACATTGATCACTCTGTGAGTCATACTTGACGGAAGTCTGACAGTCAGCATCCAGGAGTCTTCAAAGGACTTCCAGGCGTCTGACTGGCAGACTTCAGTCAAGTAAGGTTCACAGAGTGATCAACGTGTGAGACTGCAGGCTTCAGGCAGGCTACATTCCCAACCCTATACCCTACATTCCCAATCCTAAACCCTAAACCATAGATTACAGGTTGCCTCAAACTTAACACACACCTGACAGGGCTGCCTCTGAACTCCCCAGGGTGCCCCAGCCACAGCCCCAGCGGCTGTGCCGTACTGCTTGCTCATTTTGAAGAAACTGGTGGCAACGGCGTTCTGGAAGCTGCTGATGACGGCTGGCCCACGTGGGCAGTGACTCCTGGCGTCCAATGGCAAATTGATCCTGGCACACATGTTCACGTTGCCCTGCAATTTAAAACCCAGTTACAGTTGCGATACACAGTAACGGTGTGTTGTGAAGTACGATTGACACTGGCCCTAGGGTGCTTCAGCTTCAGCTTCACTCGGCATGCACTGCGCAGTGCTGTTAGCACTCCTGCCATGCAGAGCACTTGCATCAATGCTGTCCCAGGCAAGGCTGCGGCCACACCAGCCCAGCCTTGCAGCAGCACCAGGTTGAGGCCAGACATGCAGAAGACGCTGTCGGCTGACATGGTAGGTATAGTCAGATCTTGCTTGATTTGTTGGGAGGAAAGATGAACACTGACGCTGCAGCGTGCTGCATAACGGTGCCCTTTGCTGACATTCCCTCATACATGGCAGCTGCTTACCTCGGTTGTTGAGACAATCCTGAAGGGGGTGAAGTCAAAGCCCACACCCACACCCACGTCACACTGACCATGAACCTCAGGCCTGCAACAGTACAGCAACACATCACACATGCAGAACCTAGGATCAACCTTCCCTGGGCTGAGTGGTGTTGAGACTACAACTGCAACAGCCACACATGGGTGTGAGGCTGCACACCAATAGTAACATGCAGGCAGGACGATCACACTATTGATCAGGAAAGCTAGCCTAGCCTAGCCTGAAGTCAGCTAGCTAGCCTAGCCTGAATCCACGCAGGCACTACCTCTGTACGTGCACCAGTGCACACTGCCTCGCCAAGACATGTCATGCTGATGGCCCACAGCTGCTGTCACCGTGGAGCCACACAGGCACTACCTCTGTACTTGCAGTGCTGCACTGCACGTGCAGTGGTAGTGCATGTGTGGCTTCCCGCTAACAGCGGCTGGCTATCAGCATGACGTGTCATGGCAAGGCATTGTGCACGTATACAGGGCTCACGTCCACCACCGGACACCTTATGGCATGCTGAAAGGTGTGTGTATGTGTGCCGCACAAACGGTGTCTATCCGAACAGCGCATGTCAGCATCTTAGTACACTCAGCAGTACAGTCCGTAGGCTGCGCCTGTCATTGCTTGTACAAACACAACAGCATCCTTTGGCGCCGCCGAATCCCCGGTGCCTGCGCTGTATGTGGCGGCCGCCATTTGAGGTCTGCATCTATACAACCACCGGGCATGGGATATGTTAGCCCAACATGCGGCGCACTCTCAATCAATCATAGTGGATGTCATGCCAAATGTCGCATCAGTAAGCCACCTCACACATGCATGGCACGCAAGGACCCGGCAGCATGCTGTGCAATTGCCAGCACTGCTGGCAGTGATCACTAATAGTGATGCTTGTGATGCCTTGTGCCCTCAGGGTGCCAGCAGAGTGTCATGTTCTCCCCATCCTGCCACCGCCCCCAACCCCCCTGCACTCACACTCCAGGCTGGTAGTTGCATGGGAGGTTGCCCCCAGCTGCTGCGGCAGGGATGGTCGTCTGGCCAACCAGGGCCGTGAGGTAACCCCGGGTGTCTGCCCTGGCGTTGAACTCAACATCGGATGGCAGGAAGCACATTTGAACAGGAGTGGGGCCTGGCCTGGGTACGTCAATGGGTTCTTCGATTGGATCGACTGGGGGCTCTATGATATCTGGCACTTCTGGCACGTCTGGTGCCACTGGTTGGAACTGTAGAAGGGCAGGGTGACAGCAGAAAGGCGGCAGTTCAAACGGGTGCAGCATACTTTGTCAGGGAGCGGCCGATCATACAAATTGACTGAAATACATGACTGACAGAAGGAAGCAGACTGCACAGTCACTACGGTACGGTACTGTACTGCACGTGTCGAGAGCGCCCGTTTCCATGCACAGTTACAAGAGGAGGCACTAGCAAAGCGCGGCATTCGCTTTGCCACATGCAAGCACCCAGGGAGGCTGGTGCCAGGTGCCCGAGAGGCATAGCTTACGGATACAGCAAGACATGCACCTCCATCCACAGCCTGAGTCCATTCAATAGTTTGGAACTACTGCCACCAGGCAGGGACCAGGGGTCAACGCACCTGGCAGATGCGGGGATCTGTGGCTGTCGTCACGGTCAACATCTGGCGCACCCAGTCAGCATCATACCTATAGAATAGCACACACCATGTGTACGGCCCAGCGGCCATGCAAGTGTCAGATGACGTCCAAAAGAGTATTCAATTAGCGTCGTAGGTCAACATGCAGGCTCTCTTTAGACACGCACCCATCAGATCATCAGATACAGTCGGTGATGACTGCGCTGCTGCTGCTGCTGCTGCTGCTGCTGCTGTTGCTGTTGCTGCTGCTGCTGCTGCTAAGAGAGCACCCATTTCAACACCAGCCATGCGGCGCATGCACTGCGTGGGCTGATGCACATCCTCATACCTGCTGGGTGTGTTGTCCAAACAACCCACACCAAAGCAGGCAGTGCTGTGGGCGGTCAGCAGATTCACCATGTCTGCGAGCAGCACACAAGTAACCATCAGTCGTTCAGTCAGCCTGACTGAGTACTGGTGCGGCATGTTGATCTATGTTACAGACATTGCAGCAGAAGGACAATGAGAGCAAACACACGACAGGCTGTAGCTTGTGAATGCAATGCGGTGTGTTGGATATCAGCACATCCTTCTTGTTCTGTGCTGTGCTGCAGCGCCAACGGCTGTGCTGTGCTGTGGTCTTAGTGCTGGTGTCAACTGCCCATGGGCAACATGCCTTAGTCAAGCCCTGTGCCAGTAGTAAGGTGGTGCAACTCAGTTTCCACACATCACCAAGGCAACCAACACAAGCAGCAACACTGCAGTGCACTCTCTTGCGACGTGTTATGTCTCAACTTATTGAGCGCTTTCAAGAGCCGCTGAGCTGAGCCGAGCTGCAGCACTCACCAAAGCCGGTCATGCCATTGGTCCAGAAGTAGGATTGCTGCGGCACACAGCAGAAAACAGCAGCTGCTGGGTCTAGTGTCTGAGCAGCACTGCACAACTCAGGCTTGAAGCCAATTTCAGCAGGTACAAGCTGACATTTCATGACAGTCAGCACAATGCAACCCTACAGACTCTGTCAGGCTATTGCTGCTGACATGGTCCCAATGACACCACACAAAAAAGATAATGGTACACATCGGTGCTGGTGCAGTGTACGGTAGCTTGGTGTGGAGGCAGGGTACTGGCAGCTTGGTGTGCGCACACCTTACCACATCCGCAAGGCTTGAGTCTGCCACACTGAAGTACTCACACACTTGCCGAAGGTGGATAGATTACTGCCGCAGCTCAAAGATTGCTGGATCACTCACTGTGTGGAAAAGAGGCTCAGTGGGCGCTGGCAGGCGGCCGTCTGGGTCAAAGGTTGCACTGTCAGTACGCCCTGGCTGGAACTCCACATGAGGCCCACCACACCTTGCAACAGCTAGGAAGCCAGCATACCTGCATGCGCACACACGTTACACAGCGTAACATTTCGTGATGCAAATATACTCTCAATCGTCAGCAGAGCTGAGCAGGTATGCAACAGAGGACTCAAGGAATTTGCGGCTGGAAGTATTGTCAAGTGAGGTTTAGGATACCCTGCAACCCTGGTATGCTGCACGATTGTGTCCCATGTGCCACAATGCAGACTTGTACCACACGCTCAGTATCAGAGCAGCAACAGTGTGACCGGCACTCACACAAGGAGGTCTGCCAGTGAGACTTGTGCCCTTGTAGCAGGCGGCTCGTCAAACTCTGTCTCAAGCTTGATCTGATACAGCACCGCCTGCAATGCAAGGTAGAAGCAGCAGCAGCAGCAGCAGCAGCAGCAGCAGCACCAGCAGCAGCACCAAGGGTGCACCATGGTGTGTGGACATCAAGTCAATATTTTGTATTGCTGTCTCACAACTTTCAAACCAGGCTGCCTTGAGTCACAGGCCAGCCGCCAGCCGTGCATCTATGCATGTGCTGTCAACAAGGAAAACAAGAAACCTTCCGGGGCGCGTGTATTATAGGAATAGTCCCGAGTGCAGTTGGCTTCCTCTGAAGCCATCACCTATAGGAACACCAACTCCACACATGTCGGCGCCGAAGGCACTACGGTGTGTTTGGAATGGGCGCACGCGTTCCTACCCGAGCATATGGGTCCCCGGTACCAGCTCAGCTAGTAGGCTACTAGCAGTATTGCAATGTTTGCGCACGGCAGCCTTTATGACACTCCTGCATGCACTGGAAGGTGTGTGCACACACAAAAGACGCAAGGGCGCACAGCAGCTGCAGGTGCTTACCAGGGCATTAGTCATGCCGGTGTTTTCACGACGGTTGAAGGTTGGATCTGAGCCGTACTGCACGTTGGCGGCACCGTACCTGCACACAAGGGACGGGACGTCAGGAAGACAAAGCAAACGATGCAACGTTGACTCAGCCTTGCGAAGGCTCCAACCCACTGACTCAGAAGCAAACAATCCATGCGTAAAGGCGCGGTGTAGGGGCAACCTGTAATGTGGAAGTGCGCGGCCTCACGCTGGGTGCTTTTGAGTGGTACTACTAGTAGCACAGGGTGCAGCCTGCTGAGTGTGCGTGGCACTGAATAGAGCGGTGAGGGCGCCCGCCGGCGTTGCGCATGTCTTCAAATGCAGCACTTCCTTACTTTGCCTCCAGGCTTGTGAAGGGATGCTCTGGCAGGAAAGCTCCTGTAGCCAAGTCGATAGCAGCCTCCCAACCGCCCACACACTGAGGGCCTACGGCATCACATGGTGCCAGCTCCCAGCGCAGAGAGCCGTTGCAGCCAAACCGAGGCCGGGTTGTGTCACCAACGCTGCCGGTGTTGCCGACGTCAAAGGTGCCGCAGCTGCGAGCGGACGAACAGAAGCAGCAAAAGGGGTTGGTGGTGGTTGTATAGAGTGAAAGGAGGGCTGTATGACAAAGTGCAGGGTGAGGGGATGTAGTGCCATAATTCGAGGCAGTGGCTGCTCTGAGCTTGGTGAACACCACAACACACAGCGCAAGCCTCGTCTGCGCCAGTTGATGTCCAAAGCAACTAATCTAATGTTGGTGATGAGCAGCACATGATGATATCACCACCACCAGTCACATTATGCAAGTTTTTGTATCAGTGGCGCTGCCCCTGAACCGTCCTGCCAGTCACTCACTCATGGAACGCCATGCGGATCTTCATTTACCAATAGAGGTTTGCAAGCACAGCAGCACAACAGCAGCAACAGCAGCAACTCAGTAACTTGCATGAGGGTGGCAAATTTGCTTGTTTAAACTGCCACTGACAGTATCAAGAGCTGTGCTGGGCGAACTAGTGTGCACCAGTGGAACTGAGTTTTGAGCATGCCAACACACCCCAAAACAGGCTCAGGGTTCCTCTGGCTTACACTCCACAAGCAAACCAACAAATTGTGTTTTGCACACAAGTGAATGTTGCAGCAAATGAGGGTTGCTTGTGTAGCCCCAGCTCAGCTGGAACAGTGCTTGGGTCGTTTGAGTGGGTCCAGGGTATGGTTGCCAGATGCTTTCCTGCTGTTGCTGCTGGTGCTGGTGCTGCTGCTGCTGCTGTCGTGCACTGTGATCAAGGGTATGCTGCTGTTTGCATATTCCAATAGTGGCATTCGGTACTCACAAAGAGTCGAGCAAAGCGGCCACATGTCACTGCCCGGCCAAAGATGCGCTGAGCAGCCAGTGTTGGCGGTGTGGTTCTGCCTGTTGCATCCACAAAGTCGTGGTCAAGGGCGTCCATGAATGTCCAGATCTTGGAGCCTGCATGACATGATGATCCAGTAACACGGTGTTATCATTGGGTGTGCCTGCACGTCAGCTGTAGTGTAGAGCAAGCACGGCTACAGGGCAGCCTGCTGACAATGCGGTATGGGGTGTTGAGTTCATGTGATGTGCAGGCATATCACCCACAGTCAGCTGCAAACAGGTAGGGTGACTATTGGCTTGTGCCCTCGCCAACCAGCCCCTTGACACAGGGCTGGAACACACTCAATGGCTGTTAGCCCCCGCCACATGCAGCTGGGCAGTTACCCTGCGGTGTTGACTAATGCAATCTACCTGGGTGCTGCAGGCTTCTTCACAATATTACAATGGTGCCTGCAGACCCCTGGTACGTGTTGCAAGCAACCTAAAACCACCAACAGACCCCCACAAGGAGAATGCAATCACCTATCTTTCTCCAGGCGAGCTGCTGACTTGGCGGGATAACAGTTCGGTCCGTCGATAGTAGCCAGTTCGTCGCAGGAGGCTGCCATGCTACCTGCCATGGTGTAAGTCTGCCCCAATTCACTATTGCGTGGGACTGTGGGAACATGCATGCCAACATGCACGTGAGAAGCGCCAGCCGGGCCCAAGCAGCAGCTGGAAGCATAGCGCCTGCAGTTTGACATGCAGAAGTTCATCAGCATTAATTGAATTCTCATAAAACGGTGATCAACTGGACATTCGGCCTGCTTACCTGGTCTGCGGCGTAATTCGCAGATTGCTTGTGGCTACTGATGGATTGACTAGTTACGCAAATGATTTAGATTATGATGGCTATGTAGGCTTTACATGCGTTTCTGCGATCCCATCAAGCTGCATTGCAGCGAGCCAGCACCCTTAAGCGGCTTTTTCAGCGGCATGTACGACAAGCCGGCGAAACGTCTCCTCCATACACTGCAACTGTCAAAACAGTTTTAATACGATTTCACATCAAGTGAGAGTTGGGAAGAGCGATCGCAGTTGTGTGAGAGATGCAACACGTGCACAGTTGGTGGATGTTGGGGACGTCCTGGGGAGTCGAATTGTTGCACCTTGAGACAGGCTGAAGCCATCCGCACCCTATGGACACATGAAGCATATAAAATTTGGCTGCACACGCTCACCCCACCCTACCCTGAAGGTCAGTACGTGTAAGTCCTCCCTCAGTCACTACACGCATGGCACTTGCTGTCAAGCATACAGAGTGATCCAGGCCACAAGCAGTTCTTCAACAGTAGCAACCGTAACCAAGGCCTTCAAACGCACCAGGAGCAATGGATGTCGTAAAGGGATGGGCAGGGACCGAACCTGCACCACCATGCTGCCCGGTGGCTGCTTATCCCAGCAGCACACAGGACACCACAGTCCCACGCCGGGACCCCAGGCTGACACTAGCACTGCTGAGGTTGATCGTGATGCTGCCCAACGAATGCAATGTGCAGCAACTTGCTTCGAAGACAATACTAAAAGCTGGCAGGGTCACGCCCAACACTTGCATGCCAGTACGTAGCAGCTGCTGCACTGTGCTGCCACCCTACCCCCTGCTGTGCTGTTTGCTGGCGCCACACACCCCATGCACCACAAGGCCCTACCTAAGAGCTGGTGAGGCTTGCCGAGCTGTAGGGGCACCAAAGCTGGCTGCAGCTGCAAGCACTGTCACCTTGCTGCATGGGATGTCTTTGCTGCCCTGTTCTGCTTCGATCAACTGGGGGCCGGCTGCTACTATGCAGGTGACCAGTGCTGCTAGGTGGTGACATCCTGTGGGCAGCCTTGCACTGGCCTTGACCTGAGGACTGCTCATGCTGATGGTACTGTCACTGGTGTACCTGCAGCGTAAAAGGAAAATTCCCCATGCCTCCCACCTCCCCCCGGCCCTGGCTGCTGGACTGATGTCTGTAGCTTGCAGTGGCCCCGCCGAACGGCGACATGCAAGCGTGAAGCAGACTCCGTGCCTCCCTACCACTGACCATAACCAATCCACTTCACCAGCAAACAATACTGCTGGTGTCACATGGTACAATGCCCTTCAACTACTGCTGCCGCTTGGCGGCTGCTGTCATGCGACTGCGCTAGCAGAGCAAAGCATAGCCTAGTGACTGCTTATGTTGCCTTCCACCCACCCCACCCATTGCCCCATCCGTTGGCCGAACCTGCTGCTGAGCACTGTGTCTGTAGCTTGTAGCGGCCCGCTGAACGATGGCTTGCAAGCGTGAACCAGACACAGCATAGTCCATCCATTCGCCCTCCCTCCTCCGATACCCCCTGCTGCTGTGACCTTTCCTTCTGGCTTGGCTGGCGTGACACCTGTGCGCACCTGTGGAGCCTACCTGACAGCTGGAGAAGTGGGGAGGGCTGCTCAACTGTTGTAGTACACTGCTGGTCCAACCTGTGGCGTAGCCTTGCTGCTTGTGACGATTGTTGCAGCCCTGCATTGCTGGTGTTTGATGTCACTTGCTGCCGTGTGTTGGGATGTCCTTTGCTGCACTGATTTTGGCTGGGCCTGGGGGACTGCTGATGCTGTACGTGCGCTGCGCTGTTGCTTGAGATGTCAGTGCTGCCCTGCTGTTGCTGAACCTGGGCACTGCTGGTGCTGACGCATGTGACCCACCGCAGCATCATCGTGTCCCTGCAGCGCAAAAGACAAGCCTACCTGACCCCTCCCATCTCCCCTGCCCCTGCACAGTGTCTGTAGCTTGTAGCGGCCCGCCGAACGATGGCTTGCAAGCGTGAACCAGACAAAGTGCCTTTCTCTTGCACCCACCATCCCACTGTCACCACTCTGCCCCCATCCACACTGGTGCTGCCACCCAACTCAAGCCCCCGGGCACACTCGACTGCTGTGTGGCTGGTGCTGCCTTTATGCTGCTGCTGTGCTGTGTCTGTGGCTTGCAGCGGCACGCCAAACGGGGCATGCAAGCGTGAACCAGACAAAGCACTGCATGTCCAACAACCTCCACCCACCTCACTCACCCCCTTGTGCTGCTGCTCTGCTGCCCACTGCTGCCGTTGCTGCTGCTGATGTTTCCTGGTGCGGCTGGTACGCCAACACAAATCTCTCGTGAAAGGCCAAAGGGCCCGGCGACCTGCTGCCTGCGAGCGGACACCTGCACTGCCGCCTTGCCGATGTCTCTTTGCTGTGCTGCCCTTTACTCGACCTGGGGAGGTGCACATTGACTGATGATTGTCAGCTGTATTGAATCTTTGGCAACACTCAACAAGTCTCAAGCAGGGGCACCAGCTGGGCGCAACTACAAGACGGACCGAAAGCTGCCCGACTCACCTCACAAGCACCTCTTGCAAAGCTTCCGGCACAGAAACCACTATTACAGCATGGTGGGTAGTAAGGATGATGTCCGAGCTCGAAACCTTTGTAGTGCCTGTCCTGGCCGCAGCTGTAGCGAGCAGGGTACCGCGAGTTTGAAGGCAGTATGTTAGCCATGAACCCGTTTGAGGACTTGCTTGCAGGAGATCTTGGCTTTCCTGGGTGCAGCAACCCTTCATCCCGCTGCAGAGGGTTCCCAAAAGGTGGCCAACCCAACCCCTCAACTGCCCAGCACCGTGCCGCTGCACGCACTGAACGTGGCAAGGCTGCCGTGAACGGCAGCATCCGTTGAAGTGTTACAAGCCGGCGGTAGCTGTGATGGCGCAAACACACTACTGAGTCCCGCCTCCGTGCTTGACTCAAGCAGAAGTTCTGCTGACAGGAATGATAGGGTGCTTCTGCTGCGTTCATGCAGGACTTGACAGAAGCCATGCAAGACTCAAAACCAAAGGTAGGGCAACAGCAGCCAGCTTTTCGAATATTAGATATCGACAATATCAAGGTTTGGTGACACGTGGTCACCACGGTAGCAGTGAGTGTAGTGAGTTGAGCAGGACACATGCCTGGCAAACGGAACAGCTCCAAATGCTTTGGGTGAACATCAAGCAATCTGGCTGTTTGCCTCAGCCCAGTCTGCTGCGCTGGCGAGCGGCGAAGGCAGAGGCCTGCCACCCTGCTGCTGGTAGTCTCTGATCAGCACAAAACACCTCACAACCCACCACTGGGACAAGGAGACCTACGTACGTAGGAACTGTACTTTGCACTTGGGTTTGCCAGGTTGGCCTTGAGTGTGGTGCGTGCTGGGTGTGTAAGCCTCTGTGGTGGGTTCAGCCCAAAGTGGCAGCTTGGGTTAGGCATGGGCTCTGTGTTTTCAATTCTGTAGCTCGAGTTCGAATCATAGGGTGCACTCAACAACAGGAACTGCCAGGCACACAGGCATAAGACACGGGCCAGACAGCCACTCCACTGGCCACATCACAGCAACAAGCATGCCTTGCCATCACACCGGCTCGAGCACATGCAGATATTGGTCCCAAAACGCCTGCCCAATAATGTCAACAAACAATACACGCTCCTGGGGCTTCAAACGTTCAACAGGCGTGCCATCCTCCCTGTGTTTGACCACTACTGGCACTGTCTCACGTATCACAAGCGACCCCTTCTTGAACTGCTCCGGCAGCTGTGCATAGTTGATACCAAACTGGCTAAACAGAAGCTCATTCTTGAACCCAGCATCAGTTCCCTGTAAGCACACAGCACAGCAGGAACACAGGACGCCTGTTAGTAGCAAGCACCTGCAACAAAGCTCACGCTGCGCTAAGCAGCCGTGCAGACGGGCAAAGGAACTGCCAATCAGGACAGAAGAAGCTCTCTATTTTCAAGGCTGTTCATCTCACGTACAGACCTCCAGCCAAGATAACATGGACAGCTGGGAAGGTCCCACATGCGGTCACTGCTGCCACGTAAGTAGCAATTACACGGCATACTTGCCTTCAATATGTCTTGGGCCTCAGAAGGAGTCTTGCCAGACTTGACCAGACACCAATAGCATGTGTTGTACTGCAGGGGTGCAGACAATCAGCACATGAACACGTTGACAGAAACACGGAGTAGCTGGGCGCATGACTCTGCCCTCTAGATCTTCCAAAACATGACAGCACAGATGCAGCACAGAATTGAAGGATGATGACACCAGGACCCAGCACATGGTCTTATGACAGGGCCTTGTGTTGCTCCCTGCTGTGACTGTACGTTGCAGCACTACCAGACACTGATTGCATTGAGGTGAGTGGGCCTCATGTGTCTGTGGCACGCCCCCATATAATCATGTAAGCTGTAGCACCAACACAATGTTATCGTGATGATTCACTGGGTCCTGCACACCTGGTTGTTGATGTGTGTGTCTGCTTGACGCCATGACAGGTAGTCGCGCAAGACCGCGAAATTGGGGTAGCACACCGCCCGGCCGTCAAATACTGGGGTGTACAGCAAAGGCTGATCCCCCATGAACTGCTGCCAAAGGCGGACATAGTTGCCGGTGAAGCAGCTTACGAACGTAGACACCAGCTTGCTGGCACGTCGGCCTGAAACCACAATAGGCAGGGCAGGCAGCACCGTTCACAGTACAGTACAGGACAGGACACTACAGTACAGACATGTGGGACAAAGTTCCACCGCCGGCACTAGCCAGCGAGCCAAGGGCTCATGAGGATGGCCACAAAGAAGCATAGCAATGGCACATGCCGCTGTTGACGATTATGCTGACAAAACAGGGTCACTGAGAGTGGCAGCATGATGCCACTTGTGCAACTCAGGGATGCACCAACTGGGCAAACAGTCAAGCTGAAACTGAGAGTCGTCTGCGTTGCCGCACAACACCTGACCATGTGCGGAAGGGCGCTGTCCGTTGCGTGCCCTCACCATACAGGTTGGTGTCCTTGTGCAGGATGAAGCTGTACTCGTCACTCTCTCCATATGCCATGCGAGCCTCAGGAAACTCCCGCATGACGCACTGCAGAATGCAAGGCAGCAATCGACACAAACATTAGGCGGGGCCAGCTGCAGTGGAAGGCATCAGCAACATGTATCTGCTTGGCAGGTTCACCTGACAGGGCTGGGGTGGATGAACCAGGCAGCTGGCCTCTGCAGCTCAAAGCCAGCTGCATGTTCCCCTCTTGTTGAATGAAGCAGGCAGCTGGTTCATGCTGCCTGCCAAGCTAGTAGGCCAGCTGCCTGCACGATTGCCTGCAGCTGGTTCATACTGCTGTGCAGGTTGTACAGGTAGCTACAACCTGCATGTGCAACTTGTCCAACTGCAGAAACCTCACTTGCCCACTGTGAATATCTCTATTGCGTGCCTTTGCTGGCACTATCCAAGGAGGTCTGCTTCTTTGGCACCACGCCGGGGTCCCAACACCGGTTGTCCCAACAGCCTGTCACTGCAGCATGACTGACCTTCGCACACTCATCCATCAAGTCCAGAGCGCGCTTGTCATTCGGCTTTTCAAAGCTGTGAGTTGTGCTGAACCTGCAGCATAGTACACAGACATGTACAGACTGGTTGGTGATGATGGTTTTGGTGGCGGCGGCGGTGGGTGTGTGCAGTGGCTGCACTGCTGACCCTCAGCACCCACTTTGTGAAGCCCTTGCCATCAAGTCGGATGACGATCCAACAACCAGGCAACAAGGAGTCGTCCAGTTCAAACCTCTTGACGTACTCATACTTGCTATTGGCCATTGCTGCAAGTGATCTCGGCAACTTGTTGGGAGTTGGAGAAAGCCTGAGGGGTGCTAGACGCTGCGCAAACATTGAGAAGGAAGCTGGTATGCCTTTTGTGGCAGGTAAAAGCCTTAATACAGCTTTGTGTGTCCTAAACCGTTCGGATGACTAAAAGACAGCAGACTTGACAGGATGCAAAGCCCTCTCAGAGTGACCCAAGTAATTCTTGGATATCACAATATCACCAATGAACCACTGCCACTCCGATGCTGTCTCGATACCGCCCTGGTGCACCATCAACTGCTCAGTCCCACCATCAGCAAGGTTGGCAAGAACCATATGCCAAGGGCTGCATCTGCATGTAATCTGCCTATTAACCGTGATACTCGGGTACCTGCTAGTGCACTGCTGGTGCTAGCAGCGCCAGCCCAATATTCAACCCCCCAACAGTAAAGAAGAACTCGCACTGGCTGGCCCCAGCAGCAACATGGCCATGTTCCCTGGCCAGAGGGAGCTGCGCCATGGCATGATACAGAAGATCTCCGATAAGATTCAAGCAGCAGTTCTATCTGTTGGCCGCACAAAGGAGGATCTGAAGAAGTACACACTCAATATCGAGCAAACCGCCTGGACCAATTCCAAGGGGGTGCAGGTGTGTCGCTTATTGTGGGTGTTGCACAAGTGGTTGGCGGACCTCCTGCACTATCAGCACTAGCAGTGGTCAGCCCTTGCCTTGCTACACTGCTGAATGTAGCCACACTTGCCAGTGTAGGTGCAGCACGGCAGCAGCAAGCACTGCACAAGCTCGCTGCAGCCACAACTTGCTGTGCAATTGCAATTTCAAAGCAGTGTTGAGGCAGTTATGCAACAGTTCACCAAGAATGCCCAAACACCCTTTCTTATAGAGCAAGTACAGTAGCAAGGTTGTGCTGGCCGCATTTCTTCCATGTTGGCTTGCAGGCGGACTACGATCGATGGGTGAATGACTTGGTGGGCAAGCTGAACAAGAGTGCCATGCAGCAACAGGGCCAACAGCAGCAGCAGCAGCAGCAGCAGCAACAACAACAACAACAGCAGCAGCAGCAGCAGCAGCAACAACAACAACAACAACTGCAACAACAGCAGCAGCAGCAACTGGCGCAGCAGCAGATGGGGATGCAACAGGGTGTACCAGGTAGGTGGGGCGCTAGGCAGTTGGTGCTCTGCAGCAAGTTGGAAGTATAGACTGGCTACCAACAGCTTGCATTGGCAGCACAGCGCGGCCAGAATGCTTGCAGAGTCATCACCTTTCAGATATGGTGGCTGTGCCAGTCCCCTGCACGTGAATAGCATGTCAAAACTGCAATGTGCTGCAGTGCAATGTGCTGCAGTGCATAGCGCTGCACTGTTGCACAAGCCCAGCTCAGGGGAGGCTGCAGTTTGACTTGCAGCCATAGGGTGTCAGCATTCACTGTGCAACTCTGGTGGCCGCAACATCAAGCGCGTCCACTGTACACTTTGCAGCCCCATCACCTGTGGACTGCTGCATTCTTTCACCCCCGCACAGCCCAAGAAACCAACCTAACATGCAGATGTTGGCTTTCCCAACAGGCACATGCGTGTGTAGATTGTCTGTTGCCGCATCCAAACCATGAGTGGCAACCCCTCAAGATGCCATGTGTTGCGCCATTGCTGCCAACTAACTGCAGGTCACTATCAGATGGCTCAGCAGTTTCCCGGGCAGCAGGTGGTCATGCAGCAGCAGCAGCCAGGCACAGCAGCAGGCGGCATGTACGGCGCGGCAGCATCATCAGGCATGGGGCAGTCCCAGGCCATGCAGTCCCAGGCTATGCAGACACAGGCCATGGCTATGCAGGTGCCAAACATGGGCATGCAGCAGCCCCAGCAGACAGGGCAAATGGCGGTGCACCTCCACATGCCACAGATGCAGCAGCAGCAGCAGCAGCAGCAGCCACAGGCAGTGCTGCAACAGCAGCAGCAGCAGCAGGCGATGCAGGTGCAGCAGCAAGCGGGGTCAATGCAACAGCAGATGCAGCCACCACAGCAGCAGGTGGGTCGGTTGGAAGGGAGGGAGGGTGGGAGAGACAAAGGGGCTTTGTGAGCAGGGCTGCACAAATCATGTGTGCATGCGTGGTGGTTCGCGCGTGTTGCATGCATGTGTGCGTGCGTGCGTGCGCGCGTGCATGCGCGCGTGCGTGCGTGGAGCTGCAAGTATGGTTGTACACAGTATGCTTGCATGCAGTATACTTGCACATAATATGCTTGCACATAGTATGCAGCCCTAATGCCCAAAGGGCTGCACTAACTTCTGCTTCAGGTGGGAAATGTTGGGTCGCTAGCAAAGTACAACCGAACAAGCTGGAGGCCCACTGCTGTCAGCAGACATATGCACTAGCTGTCAAGGTTCAAACTCAAAAAGACATGGTTTGAAATTCAAACAGGTCGAGCCTCGCCCGCTATAAGCTGCTTTCACCAGTACTTTCTTGTTTGCCTGCTGTTGTTCAGATGGGTATGCAGGCTGCCCAGACGGGCACCTCCCACCCTCAAGGCATCCACCCACAGCAGTCAAGTGACCTGGCCTTCCAGGACTTTCTGAACATCATGGCAGCCGGCAACGAGCCCAACAAAGCGCCCACGCCTAATCCCCAGCAGCAGCAACAGCAGCAGCAGATGCAGATGCAGGCGGCAACGGGGCCACCCAGTGGAGGTTTCACTGCGATGCTGGCGACACCTCCTACTGTTGCGACACAGCAGCAGCAGCAGCCTGCACAGCAGGCCCAGCAGCAGACTGGTGTGCAGGTGGGTGGGTGGGGTTGCTTGACATTTCACTTTCCTTTCTCAGCATTGAAGACAAGGTTTTGCAGAGCTCAACATGCCGTGTTGGAGCTGCCTTCGGATGCTGGACCAGCCAGGGTGACACACACGCACACTGCATGTTGCCAGGATGTTGCTTGTCATGATGCCAGCAGCAGCCAACAGTTGTGCATAGTGCCTATCGGACACAGCCTGGAACCAGCTCCGTCAAGGCCCTTTGCTTGCACCCCTGCAGCTCTCTGTCCCCTTCTCATGTAGAGCTGCCATGAAAGCTGCACCCTGGGTTTCCTTGCCCCTGTCATGGGGGACTGCTTTGATCCCTGCACCGGCGGTCTCTGTCCCTCTTTGCTGAGGGCTGCTTTGAAGGCTGCACCATGGATATCGTGAAAGGCAGAAGCTATTGAGAAGCCACACACCATTGTCCTGAGAGCAAGCAAACCGCATGTGCTCTGTCTGCCTTTGCTGCGTTGCTTGCAGGGTATGTCATACCCTGGTGCCATGATTGGTGTCCCGCAGCAGCAGCAGCAGCAGCAGCAGCAACCACAGCAGACTGGCCAGCCCCAGCAGCAGATGTATCAGCAGCCTGGTCAACAACAGCAGCAGCAGCCGGCAGCTGGTGGCTACCAGCAGCAACAGCAGCAGCAGCCAATGAGCAATAACACCGGCATGACACAGCCACAAATGGTTCCAATGATGCAGCAGGGTCAGCATGGAGGCCAGAAGCTAGGGCAGGGTTTGCAGCAGACCTACCCTGGTGCTGCCTTGGTTCCTGCACCCAACATGCAGCAGCAGGGTCAGGTGCCACAGCAGCAACAGCAGCAGGGGGTGAGTCAGCCGGCCAACTTGGCTCAAAGCTCCGGGCCTATGTCAGGTGGGGGCCCAGCCAGCAGCTCAGCCCTTGCAAACCAAGCTGCGATTCAAGCTGCTGCTAAAGCTGCGCAAGCTCATCAGAAGACGGGGCTGTTCGGCAACATGCAGGCGTTACAGCAGCAACAACCGCAGCAGATGATGCCGCAAGCGCAGCAGCAGAACCAGCAGCAGCAGCCGGTGCAGCAGGGTCAGCAAGCCCAGCAGCAGCAGCAGCAGCAGCAGCAGCAGCAGGTGGCAGGCAGTGGTCCGGCGAGTGGTGCCGGGGTGCCTGCTGCTGCGGGGGGTTCTGGCCCCACTTCTGCTGCAGGGTTGAGTGAGAAGCTGGCACAGCAAATGCAGCAGAGACTGGCACAGATGACACCACAACAGAGGACAGCACAGTGAGTAGTTCAGATTTGAATTTGGATGGATGACTAATTCAGCTTGCGGACAGTCCCAAGGTTGCTACAATAGCTGAAACAGGCAGGTGCCGATTTCAGAAGCTTCCTAGAAAGGACAGCTGGCAGCTGTGCGGCTCATGCGCTCCAACAAGAGACACCCTCCTGCACACCAGTCACCCCTTTGTAGCACCCGTGCACCATCCGCACCTGTTCTGCCGCCGACACGTCTCTTGCTGCTTGTTCTTGATGCGCTGCTGTATGTCTGTTGACCGCACTGCTGTGTGTGTGCAGCTACTGGGACCAGATCGCTGAGCTTGAGAAGATGTATGCAGCAGACATAGAGGAGCTCCAGCAGAAGCTGCAGGTACAGACCAACGCGGCAAACAGGGAGAGGGTGCGGACCTACCTGGAGAAGACACGCAAGGTGGGCTGCGCCTGTTTGAACGGTGGCGGATTACTAATTTCAGTTTGTTACAAAGGAGTATGTACTACCTTCCGCGCTGCGTCTTGTTTTGGCAGCTCACTGGTGCATTCGGCCTGTTGCGGAAGAGGCTGGGTGCACCTTGCGCACAGGGGTTGACGTGGGTGGAGGAAGCAGGCAGAAGCATGCTGGTGTGTTCTTACTGTTGGGCAAGCTTCCCACTGCTCTCCCTAGTATTGGCCCTTTCGGTGCGGCTACATCTCAATGTTTGGCGCTGTACTAGTGTCACTCTAGCTGTGCTCTGCTGTGTCGTGCTGTGCTCTGCTCCCCCCTGTCAACACGGTTGTTCACCTGCTGCTGTGCTGTGCTGTGGCCTGTTCCTATCTGTGCCTTTCGTGCCACAGATCTTGTCCCAGATCCGGCTGCCTCGCCCAACAGACCTCGACTCGCGCCCTCCTGTCACCGTTGAGCAAGCTTCAAGCCTCTGGACTACTAGGCGCATGGCTGAGAGCTTAGCAGGCCAACTCAAAACGATCAAGGACAAGAAGCGTCCGTCCGCAGCAGCCCAGCCTGGGGCCAGCGCCACTGCAGATGCACACCAGCAACAGCAGCAGCGCGCGGCCATGCAGCAGCAGCAGCGCCTTGTGCACCAACAGCACCTGCAGCAGCTGCTGCCGGGGTATGGTGCTGCTGCAACGCCAGAGGAAGTGCTGTCGAGGCCTCCTGCTGCCCCTAGCCCCTTGGGAGCACCTGCTCGCTCTCCCAGTGCAGCTGCTCTGGCAGGTGCTGTGGCAACCCCACCCATTGGGCTGCCACCCACCTCTTACATCAAGCCGGAGCTGCCGCCTGCTGCAGTGATGCCGACAGTCCCACCAGCAGCACCGGCAGGCGGTGCCACCGGTGCAGCAGCGGCGGCGGCCCCGGCAGCGGGTGATGTCAAGCCGCCAGCGCGTGCGGCGGGAGGCAGTACCGGACAGCAGGCAGGAATGCCGGCAGCGCAGGAAGCAGGGGCGGGGTCAGCACAGCCCAGCAGCACTCCTGCGCATCAAGCCAAGCGGGGGTCTGCTGTGCCAGCTGCAGCAGCTGCAGGGGCGGCAGCTCGACCAGCACCTGTGCGCCCAGCTGCTGACCTGTCAGGCATTCCTGACACACCACTTGGCCGGCTGCAGCGTGCTGTGCTGACCGCGAGTGACGCACAGGTACAGAGGGCAGCTGAGCAGCAGTCACAGGCCCTGCGCTGCGTCCCTAGCTATGCAGCGCTCGGGCCCAGGCCGACCGAGCACGACTTTGCGGCTGCTGCAGCTGGCACTGCATCCATGGGGGACCCCTCGGACACGTCAGTCAACGTGGTACCATTCGCGCTGCTGCGGCCGCCGCCCATGTTCAGCAATACGCTGTGCATGCGGCTTCCTGGCGGGTATAGCATGGAGGATGTGACAGCCGCTGCAGCGGCAGACGCACCAACTAGTGATCTTGAGCGAGGCATGCAGGAGGGGACAGCGAGCAGCCGCAAAAGGGCACGGGAGGATGCAGCGGAGGCCGTTGCTGCTGCGGTGTCTTCACTGCAGGGCGCAGTCAGGGTGTGGGTTCTGCCTGAGCAGCCAGCAGCAGCTGACGGTGTGGGTGGTGAAGGCTCCATCGCTGTGTGCTTGGAGTGTGTGGTGCAGCAAGCTGAGCGGACAGAGCAGCAGTCAGCACAGCTGCATGGGGGTGGTGCTCGTGCAGCCATGGCAGCAGCTGCTGCTCAGCCTGCATGGAAGCGGTTGAAGGCTGTCCTGCCTGCAGGAAACCCCCAGCAGCCTCCTGTGCTGGTGAGGAGTGCAGGACAGCTGCTGCCCAGCAACCCTGCTGAGGGTGCAAAGCTGCAGGACTCTGTTGGAGGGGTCAGCACAGCAGCAGGCGCACCAGCGGGTGAGGTCGCAGGCAGTGCTGCTGGGGTGCAGGAGACTGGCAGGGAGGGTACTGTGCTGCGTCAGCAGCAGCTGCTGCTGTCGGGGAGTGCATGGGATGAGCTGCTGCTTGTGGCAGGGGAGCAGCCTGTGAAGGACCTTGCAGGTGCTGCAAAGCACTGGTGCTCGGCAGTCAAGGCGGTGGTGTCGGCACAGCAGCCATGAGTGTGCTGACCGTGTTGGCCATTTCTTGATTTCGCGTGTACTTGTCAGGTGTAACCGTCTTCTGGGTCAGTACAGGCCTGTCTGGGAGTAATCAAGTGTGATACTGTGACGTGCACTGGTGCACTTTCTTTTCTGTAAGATGCCTTCCCAGACGTATTCGTACCTCTGGACAATCCGTTTCGGCACCAGACAGCAGAGAAGACACCAGGTTGAGTTGCTGAGACTACTGAAAGCTGCCAAGTTTAAGTGGCTTAGACAGACAGTGTACCTGTGGAGGAATCAGCGGGGTCAGGCGTGGTCAAACCAGCCAAACCCTGACCAGTCAACTTCGATGTCAACTTTGACATCAAATTATATGGCATCAAGAGAACAACCATCGACTGGAACCACACCCAGAACATCCTTACCACCACCAGTGCCATACTGTTTTGATAGCCCCAACGTACATCCAAATTGTAGATCACAAATCAGATTATTCAACATCATGCAGACGTCCGTGTCAGCACGCCAGCTGCACGAAACGTTTCGCATGTTGCATATCAGTGTGTCTAGCGTGTTGTCACCTTCGCAACCCACTCAATACAGATGCTGCACAAGCAGCAGCAGTAGCAGTAGAGGTGGCAGCAGCAGCAGCAGCAGCAGCAGCAGTTGCTATAGGACGCCTACTCAAGTCGGATCAGCCTTAGCAGTCAGTGGCACCAGGTTGAAAAGCAGAACCTATGCCACAGATGCTGCTGCAAGCAGCTCCGCTGGTCAGGAAACAAAACAGCTGGAGCCTGCGCTGTATGTCGTGGTGAGCCCTGTTTGCCTGTGCTTGCTTTCTAGAGAGAGGTGTTGGCAACACTTGGCATCACCACACACATGAGGTGGAACTGCACTGCGCATGACTGCTTATCTGGAGTGAGCTTGCCACACTGCAGCATTCAGTTGAAGGGTGATTGTGGGTCTCATGCAGTTGCCTTCCTCGTCTTTCCTGGTCTGTCGTGGTGTTCTTGCTGACACCTGCAATAGCTACCCTTGGGAGGACAAGTCACCCAGCATTATGAGCCTGCTGGAAAATGTGTGCACATATCACAATGTGTGTACACATCACATGATAGCACGTCACCTCGGTGTGCTCTCCACTGTGCTGTTGGTGTGAAACGCTGCAACTATTGCCCCTGCTGCAGGGTACTCCCATAGGCAACTTGGAGGATATGAGCTTTCGTGCGATACGCATCCTACAGGGCGTCAGCCTCATCCTAGCTGAGGACACACGGCACACCCGCAAGCTGCTGGAACACTTTTCCATACGCACCCCCACCCTCAGCTGCCACGAACATAATGAGCGGCAGCGGCAGGAGCTGGTGCTACAGCGGTTGCAGCAAGGAGAGGTGGGTGCAGAAGCTTGTTGACTTGATCAGGGATGTGGCGTGCAGATCGCAGATTGCGGTACAGCACCGCAGCCCGACATGGTGCGTTCAGTACAATGCAGTACAGTGCCGTACAGGTCTTGGGGTAGCGCTGGAGTCAGAGGTTCTGAAGTTGCAGTGGGTCTGCTGGCAGATGTAACTTTGATAGCAGATTGCGCTATTGGGAGGACCCGTGGTTCCTGACACTGCATTCGGCCTGCAAGTGTGTGACTGCATCATGTTGCCGGCTCACTCCCTGTGTGTGCCGCTGCGCTCTTGTCATGTCCTGCAGGCCATCGCGCTCGTCAGTGACGCTGGCATGCCTGCCATCTCAGACCCAGGTTACGTAATCGTATCAGCAGCTGTAGCAGCAGGAGCAGCAGTGGTGCCTATACCTGGGCCCTGTGCAGCGGTGACAGCACTGGCAGCAGCCGGACTGCCAACGGAGTCGTTTTACTTCGCTGGCTTCCTACCACCCAAGGCAGGGAAGCGCAAGTCAGCATTGCTGCAGGTGATCAGTGTCGGTGGTCTGGTTGTTGTGAGCGGTGCATACACAATCAGTTTGTCAACGTAACACACTAGTGCTGCTGCGTGGAGAGAATGCGGAGGAGGGCTGTGGGGGTGGTACATGCTGTGTTGGAGTGTGCAACAGCAGCACAGCACATTGTGGGTCATGCAGTGCACTGAGTAGTGACCACATTACTGCGGTGAAATCTGAATTGAAATCACACCAATATAACATGCAACAGGCAATGTTGAACTCTGCCTGCTGTTGTACCACGTGCCTGGGCTTGTGCTGCAGCTGCAGCACCTGTCAGCCACCCTGGTGTTCTATGCTCCTCCCCATGGCCTTGCTGCAATCTTAGCAGATATGGCCGAGGTTTTGGGGCCCCACAGACAAGCGGTGGTGGCACGGGAGCTGACCAAACTCCATGAAGAATTCTACAGGTGGGCTGAACCCATTTGAAGCCTCAGGTTGCCAGCAGCCAGACACAGTCCCTGGATGCTATTGGTTTATATCCCTGAGTTTGACCGGCCTGCAGGTGATGCAGCAATTTTTGTGATGTTTGAGTGTGTGGACATGTTGTGTCAGCTGGTGCCCATGCATGACCCCACAAGCCCAAGGGGGCTGCCCAACTGTAGTATGATGCCTGCACTGCAGGTCAGTGCTGTCGGCAGCTTGTGTGTTGCCAGTACAGTGTTTCCACCGCTGGCAAGTGCATGCTGCCAGGGTAGTGCTGACCTTGCCTGCACCCATTGTTGCCCCCTCATGCTGCCCTGCCAAACTTGCAGGGGCTCGCTGCAGCAGTTGCTGGAAGAGTTTGGTGCAGATGGCAGGCGTGCAGTGAAGGGTGAGGTGGTGCTGCTGGTGTCAGGCTGTAGCAGCGATGAGCAGCAGCTCTTGGCCATGTCTGCGGCTGCAGGCTCTGCAGCCAGCTTTGACGGCACAGCAGCAGCAGGGGGAGACAGCAAGGAGGCAGTGTTGCAGCAGCTGGTGTTGAAGCAGCTAGCCGCTGGCACAAGTGTGTCAGCCACAGCCAAGGCCCTGTCACAGCAGCTGCAGATACCACGCAGCAGAGTGTACAAGCTTGCACTAGAGCTGAGCTCTGCACCGGGCCAACAACAACAGCCTGCTGAAACGCAGTGATGTGCCTATTGTTACATTGACTTTGTGGTGCTGTGGTTGCGGATTGCATTTCAGCACATGTGGCAGGCAGTGCTTGCGCACTGCAGACCTGCAGACGCTGGCTGAGTGGAGGGTCAATGCAACTAGCTCCCAAGACAGACTACTGAATGAGCACGGGGGTGGGGGTCAAGCCTCATACTCAACGCAGCTGCTGACACCATCGTGATCAATTCCACATGTGTACACTGCAAATGGCTGAGCGGGAGGAACCTGGCTGTGAGTACTGCATCTGCCATTTTGCGGCTGTCTTTCCTGGCCTCCTCAGCTGTGCTGCTGCAGCAAGATGCCGGTGCGTTGCAGTGCAGTGAACCCAAACGACTCAATATACATATTATTGCAACGACCTCGTAAGAGGAAGTTGCTTAGGAGGCGTATAGGCTCCCCCCTCCCCCCCGCAGGGGGGGAGGGGCAGCAACACCCCACGCGAAAACGTCACCCCCTGGGGTGTAACTTATGCTCTGAGAGCAAGTTTCAGCAGCGTACAAGCCAGCAACAACAAAGCACAGCAGCATGCTGGGCACCTGCTGTAGCACCTAACTGCCACATCCCTTGACCCAGCTGCTGCCTCCTGACTGTGCTGCGATTTTCTCAAGGGTTGCACACCAACTACACTCAACTGCTGAAACTTCGTCCGCAGCTGAAAAATACCAGGAAGCCACAGGCAGAGTTGGTACTGGGCAGGTGAACTGAGCTTGGTTGATACTTGCTGGGCAAGGGCGTTTCGGCAGGAGAAGAGCAAGAAGATGATATGCATACACGTCACACACCCATTTCAGTGCGGTATGGCACCACAGCTGCACCTCAGCAGAAGCTGTTTCTGAGTGGTTGGTGATGATGACTGGGGTGTGGCAACACTGCACGCAACGCCACAGCACTGGCACCTCTCGGCTTGTCTTTCAAATCTCTATCCAGATCTGGCATGCTCAGAGCCATCCGAGCCCCACACAGAAAGTTGCCTAATACGCTACCATAGAAACGCAGAGGGGCGTGCAGAAGCCCAGCCGGCGGTGCAGTGTTACTCCCTCTACAAGCCACCACAAGTCACGAGACAAACAGAAACATGCATCAAATGCACTACTGAATTTTCTCAAAAAGGCCCCGGAGGGTTGACGTTTTCCCGGGGGGCGTTGACGCCTTATGCAAATATTGAGGGTTTAGCCCTGAGCCCTGGCATGCGTGTAGGTCTCAACATTCTAAGATATCCTATTGACAACCCAACCCAATCTGCTGCATTGCTGCTGCACGGGGGTTTTTCAAAGTTGCCCAGATGGGCAAGTGTGCCGACAAGGGGGGAGTCGCTGACAGGGCGCTACTGTTACAGGAGTACTTATGTGCAGGCGTTGGCAACAGATTTGAATGCAGCACGTTCTGTTCTTGCCGCTGGTTATTGCAGCAGGTGCCGTCCGCAGCCCGTATAGGCTGGCCACTACCATGGTACTGCCTGCGGCAGCAACGTGACAGAGGGGGGTTGCCCTAACGTGCGAGCCTTCATGATGCCATCGAAGGCATTGCTGTAACTTTGGGTTGCCGAATGCATGGTCGACAAAGACGAATGTGCATGCTTCGCATCACGCCAGCCTATGAGTCAAAACCTCGAGGTATGGTTTCTGACGTGGCGGGCGAGAAAGTAGCTGCAATACGCTGCAGAGCAATGAAAGCGTACAAGAATCACTCGGTACATCCTTTGGTGCCATTCTTTCGTCTGATCGCACTTGCTGGTTTCCAGCTGTCCAGATCAGTTGATCACTGAAGTGGGGGTGCCTGTCCTGCAGCTGTCAGAGCTACCCGAATCCGCAAATAGACCTGCAATGGTTGCATTGATATACCAATGATGTGGTCAGCAAATGCCTGGTAGTTGAAAGGGTCCCATGGGTATGCAGCAGTCTGCCACGAAGCACCGTTCCAAGTGCTGTTGGCACCCACTGTTACATTACTGCCTGGAGGCTCACTGACTGCTTGCAACAACAACCCATCAAGAGCAGCTGCAAGCTCAAGGGGCCCACATTGCACCTACACAACTTGTTGAAGCAGAAGCTACTGCTGTGTGACACTCTGGGGCATCACAACCTGCTAGTCAGCAGCGTATACCAGGATGGAAGGCAGCAGCTGTTGACATGTGCATGCGGTGCAGGTGTAAAAGTTATGAGACTTGCACTTGTGACCACCAACAGCAGCTGCTTCCTGCCTGAATGGATGCTGAAGTTATGACCCTGTCAACACCCCACGCGAAAACGTCACCCCCTGGGGTGTAACTTATGCTCTGAGAGCAAGTTTCAGCAGCGTACAAGCCAGCAACAACAAAGCACAGCAGCATGCTGGGCACCTGCTGTAGCACCTAACTGCCACATCCCTTGACCCAGCTGCTGCCTCCTGACTGTGCTGCGATTTTCTCAAGGGTTGCACACCAACTACACTCAACTGCTGAAACTTCGTCCGCAGCTGAAAAATACCAGGAAGCCACAGGCAGAGTTGGTACTGGGCAGGTGAACTGAGCTTGGTTGATACTTGCTGGGCAAGGGCGTTTCGGCAGGAGAAGAGCAAGAAGATGATATGCATACACGTCACACACCCATTTCAGTGCGGTATGGCACCACAGCTGCACCTCAGCAGAAGCTGTTTCTGAGTGGTTGGTGATGATGACTGGGGTGTGGCAACACTGCACGCAACGCCACAGCACTGGCACCTCTCGGCTTGTCTTTCAAATCTCTATCCAGATCTGGCATGCTCAGAGCCATCCGAGCCCCACACAGAAAGTTGCCTAATACGCTACCATAGAAACGCAGAGGGGCGTGCAGAAGCCCAGCCGGCGGTGCAGTGTTACTCCCTCTACAAGCCACCACAAGTCACGAGACAAACAGAAACATGCATCAAATGCACTACTGAATTTTCTCAAAAAGGCCCCGGAGGGTTGACGTTTTCCCGGGGGGCGTTGACGCCTTATGCAAATATTGAGGGTTTAGCCCTGAGCCCTGGCATGCGTGTAGGTCTCAACATTCTAAGATATCCTATTGACAACCCAACCCAATCTGCTGCATTGCTGCTGCACGGGGGTTTTTCAAAGTTGCCCAGATGGGCAAGTGTGCCGACAAGGGGGGAGTCGCTGACAGGGCGCTACTGTTACAGGAGTACTTATGTGCAGGCGTTGGCAACAGATTTGAATGCAGCACGTTCTGTTCTTGCCGCTGGTTATTGCAGCAGGTGCCGTCCGCAGCCCGTATAGGCTGGCCACTACCATGGTACTGCCTGCGGCAGCAACGTGACAGAGGGGGGTTGCCCTAACGTGCGAGCCTTCATGATGCCATCGAAGGCATTGCTGTAACTTTGGGTTGCCGAATGCATGGTCGACAAAGACGAATGTGCATGCTTCGCATCACGCCAGCCTATGAGTCAAAACCTCGAGGTATGGTTTCTGACGTGGCGGGCGAGAAAGTAGCTGCAATACGCTGCAGAGCAATGAAAGCGTACAAGAATCACTCGGTACATCCTTTGGTGCCATTCTTTCGTCTGATCGCACTTGCTGGTTTCCAGCTGTCCAGATCAGTTGATCACTGAAGTGGGGGTGCCTGTCCTGCAGCTGTCAGAGCTACCCGAATCCGCAAATAGACCTGCAATGGTTGCATTGATATACCAATGATGTGGTCAGCAAATGCCTGGTAGTTGAAAGGGTCCCATGGGTATGCAGCAGTCTGCCACGAAGCACCGTTCCAAGTGCTGTTGGCACCCACTGTTACATTACTGCCTGGAGGCTCACTGACTGCTTGCAACAACAACCCATCAAGAGCAGCTGCAAGCTCAAGGGGCCCACATTGCACCTACACAACTTGTTGAAGCAGAAGCTACTGCTGTGTGACACTCTGGGGCATCACAACCTGCTAGTCAGCAGCGTATACCAGGATGGAAGGCAGCAGCTGTTGACATGTGCATGCGGTGCAGGTGTAAAAGTTATGAGACTTGCACTTGTGACCACCAACAGCAGCTGCTTCCTGCCTGAATGGATGCTGAAGTTATGACCCTGTCAACACCCCACGCGAAAACGTCACCCCCTGGGGTGTAACTTATGCTCTGAGAGCAAGTTTCAGCAGCGTACAAGCCAGCAACAACAAAGCACAGCAGCATGCTGGGCACCTGCTGTAGCACCTAACTGCCACATCCCTTGACCCAGCTGCTGCCTCCTGACTGTGCTGCGATTTTCTCAAGGGTTGCACACCAACTACACTCAACTGCTGAAACTTCGTCCGCAGCTGAAAAATACCAGGAAGCCACAGGCAGAGTTGGTACTGGGCAGGTGAACTGAGCTTGGTTGATACTTGCTGGGCAAGGGCGTTTCGGCAGGAGAAGAGCAAGAAGATGATATGCATACACGTCACACACCCATTTCAGTGCGGTATGGCACCACAGCTGCACCTCAGCAGAAGCTGTTTCTGAGTGGTTGGTGATGATGACTGGGGTGTGGCAACACTGCACGCAACGCCACAGCACTGGCACCTCTCGGCTTGTCTTTCAAATCTCTATCCAGATCTGGCATGCTCAGAGCCATCCGAGCCCCACACAGAAAGTTGCCTAATACGCTACCATAGAAACGCAGAGGGGCGTGCAGAAGCCCAGCCGGCGGTGCAGTGTTACTCCCTCTACAAGCCACCACAAGTCACGAGACAAACAGAAACATGCATCAAATGCACTACTGAATTTTCTCAAAAAGGCCCCGGAGGGTTGACGTTTTCCCGGGGGGCGTTGACGCCTTATGCAAATATTGAGGGTTTAGCCCTGAGCCCTGGCATGCGTGTAGGTCTCAACATTCTAAGATATCCTATTGACAACCCAACCCAATCTGCTGCATTGCTGCTGCACGGGGGTTTTTCAAAGTTGCCCAGATGGGCAAGTGTGCCGACAAGGGGGGAGTCGCTGACAGGGCGCTACTGTTACAGGAGTACTTATGTGCAGGCGTTGGCAACAGATTTGAATGCAGCACGTTCTGTTCTTGCCGCTGGTTATTGCAGCAGGTGCCGTCCGCAGCCCGTATAGGCTGGCCACTACCATGGTACTGCCTGCGGCAGCAACGTGACAGAGGGGGGTTGCCCTAACGTGCGAGCCTTCATGATGCCATCGAAGGCATTGCTGTAACTTTGGGTTGCCGAATGCATGGTCGACAAAGACGAATGTGCATGCTTCGCATCACGCCAGCCTATGAGTCAAAACCTCGAGGTATGGTTTCTGACGTGGCGGGCGAGAAAGTAGCTGCAATACGCTGCAGAGCAATGAAAGCGTACAAGAATCACTCGGTACATCCTTTGGTGCCATTCTTTCGTCTGATCGCACTTGCTGGTTTCCAGCTGTCCAGATCAGTTGATCACTGAAGTGGGGGTGCCTGTCCTGCAGCTGTCAGAGCTACCCGAATCCGCAAATAGACCTGCAATGGTTGCATTGATATACCAATGATGTGGTCAGCAAATGCCTGGTAGTTGAAAGGGTCCCATGGGTATGCAGCAGTCTGCCACGAAGCACCGTTCCAAGTGCTGTTGGCACCCACTGTTACATTACTGCCTGGAGGCTCACTGACTGCTTGCAACAACAACCCATCAAGAGCAGCTGCAAGCTCAAGGGGCCCACATTGCACCTACACAACTTGTTGAAGCAGAAGCTACTGCTGTGTGACACTCTGGGGCATCACAACCTGCTAGTCAGCAGCGTATACCAGGATGGAAGGCAGCAGCTGTTGACATGTGCATGCGGTGCAGGTGTAAAAGTTATGAGACTTGCACTTGTGACCACCAACAGCAGCTGCTTCCTGCCTGAATGGATGCTGAAGTTATGACCCTGTCAACACCCCACGCGAAAACGTCACCCCCTGGGGTGTAACTTATGCTCTGAGAGCAAGTTTCAGCAGCGTACAAGCCAGCAACAACAAAGCACAGCAGCATGCTGGGCACCTGCTGTAGCACCTAACTGCCACATCCCTTGACCCAGCTGCTGCCTCCTGACTGTGCTGCGATTTTCTCAAGGGTTGCACACCAACTACACTCAACTGCTGAAACTTCGTCCGCAGCTGAAAAATACCAGGAAGCCACAGGCAGAGTTGGTACTGGGCAGGTGAACTGAGCTTGGTTGATACTTGCTGGGCAAGGGCGTTTCGGCAGGAGAAGAGCAAGAAGATGATATGCATACACGTCACACACCCATTTCAGTGCGGTATGGCACCACAGCTGCACCTCAGCAGAAGCTGTTTCTGAGTGGTTGGTGATGATGACTGGGGTGTGGCAACACTGCACGCAACGCCACAGCACTGGCACCTCTCGGCTTGTCTTTCAAATCTCTATCCAGATCTGGCATGCTCAGAGCCATCCGAGCCCCACACAGAAAGTTGCCTAATACGCTACCATAGAAACGCAGAGGGGCGTGCAGAAGCCCAGCCGGCGGTGCAGTGTTACTCCCTCTACAAGCCACCACAAGTCACGAGACAAACAGAAACATGCATCAAATGCACTACTGAATTTTCTCAAAAAGGCCCCGGAGGGTTGACGTTTTCCCGGGGGGCGTTGACGCCTTATGCAAATATTGAGGGTTTAGCCCTGAGCCCTGGCATGCGTGTAGGTCTCAACATTCTAAGATATCCTATTGACAACCCAACCCAATCTGCTGCATTGCTGCTGCACGGGGGTTTTTCAAAGTTGCCCAGATGGGCAAGTGTGCCGACAAGGGGGGAGTCGCTGACAGGGCGCTACTGTTACAGGAGTACTTATGTGCAGGCGTTGGCAACAGATTTGAATGCAGCACGTTCTGTTCTTGCCGCTGGTTATTGCAGCAGGTGCCGTCCGCAGCCCGTATAGGCTGGCCACTACCATGGTACTGCCTGCGGCAGCAACGTGACAGAGGGGGGTTGCCCTAACGTGCGAGCCTTCATGATGCCATCGAAGGCATTGCTGTAACTTTGGGTTGCCGAATGCATGGTCGACAAAGACGAATGTGCATGCTTCGCATCACGCCAGCCTATGAGTCAAAACCTCGAGGTATGGTTTCTGACGTGGCGGGCGAGAAAGTAGCTGCAATACGCTGCAGAGCAATGAAAGCGTACAAGAATCACTCGGTACATCCTTTGGTGCCATTCTTTCGTCTGATCGCACTTGCTGGTTTCCAGCTGTCCAGATCAGTTGATCACTGAAGTGGGGGTGCCTGTCCTGCAGCTGTCAGAGCTACCCGAATCCGCAAATAGACCTGCAATGGTTGCATTGATATACCAATGATGTGGTCAGCAAATGCCTGGTAGTTGAAAGGGTCCCATGGGTATGCAGCAGTCTGCCACGAAGCACCGTTCCAAGTGCTGTTGGCACCCACTGTTACATTACTGCCTGGAGGCTCACTGACTGCTTGCAACAACAACCCATCAAGAGCAGCTGCAAGCTCAAGGGGCCCACATTGCACCTACACAACTTGTTGAAGCAGAAGCTACTGCTGTGTGACACTCTGGGGCATCACAACCTGCTAGTCAGCAGCGTATACCAGGATGGAAGGCAGCAGCTGTTGACATGTGCATGCGGTGCAGGTGTAAAAGTTATGAGACTTGCACTTGTGACCACCAACAGCAGCTGCTTCCTGCCTGAATGGATGCTGAAGTTATGACCCTGTCAACACCCCACGCGAAAACGTCACCCCCTGGGGTGTAACTTATGCTCTGAGAGCAAGTTTCAGCAGCGTACAAGCCAGCAACAACAAAGCACAGCAGCATGCTGGGCACCTGCTGTAGCACCTAACTGCCACATCCCTTGACCCAGCTGCTGCCTCCTGACTGTGCTGCGATTTTCTCAAGGGTTGCACACCAACTACACTCAACTGCTGAAACTTCGTCCGCAGCTGAAAAATACCAGGAAGCCACAGGCAGAGTTGGTACTGGGCAGGTGAACTGAGCTTGGTTGATACTTGCTGGGCAAGGGCGTTTCGGCAGGAGAAGAGCAAGAAGATGATATGCATACACGTCACACACCCATTTCAGTGCGGTATGGCACCACAGCTGCACCTCAGCAGAAGCTGTTTCTGAGTGGTTGGTGATGATGACTGGGGTGTGGCAACACTGCACGCAACGCCACAGCACTGGCACCTCTCGGCTTGTCTTTCAAATCTCTATCCAGATCTGGCATGCTCAGAGCCATCCGAGCCCCACACAGAAAGTTGCCTAATACGCTACCATAGAAACGCAGAGGGGCGTGCAGAAGCCCAGCCGGCGGTGCAGTGTTACTCCCTCTACAAGCCACCACAAGTCACGAGACAAACAGAAACATGCATCAAATGCACTACTGAATTTTCTCAAAAAGGCCCCGGAGGGTTGACGTTTATATTTCCCGGGGGGCGTTGAGGTCAATCGGGGTAGGAAACGGCCGTTAGCAGGCCAGCTGTGGTTCATGCCAACGTTGATATGTTGACAAACAACAAAAATCTTTGCTATTACGGCTGCGTGGCTTGCAGCGCTAGATTGAACTTGAACCCAGTAGCTCCGAGGGGCAAACGCCAATCAATGTTACATTCAGCGATAAAGTTTGTTCTTTATCTTGTTTCAGCTCTCCGTGAAACCTGAGCGGGGCTAGTTGCGTGTATGTAGAAACACCGATATATCTCTGCAGCCACTGTCTGTTTCGTTATGGGGGCGACTCGATAAGGTGTGTAGCTATGGGCGGAAGGCATTGGTAACATTTGCGTGTGTGCTCTTGTACATGGGGGCAGCGACAGTTGCTGGTCCCCGAACCAGGTGACTAACCTGCAGGTACCAGCAGCTGCAAACGCGTAATCCCAAGCATTAATCAACAGTGCCAAATTGCTGTCGGATGCGTGCCTCATGCATGTTACCCATGCTACTCCGCATGTCACCGCGACCAAATGCAATGTTGCATCAGGAGAGGTCATCTGCTCCTAAGGAAGCCAGACGACCCGGCAGCTGCAACTTAGACACCTTGCATCAGTGCCGCATCGATGCAACACAGCCAGCTTAGGCAGCATGCGGCAGCCTGCCTACAGACCACTATTGCCCATGCAGCATGCTTGGTGTGAGTGCAAATTGCTGCAGTTGCGCGGCATGCCTGTGCAGAATTGCTACAACAGTTCCGAATTCAGCTTCAACATACTGTGCTTGTCATGGTATGGCACAAGGAGTTTTGCACAGCCACGGTACAGGTGTGCCACATACCCATAAAAAGCCGAGGTCGTTGCAGTACTGACGCCAGCCGGGCGTTAGACGTTCTATACAACTCAGAGCACACCGGTGTACAACAAGGAGCCGGACTCTCTGTCCCTCCTTCCCAACAAAACGCCACACACCAGCAGCTATGCCTGCTTCACAGCACAGCACAGCACGCCTACACGCCCGCCGACACCACCTTCTCCAAAGCCTGCAGGTTATTGGCCTTGATAGCCGCCCTAAATGCCACCACCACCTTGCCCTGTGCTGGCCCCACTCTCACAACACAACACTACACAACAGCAGCAATGCCTGCTTTAAAGCACAGCGTAGCACAGCACAGCATGCCTACAGGCCCGCTGATACCACCTTCTCCAGAGCCTGCAAGTTGTTGGCCTTGATAGCCGCCCTGCATGCCGCCACCACCTTGCCCTGTGCTGGCCCCCCTCTCACAACAACACTACACAACAGCAGCAATGCCTGCTCCAATGCACAGCGTAGCACAGCACAGCACGATCACAACCCCGCCGACACCACCTTCTCCAGAGCCTGCAGATTGTTGGCCTTGATAGCTGCCCTGCATGCCGCCACCACCTTGCCCTGTGCTGGCCCCACCCTCAGCCCTGCTGCTGCCTGTATCATCTGATTCACAGCCTTCAAACCTGACAGCAGCTCCTGCTGATTACTCACCCTCCTGCTGTGCTCAAGCCACATATCTCTATTGAGGTCAGCGAGCCGCTTGTGGGCACGTTTGAGGCCGGACACATCACCTAGTAGGCGAGAGTCCTCAGCACGAACTACTGCTGCCTTGATGGCCCCTGCCAGCTGTGCTGTGTCTGTGTCCACCATGCTGCGTGCTGTGCTGGCTGCTTCTACTCTGCTGAGGGTGTCTTTGAATGCTGTCATGGCTGCTGGGAAGCTGGCGGTGCTGCTGAGCTCTGTGACACCCAGCCAGCTGGCAAGGTCCTGCAGCAGCACATCACGGCACAGCACAAGAACTGGCAGGTTGAGACTCACGCAGGGCATATGGCACACCACAAAAGGGCAGTGTGTAGTTGTGCTGACCCCAACTGCCTGGCTTCTTACTGCCTGGGAGGCTGTGCGAGGCTTGGGTCAGTAGTGTTCAGTACACACAGGCGACAGCCTTTGCTCATACAAGACAGCCCACAAGCGAGCTGAAGGTTGACACCATGCAGGCCTCTCTCAAACACCATCACCAGCACCAGTATGAGCTGCTTGTTCACACCTGAGCACGACATGCCCTTTCCAGCAGAGAGCTGCTTGTATAAACCAGCACAACATGCCCTGTCCCCCCAGCCCCTGCAGCCTACCCACCTGCAGCATCTCCCCAGCTAGGGTCAAGGAGTCGCAATGCAGCCACACCATGAGCCCACCACTGGGACCCGGAGCTGCCCTGACCGCCAGCGGCTGCTTAGTACGCAGGCACGTAAAGTGTGCCGTCAGCTGCTGCTGCTGCTCCTTGCCGCCGCCGCTGCTGCTGCTCCTGCGCATGCCGCCGCCGCCGCTGCTGCTGCCGTCAGCTGCTGCCAGTTTTGCACGGGTGCCGAAGCGAGCTTCCAGCCAGGAGGCTACTCGGCTGGCTGGGTGCTGTAGCTCAAAACACACGTGGCCAGCAGGTATGCCCCAGGAGGTGGGCGGTCCTCTGCTGCATAGGCTGCAAACTTTGGCATCTCTGTGGCAGGTGGAAGTGAGGCAGGGAGGGACACACAAGGCAAGTGACAATCCGGCCGGCAGCAGGTGCTGTGCTGGGGTAGATGCTGAAGATCAAAAGTCTGTGCCTGGTCTAGCAACACTCCATATGCCTTTGAAACACCAGTAACCTGCAGGCCATGTGACAAGTGCTACTGAAAAAGGTGATGCCATGATATGGTACACCAGGTTCGTACACCAGGACATCACATACCTAGATCGAGTTCGAAGACGTGGTATATGCTGCTTGTGCGGCTGCCTACCAGCACCTTCATGAGGAGCAGCACTGGCGTGTCGCGCCGCGGCGTCAGGGGTACTTCCAGGCTGCTGGCGGGCTGCTGCGGCGCCACTAGCAGGCTTTCACCGTCAAACACCTGAGCGGCATCACAGGAACGCCAACAGTACGATTTTCATCATCCTGTACGTCCATAGTGCAAGAACTTTGACTGCTGATGTGCTCGCGCTGCTGCAGGGCAGCAGGGCTTGACCCAACCTGATGACGCCAGACTGAACACCAGCTGTCACAAGGAGTGGAACCACCAGGACCAGGAACCAAACATGCGTGTTGTTGCCCAAGTGGGGTCAAACCCCAACGTCCTGCCGGCAGGACGAATGCATGTATCAGCTGCATCAATGGATCCAGCCCCCGATGCGACGCCCCCCCCCCCCCACACACACACACACGCATTCTCTGTCTACACACGGAGCTCACCTGCTCTCCAAAGATGAGGGCTGCGTGTATGACAGTGCTGTTGTTGGTTTTGAGCACCAGTTCACACATCTGGCTAGCCTTGTTGACCGTGATGGCGCTGTCAACACAGGTGTCTGCTGGGATAATGGACGCTAGGTGACCTCTGTCAGCACCAGCTGCACCCCACTGGAGCCCGCAGTTGCACCTGTTGCAGGCGGTACAGTCCAAGGAGGCAGCAGGTTTGGTGACACTTGCACTTTGTTCTTGTAAGAGAAGTTGTGACATACAGGGTGATAAACCTGGCAATCACTGTGCGTTGCAACTACTAAGCTGCATGGAGACAGTGATTGTTCACTAGCGTGACTTCAGGTTGCCCCTGGGATGCATGCACACATCGGATGTACGACAGCACTTACAAGTGTGCAAGCCTTGAGCACAACATACAGTACTTGGCTGCCACCAACAGCACCCCCAAGCGCTGCCAGACCCTCACCTGTGGCTAAGCTGCTGATGTCCCTGCCGAGGGCGCTGATGCCAGCAGCTAGGGCCCCTGGCCCTCCTGCGCCTGCTGCTGCGGGGCTACCAGCAGCACCCGTGCTGCCGCCTGCAGCCTGGTAGCTTGCCAGTTCATACACAAGCTGCTTCTTCTTCTGCGCCAGGTCAATCAGCATGCGCTGCTGAATGCTGACGTCCCCGCCGGTGTCTGCAACCAGCTCGTCATGGTGCGGCAGGTAGCCCCGGAGCTCCCCATCTGTGCTGACAGCCACTAGCTCGAGCTCCGCCCCGTCTGACTCCCGCAGCTGCCCCTGCAGCAACACAGCGACGCCGCTGCCGAGGCTGTCGCGCGCCACCACCTCCCCGCTGGCTGCAGACCGTGCCTCGATCCTGCCGCTGCTCCACCCGCTGATGAGGTGCGGGAGGCCGCTGCTGCCGCTGCCGGGCTTGCTGCCAGAGCTGCTGCTGCCCCCACCCAGGTCGAATGGGAAGAGGCTAGTAGCGATGTGCTTGCTCTTGACACGCCAGAGCCTGACACCGGACTCGTACACGCCGATGGTGCCGTTCTGCAGGGCGTAGGCCCACTTGCGCCCCTGGCCCAGGCCTGTCAGCTGCACCACTGCGTCTGCTTCCGTGAACTGCTGCAGGAGCTCGTCCTCTTTGTATATGCGTATGATGGCGTCGTCTGAGCCCACCAGTAGCTCGTTGCTGCCGTCTTCATCGACATCTGCAAGTGCCAGCGCTGTGACGCTGCCGCTGACAGCCCTCCACAGCACCTCTGTCCCACTGCCGTCAAAGGCTGCCAGGGATCCTGCACCACCCACCACTGCCACCATGGTGTGCTGGGGTCCATGGCTGCCCACGGTCATGCACTGCACCCCGTCGGGTATGTCCTTGTAGAACAGGTCCCGGTTGTGCTTGACGTCGTAGCAGTGCAGGCAGGTTGGGGTGCCGACGAGCAGCACATCTCGCATGCTGTTGGGAAGCAGGGGGCCAGCACCTAGCACGGTGACCTGCTTGTTGATGTTGAGGCGGGGCTGCTCGCCACTGTTGTTGTCGTGCGGGTTGTGTAGCAGCACCTTGCCTGCTGCTGTTGCGTATGCGATGCTGGTTGAGCTGCCGTCAAAACGCCCCAGAGCAGCCCTTCCAGAAAGTACTTTCTCTGCAGCAGCATAAGAGAGATTCTGCGTGTGTGTTATGTCCACTTGGGCCCAGTCATCTGCTGTGCTGCGCTGACTTAGCAGTTGTGGAACAGCAGCAGCTGTTTATGTGTTGCCATTGCTCACCTGGCAGGTGCAGCTGGAACCGAGGTGCTAGCGCCATCTTGCAAGGATTCAGCACTTGTTCAGACAAAAACTGTGATGTGTCGTTGCTGGGTGCATAGATCAAGTCATCAGCAGCTGTCCAACAGCTTCAAAGGGAAGCAGAGATTGGTTGAGGCGGTTGCTGGTGTATTTGTTCAGTGACTGGACGAGGTGGGTATAGGGCATATGATTAAGGCAGAGGCTGTCAACCACAGACAGGGGTGAATTCAGAAATGACCGTTCGATCTGCGCGGGAACGAATGTAGCAAGTCGGTAGCTGTAGTCATACTCATGATGTGCTTGATCGCCCAGAAAAAAACCATCTGATAACAACATCCTTGCTGCCGGTGGATCGACACAACCTGGCCCAGCAGCTGCTGAGCTGGAGTCCAGCCTGGGACCTCTTGCTTTATAGCCCTGATAGGGCAGACAGCCGTTGTACTTGATGTAGCAGCACAATAAACCCACTTCAACATATATTCAGCACGCACCGACAGCCATTGCTTCCTTGATGCGCTGCTGCCTGCATTTGATGCAACACTGTGACAGTCGCTTCTACTGCTGCCTTGAGTGCAGCATGAGCCTCGCTGCTGCTGCTGATGTCACGGTCGCAAATGGCATGGCCGTCAGCTGATGACTGGCCACATACCAGGTATACGGAAGTTGGGCCCACTGTTCATGGCATGCTGGCCCTCACTCGTGCTTCCTCATCCACCCATGTCCCGCTTGCTAACATTTCCTTGTACGAGCTGAGCACAGGCGCGGTTATGCTCTGCATGTACTGGGTATGTCAGCTGCAGGCATGTCCCAGAGCAGATATCAACAGTTGTGGTATATACCAACAATACATTGTTTGCTTTCATGGGCAAGCTGCAGCAGCTTCTTCACATGGGTACAGCAAAACCTGCATTGACACTTGCTTCCTTTTCAAGATCAGACCCTGCCTGGGTTGTAGTGGTTGGCTTCCTCAGCGGGCCGCTGTACAAACACATATGGAATGTTACAATGCTGCATAATGAGATGTTCAAACCTACCTTTTCAGAAAGCCCACCATCCAGCCACACCTCTGCAGGAACAGAGGCTGCAGGCCAAGCCTACCCACCACACAACAAAACACACAACAAACACATTTTCAACGCGCATCAAGTCCGTTCCTCCTCCTGCATGCGTGCCTGGGAGCAACAAGCAATGAGGCCTTGAGCAGTCCACTTCAGGCAGGCAAAACACCCATGACATGTCGCCATGCTATCCAGTACCTGTCCTGCAAGCAGGCACATCCAGGCCCTGTGCTGACCCCACCCCAACAACGGGCCACCTTTTTGGGACTCTCCCCAGACATGGGAAGCACAGTGGTTGCTCTAGACACTCCACCAAGCACAACCTCAGGACCAACAAACAGCTTCAAACCTTACACACGCAAGCACACAGCTTCTTCAAGTTCTTTTCAACAGTCGACAGTGGTCAACTGACTGCACGCCCAGCAAGCCAGCCATGCAGCCTGCAGCCCTACAGGACGCTATGATGAACAGCTGGGCCATGGCATGAAGCTGCACACAACTTGGACAAGAGGGCTACAGGCCAGCTACTGTTGCATCACGCCAACCACAACACGAAACCCCCTGCCTGTCAGCGTGCTGGGTGCGCTGGCACCACACAGCGCCTCCGTTTCCCGCCCAGCGTGTGCCGCATGCGGCAGGCGCGTGCCAGCACATGCCTCCCTCCCTCGCTGCCACTGCCCTAGCCACGCCTGTTCGCCCCATTCCAGCCCTTACTGCCAGCCTCCGCTGCCCTGCCTTGCAGGCATGGTACCCGTGGGAGGGCCCCTGGGCGGCTGGTGCCCAGACCCGCGCACCATCTGCTGCTGTTGCCAGGTCAGACCAGCACCCCCCTGCTGGGCTCCAGCCCCGCCATGGTGACCCCCGCCCCCAGCCCCTGCCTGCGCGACAGGGGAGTGGTGCTGCGGCCGGTGGCTCCTGTCACCTCCTGGGGCAGCACCAGCACCCCCCACAGGAGCTGCCCCACCCCTGCCGCCGCCACCACCACCCCAGCCGCCACCTCCTCCATAGCCGCCACCGCCCCTAGCATCCTGGGAGGAGGATCCGTACTGCTGCCCACCGTAGCCCTGGGACTGCTGGTAGCCGCCACTGCCGCCGTACTGCTGGCTGCTGTACTGCTGACTGCCGTAGTGCTGGCCGCCAGAGCCGTAGCCCTGGGACTGCTGGTAGCCGCCCCCACCATGCCCACCAGCACCCCCGCCATACCCGCCGGCGCCATAGCCCCCACCGTAGCCGCCCCCGCCACCGCTGCCGCCAGCAGCATACCCGCTGCTGCCGGCGCCTATACCCGTCCTATACCCGCCGGCATCACGCCCCTCCCGGGCTCCTCCTCCATACCCACCCTGCCCGTACCCTCCGCTGCCGCCGCCGGCAGCGCCGCCGCCCTCATACCCCCTGCCGCCATAGCCGCCGCTGGGCGCGCTGCCGCCAGCAGCATACCCGCTGCTGCCGGCCCACTGGGCCTGGCTGGGCCCGTTGCTGCTGCCTGCAGCCGCGCGGCCCTCCTGAGGGGGTCCCGAGTAGTAGCCGCTGCCGCTGCTGGGCCCGCGGTTCTGCCGCTGCTGCCAAGTGAGTGCCTCCCCTCGCTGCTGGGGCCTCTGGGGCGCTGGCCAGTGCTGGGGAGGGCCCCCCTGCGCGTAACCCCCACCCCCACGGCCCCCACCGCCCGCCATGACGGGAGCTGCAGGGTGGTAGCCGCCCCGTCCGGAGCCGTACCCGCCTCCAAAGTGTGCGTCCCGGGACCTGAAACCACCGGGCTCGTGGTTGTTGCCCTGCTGGTAGCCATAGCCAGGGTTGGCGCCAGGCGCAGCATCGCCCCGGCCACCTCCCCGGCCGCCCCTGAAGCCTCGTGGCTGCTGCATGGGGTACTGCCCGTACCCTGGCTGTGGGATGCCCCTGCCGCCAGGGATGGGGCCCATGCCGGGCTTGGGGCCACGGAAGCCCCGGCCAGCCGATGTGGCGGCGGCTGCGGCGGCTGCAGCGGCGGCGGCTGCGGCGGCCATGCTGGCGGGGGCACCACCCCTGCCGGAGGACTGCTTGGGCAGCTCAGCATCGCAGGGGCTGCTCTGGACCTGCATACACACAATTAAAGGGTTACGAGATGGATGAGTGATGGAAGAGTGATGGACTGCGCACGGTAACTGCTAGGAAGAGGCGTTCGACAAGTGGAGATAGAGCCAAAAGAGTCTCCTACAAATGGGGCGTGACAACCCCAACAGGCCCCAGCAGCAAAGCAGCAAGCCTTCCAACAATGCGTCGCCTACCCATGCTGAATGCGCGGATAACGAAGCACAAACAAGACAAGGCAAATAGCGATTCACCAGCCGTGCAGGCCCTGCCCTTACCTTGGTGACCAGCTCGGCGTGCTGGCAGAGAGCGTGGAAGGCCTCAACATGCAGCAGTGCGGTGATCTTTGGCAGCTTGCCGTCCGCAGCAGTGTGCAGGATGCTGTAGGCCTGCGCGCAGCAACGAAACGCCAGCACGGAGCAGCAGATGCGGATCACAGGAGTCAGTATCGGTCTCACACAAAGGCTGAAACAGCAGGAGGATGCGCAGTGGAACAGGCGATAGCTGCAGTGCCACCATTCAGCATGAACTGCTGGAGGCTCAAACCTACCCAAAGCCTTACACCACCCTGCCGTTTGGCAGCTAGCTCTCCACTGCCCTGCCGTACGGCAGCTAGGTAAGGCACTGCTTGCAACAAAACAACAGGCCAGCCGGCAGCTGATGCCCCAGGTGACTGGAACTGACGCGTGCAGACACGCAGTGCTGTGTTTCTTGTTGCTACTGTCTTGTTGCTAATGGCATGGACTGCAAGAAAACGGCACGAGGCGGTGTGCAGCATCACCAGGAGGGCCTACCTGCAGGAACAGGTTGGCTGCATGAAGGTCTGGCAGGCGCACTGCAGACACCTGGGCATGCGCACCACGCATGGCTGTCAGCACAGAGTTGCGGTGCGTCACCTGCAGCACACACCACACCACACAACAGCACAGCACAGCGCAGCACGGCACAGAGGGGAGCACGTCAGAACGTTGTGAGCCCTTGCCAGACTGCTGCATGCGCAGCGTTTCCTTTCAAGATTGGAACCCGGGCGCAGTACCTACTAGTGACAACATGTCCCAGCACCATGGCAGATTCCCGCCAAAAGGAAATAGGAGAAGTTTCAACCAGAGCTTGCTGTGCTGTCATCCCGCACAAGTTATGAGTGTCATGGTGAGATGCAACGGTTCTGTGTGATGGCAGAGGGGCGGTCTGCACAGGGACTGCTCAAAGGTTTTGAGCACAGGGACTGCTCAGAACCTTCGAGCAGCCCCTGGGCAGACCGCCCCTCTGCCATCACACAAGCAGGTGCAAACCCAGGTCAACCCCACTCAGCAAAAAAATCCGACCCAGCCCAACCCAGTGCCAACCCACCTGCAGCAGCAGCAGCTTCTCCTGTGTCTTGCTGAACTGCTCCTCCTTGGGGTCCAACTGCCTCAGCCGCTTCAGCAGCAGCAGTGCCACCTCCGACGGCTTCTGAGGCAGCGCCTTGGGCAGGTGCTCATACGGCAGGGCGTTAGCCACCTTGGCAGCAGCCCTGTTGGCAGCAGCAGTGGCCTTTGCCAGGGCCGTAGACACCAGCTTGCGCACGGCTGGCTCGATGCCGTCAGTAGCAGCCGGCACCTCCTCCTCTTCTACTGCTGCTGGTGCCGTTGCTGCATCTGCGTCTGCCTCTGCTGCTGTGTCTGCCGCCTTTGCTGTGCCCTCATCTGCTGCAGCTGGCTCGGCAGGCTCTGCTGCTGCCTCGTCAGCCTCTGGCTTTGCTGCTGCTGTGTCCTCATCTGCTGCCGGTGCGGCTGCTGCTGCGTCTGCGCTCTCGGCAGCAGTGTCATCGGCCGCAGCAGCAGCGGGAGCGCTGTCCTCTGCAGCAGGTGCGGCTGTCCCCAGCACCTTGGCAAAAGCAGCAGCTACGAGCTTCTTCACCCCTGGGTGCACAGGGGCGCTGTCTGCAGCTGCAGCGCCGCCCCTGCCCTCCCTGGCCTTCTTGCCGCCACGCTTCTCACGCTTGGGCGCACCCGGCACCTGCACCACAAACACGACAGTATTGCAGACCTTCAGTATGACTGCAGCACTTCAGCGCTTCATACAGCACCATTGGGGCGATGAAGTCACAAAGCGCCGCCTGTCCCGCCCACAGCATCTGGGCCACTCTGCTGCATGTGGACACAACACGAGCTTCCGATGGCGTGTTTATACAGGAAACGCTTAGAGTGGGGCAACGTCAGCACAATCACAGCACCTCTGCAACCCTTGAGGAACAATGCAGCCCCCTGGGGACACCAGCCGGATCTCCATCCCCATCCCCTGCCTCACCCTACCCCTCCACAACACACATGCCCCTACTATCATGCGACCCTCACCACGCACAGCATCACCATTATCGCCATGACATCACCCCATGCATGAGAGCTAGATCTTCCAACTGTGATTCCACGCATTGCACGCGTAGCACCAGATCCCCGCTGCTGACATACCCGCTGCTGACATACCTGCACCACGTTGCCGGCCTCCCAGTTGCGCCACTGCTCGTCCGGCACGCACATATACTCCGTCACGCTGGCCAGGTTGAGCCGGGCATACACCGCCAGGCGCAGCGGCCGCAGCAGCACGTGTGCCGGGGTCTTGCTCATATCCTCAAGCCCAACAGACTTCATCAGGATGTGGCGCTTCTGCAGCAGCCAGCGGTCCCCGCTGCCTGCCGACACAGGCGCCGCAACACCCTTGAGCGAGTATTGCGCCATGGCACGCTTGCAGCGCTCAACCTGGCTGGCGGCTGACGCCGCTGGGCTGCTCTCAGCGGCTGCGCCGCCGGCGGCTGCAGGGGCGGCGGCTGCAGCCGCCGCTCCCTCTGCTGCCTCCTCGCCGTCCTCTTCCTCTGCTGCTGTGTGGGACACCTCAAACTCCTCGCCCTCCAAGAAAGCATCCAGGTCAGCTTCTGTTAGGTCCTCCAGCTCTAAACCCTGCTCTGCTGCTGTCACCACCTTGGCTACTGCCCTGTTCACCAGACGGGCAACGATGGGGTCCACACCGCCCTTGCTGCTGCTGGCAGCCGGCGCGGCAGCAGCCACATCAGCAGCTGCGGCGCCGTTTGCAGCTGCTGGCTTGGCGGCTGCTGCGGCCTTGCTGGCCGAAGCTGCTGCCGGCTCGGCAGCAGGCCCTCCGCCCACTGCCTTCACTGCAGCAGCCACCAGAATCTTCACCTCAGGCAGAACAGCACCAAAGGCTGCCACAAAGCCGTTGGCCGGTGCTGCTGCTGCTGCGCTGGGGCCGCCCAGCTGGGGCTGCAGCTGCAGCACCTGCTTCGCCAGCACAGAGACCACGTGCTGGCCTGTGTTTGCCTCGCGCAGCTGCTGCAGCTTGTCCTTGGCGATGTGTTTGATGTGGTCGTTGCCCAACATGCCTGCCAGCTGCTGCAACTGCACCTGGCTGAGGCCGAGGGAGGACAGCAGCTGCCTGCGCTGCAGCTCACTCACACGGATCTGAGGGGGCTTGTTGGGCAGGGGCCGGCCTGCAGGACAGCAGCAATCACAGCGAGAGAGGGAGGGAGGAGAGGGACAACGAATGAGAATGAGGATTGAGGGTGGCATGGACAGAGGGAGGGAGGAGAGGGAGGCAGTATTGGTGCTTGGGTGTGGCCACAGCATTCGAGGGAAGCACATGCGCAGTGAAAGTTGCGGCAATTGAGAGGAGGACAGCGATCAAAGAGCGGGGAAAGGGTGAAAACAGCATTCCCTGCCAGCAACCAGGGCAGCACATATGCTGAGTGGATGTTGGGGCCGTCCTGGATACAGAGGAAGGCAAAGGAATAATTGCGCCAACCACACGACCAATGAAAACATCCTCAGCCCACCCAGTTGCTGTGCCCAGGCCGTCGCTGCAGGAGCTGGGCGGCGGGCGGATTATACCAAGGGGGCCCTGGTAAGTCAGCACATTGTTTCATCCTTTGGTGTGGCTAGGGTGTTCCAACTGGGTTGAAAGGGTCAGTCCTGACAAGCCCAATGGGCCTTGAAACCAGGGCAGTTGGTTGAAAGCATTATCGATGCAACAGTGCACAGCACCGACCACCAATTTCTCTACAGGGCCATGCAGGTTAGTTGGCCTGTCAACAAGTGCACCTGCTGCCGATACGATTGGACACTTGGGGGTCCCATCTTCACTGTCCCATCTTGCCAACTGTTCGTGAAGCACTGCCAAATCCCAATACTAAAAACCTGAGAAAGTCAGATGTACTACTGTTGATACTCACTGCTAGGCAGCTTGATGTTGGCAGACCAGATCATGTCCACTCCCTCGTAGCACAGGAAGTCTGTGTCGTCTGTGATGACAGCATACGCCTTGTTCTTCTTGGCCCAATGGGCCGCCTCCTTGTCTGTGTCATCACAGGAGTAGAACACACGGCACCCAGCCTCCTGAAAGGCATCTCCCAGCATCTGGTGATACACATGGGGACAGCGGCAGCACAGCAGCAGCAGACAGTAAGGAAGGATGTCACACACCCACAATCACACCGAACATGCATGTGGTGGCTTGTGCTTGTGACATCTCATGCATGCTTGGGCTGTTTGAGTTTCAGAAATCACTCCTACAAGTAATTGCGTCCAGTGGCAAATTTAGCCCGCTGACACGTGCTGGCATGGCATTCCCACAGGGCAAACTGTCCAGTGCTGAGGTTCTGATACTGACTCAACAGACTGCACGCTCATGATATCCCAGCTGCTGCAACAATCAGAGCGGTGTCACTGCAGCCACATCACCTATACTTATATATACTGAAAGCTCTGCAACAACCGTTATTCAGTGCTGGGTGTGTCAGGGTGAGTCACCTGTGTAGCTCCATTGGGAGGGATCCACAGGCTGTCTGGCAGGTTGGGCTTGGCGGCCTGGCCTGTCAGATGCCCGTTCAGCTTGCGCAGCGTAGCGGCATCAACCACCCTGCACAGCATGATCACATGCAGAACATGGTGATGACACAAGGCAGGGCGCCACGGTGGTGCGTTTGCTGGTGCAGGCGCCGTGCGTGTAACTCGTGTCCTGCACCTATGGAAGCTGTTGTGGACCTTACTGTGGTCACGCGGTCACACAAAAGACCAACAGCAAGGCACAGCTACTCTGAGCGCCCCCCAGGGGCTGTGCTAGAGTTGGCGTCCAGCTGACCCTGGTGCTGCACTTTGCTGGGAGATCACTGCGGGATGCTGCCGGCTGAGGGAGCAACCCCGCTCTGCCGGCTGCTGCCGTTACTGCACACTGCTGCTGCTCCTCACCTGCGGCGATACCATGTGGTCAGCTTATCACTGGGAATGCTGAGGTCCAGGAACACCACCAGCTCGTAGCCTGCCTGCTTGAATGCCCTGACCAGGGACCTGACCCTGCTCTGCTGATAGTGGAAGTCATACAGCAGGCCCCTCTTGCCCGGCCTGAGGAAGGACCGCAGGGCACCTGCTGCGTCAAACACCACCACACGCTGCTTCTGGCCCTGTGAGTGCTGCAGTGGCAGGTTCACATGCTTGAACAAGTCCTTCTGCTCGCAATAGGAGCTGCAGCAGACAGAGATCAGGGGCAGAAGGTCAGGCGGTGTGGAGCGGTACATACTGCTTGCAGCACAGCCGAGAGACAGCGTATACTACATACCGAAGAAGGTAGACCCCCATGGTGCCCTAAGCCGCTCTCCAGCCCAGCAGTTCCTCGGGAGGTGCACGATCAGCGAAACTCACGCCGCTGCTGCTCACAACGTCACGCCGCTGCTGCCACACACAGCACGTCTTGCATGCACCACACACAGAAAACAAGCACCCTCGACAGGTGTGCAGTGTCGATGGTCGCCAGCAACGCCCGACCTTGCTGGAAATGATCTGCAAACCTCCCCTGAAGAACAGGAGGAAAACGATGAGACGGATGCAAGTCTCAGGTTCAGCCAGGCCAGGCTGAGTGGCCCACACCCTGTCGCTTGTGCCCTGCTCGCAGGAGCTATCAACCGGTCTCATTGGGATTGCAAAATGGGAATCAGCAGGTATCGCACTGCCCGGTAGGTCCTCGTTGTTGTTCTGTTTCAGGATACAGTATTTGGGTGATCTCAGATCAACAGACTGGTCACCATGGCTCACACACACAACCCATTCGGTGCCTTCGCATTCAAGTCTGCTCCAAACACACGACTCACAGCGGTGCCAGCACAACATGACCCCCCAGCCGACTCTACACAACCTCCCAGTCGGCCCCTCCCTCGTGCACGAACACCGCCTGCATCACCCGCAAAACAGCTGCAACACCAACCGGCACCAGAGGCTCTCCCGGACACAGCAGCAACGAAAACAACCACCAGGAGCACTACCAGGAGCAGCAGTCCCAGCAAAGCTGTGCTGAACAGCCCCGTTGCCCCCAAGAAGCAGCGCAAAGCATATGCCTCTCTCACAGGGCCACCCAAGGGGTTGGGTCCCAAGCTCGGCACCGCCCCACTCAGACTCATCCTGGTGCGTGCTGTGACTGCAGTAGTCATACAGCTCGGTGTCTTACACACCTTCTGATGCAGCACAGCATTGGCCCAGTTGAATTGCTGCCAGGGGTACCCCTGGCCAGGGGTGTGGGTTGTGTGGGTCCCCTCACACTTCACCGTCAGCATGTGCATGAATCAGTAGAGGCTCACACCTAACCAGCACCGCAGAAATGGTACTGAAAATGGATATGCGCCCTGTTGGAGAGACATGCTGTCAACTTGCTGCACCTGTGTGTTGCACCGGCTTCGGGACAGGTCGGTCATAACCCCTCTGAGCACGCCTTCCACACAGGCCACTTCTACTCAAACCCATCTAACAGGATGTGGCCCATTTTGATCAGCACCGGCATTGCACCACTTGGCACGACAGGTAGGCAGCCACAAGTAACAGCTGTCACTGACTGCAGTTACTGACTGCAGTCTAAGAGTCGTAGAGAGCTGGCTCATGTTGCGAAGACATCCATCTGTGGTTCTGTCGCTTTCCGGGCTCCATGGCATTTCCTCCCCAGCTCCAAATGACTTGTACTGTTTGTCAATTTGTACTTTGTACTTTCATAAGGGGTGAGAGGTGTGGATCATGCATTGGCTTGTGATGCATCATCATGGCAGCTGGGAGTGTGTCAGTGAAGTGGGTGCGTTTTGTAATCCAATAGACGGATGTGCCTGTGCCCTACTGCAGGTCCTGAGGCCGATGATGTCATGCCCACAGCAGTGGGTGTGGGGTTCATTGATGTAGGCAGCGGCACACCAGGAACTGACAGGTATGATGGATTTGGTCGCAGGGCTTGCATTGGGTCGGCTTGGCCTCTCGGGGCCTCTTTGCAACAAACACTGATTGACTGACTGGTAAGGCAGCCCGGCACCATCACCCACTTGGCAAGAGGCAGCACAGCTGCTGTACCAGCAGCTCAGGCACAGTTGCTGTACTGGTGTGGTGTGCTGCTGATTTGATGTGCTGTGCTGCGCTCTGCAAAGCTGCCAATAGGCAGAGGGGTTGCCAATCTGGTTGCCCTGAACCAGCCTCAGACCTGTGCAGCGGTCACCTAGGACACTGCCGGTGTGACAAAACCTGCAAGACAGTCTGACTGTCTGCTTGCTATTGCTGCTGCTGTCGCCCACAGCTCCCTCTTCACTTCTGAAGACTTTGCACGCTGGAGGGGAGCGTTTTATGAGCGGCTCAAGCAGCATGTGGCTACTGCATCTGAAAGCATAGGTGAGCGCGCTCTTTTCTCTGTCAGGGCTTGTGGTTTGGGCGGCTTGTTTCACGCGCCAATCTTCACAGATTTTTGCCAGCGTCTTGCTGTGACAACGCCGTCTGCACAACACTATCTGCAGGGCAGGATGATGCTGTCTGCACACTTTGCTCACCCTGCTGCTTGAGGCAGGGTGTGTGGGCTTACTCACAGCTCAGCTTGGCAGTACGGTAGCGCATGTACCTACCACCCTTGGTCTTAATCATCAAGTCATCAAAGTCTGAGCACTGCAAGTGCCAGGCGTCGAGCTTTACAGAAACGGCTTCGTGTACTTTCAGTAAACGCAGCCTCGGCCGATGATCCATCAGTAAATCCCCGCTCCCCCTGCCCCCTGTCTGTGCTGCCCTGTCGTACTTGCAGGCTGCACGTGTGGCACATGTGGTGCCCCAGCACTCGTGGCCTTTACTGGAAAGCGGCAGTACCTAGAGCTACTCAATATTGACGCAGCGGGGCAGTTGAGGCGTGGCAAACACAAGGTTGCCTCGACAGCAGTACAGCTAGGGAAGCAGCCCCCAGATATGCTGCCGCCAGGCTGGCCCCTGCCAGTGGGCAAGACAGAGGTGTGGGTGCTGACAAGCACGTCTGGTGCTGCGCCCATGTCTAATGCTGACAGGGAGCGGCCTTACAAGCAGCTAGCCGAGAGGCTGGCGCAGATTGCATGGCCGGTGTCTAGTGTGGGTGTGAGCTGTGGGGAGTAAACATTGGAAGAGTATGTGGGTTTGATGCAGAAGGGTAGCTTACACCATAGCATTGGGCGAAGAGCTGTGGTTGTTTCAATAGAGCAGCCCAGCTAGAGACATGGCCTCCCAGCAGGCACCCATGGTACTATCACTCCCAGCGATGCAATCAGACTTGTGGTCAAATCACCGTTCAGATCCAAACCAGGTCACTGTGCTAGGCCGGATTGCCACCCTGAATGCCTCTTTGACAGCACAAGCAGTGTGCGCACAACCCACACATGCCAATGTGCAACATGTGTGTGCAGCAAGAGAGGCCCAGCACTGGTAGCCTAGCATTGACGAACCAGAACCACAACTCAGCTTCTCACCCTCACTTGTCAGAACTTCTGACAGGCAGGCAAGAGATGTGCTCCAGGAACAGCCAGTGAAGGGATGCTGCTGTCGTGAATCAGCACAGTGATGATAAGCATACCTGGCTTTGCAGCCAGGGTGTGTGCAAGCAGCAAACGAAACTGTCATGTTGACAGTCATTGCAGTACCGTCACACAAAAGGTGTGACAGTCGATGGTGCCAACAGGCCTTTCATCCCAAAAACACCCCTGCACAAAAGCTCCACACCTGCTACACTCCCCAAAGGGTTGCGAATTGGCCAAACCCAAAAACTGACTGTCCAGTCCCAACCCTGGAAGTCAATCCCTCAATAGAAATCGTTTGACTCAGGACATCTCTCAGCCAGCAAAAAAGGCAGGAACGTCCCTGCAAACCAACGCTGCTGCTGCACAGTGGCGCAATGTGTCACACGCTGCTTCCCCGTGCCCCACCCCTGCGCCCACAGCACCCTGCAGCAACCTTGCCTACCCAATGGCCGCCCGCAGGCAATTAACCCCAGCACACCAAGCCCCAGGCAGCATCAGCAGCAACGCCTTGCCAACGCAGGCGATCAACCACAGTACACTTAGCAGCAGCTGCCTGACAAAGCCCGTCTAACACATGTGTGAGTCCTGCAGCCCCTTCACACGAGACTGGCTTCGCTCACACCGTGCCGGCAGCAACATACCAACACAGTATTGACATCGACAAACTATCGCGCCACTGCAGCGGCAGGCGGTAACATGCACGCTCCGCTCCTCACGCAGCCACCAACTGCCCCACAGGCAGAGCCTTACCCTTCCCCTTGCCCTTGCAGCAGCTGCCCACGACCTGCTTCGCCAGCGCCCCAACCTCATCCGCCAGCTGTGCCAAGTCCGTTGCGATGTCATACACAGCATGGGGCCTGCCCAAGGCTCTGCTGCGGTGTGCCATGTTCCTGAAGTCCTGCTTGTTGTCTGGCGTCAGCCACTCCGCCATGATGTCTGCGATCTTAGCTGGTTCTGTCTCGAAGGTGCCCACGCCATTGTCGACCACGTAGGGGATGTTGCCCTCCTCCTGCGCAGGCACAGCAAGGGCGACAGATTGCAGCAGCAGGATGCAAACAGAGCAAAGGTTGGTGGCCTGCGGTCTGCAGCACAGGAACGCCTTGCTGCCGCAACATGCCTCCAGCGGATATGAAAAGCTGCCAATGTGCATGGCACTGTCGATGCTGATGCTGCAAACTGCTTGAGGTGCCCCCTGCTAGCGGCATGACAGGGACCATTCTGGTTGTATCCCACCCCTATGTTGGCCCGGGTGAACTGGATACCTAGCCACCCACTGCTGCCTGCATGTTTCTTGCAGACACGCCGCATTTTTGGGGTCACTGTCAACTTCTGATCCAATGTAAACCACCTGGGCCATGCAAGGCACACACCTGGCAAGGCACGTTGCCGTTGAGCAGGATGGGTAGCCCACTGATGAGTGCCTCGGCAATGGTGCCTGGGCCTGCCTTGGTGATGATGGTGTCAACAGCAGCCATCCACTGCACAGGCAACAACCAGCAGCAGCCGTGTCATGGCAAAACCCGGGAGTGTCAGTTGCCGCACACCACATGGCACCACAGCCTGGCCAGCACTGGATGTTCAAGGCCCAAACCCCAATCCTACACCCCACGGCTTGGCCGCCAAGCATGGCATTCCGTGGCCAACCTGCCGACTTCTCCTGCCGGCTGGCGGAAAACTGATACAACAAGTTGCCAGCCAGACTGGCGTGCGCTAGCTATTAGGGGGCCTAGAAGCAGCACGCTGGCAGTAGGCAGGACAAGCAGGTACCGTGCTGTTGACCCAGGTTGAGGCTGCGCACCTCGTGGATGTTGTCCACAAAGCCACATGCCACCACGTGACTGCCACCAGGCCACTGAGTGGACTTCAGCTCTGCCAGCAGCTTCTTGTTGCGGCCACAGATAACAGCAACCTGGCACAAGCATTGGCAAGGCACCCACACTCTGTCAGCAAACAAGCCCGTACCCAGTGGCGATGGCTGCTTCAACACCAAAAGGCCAGCAGCCCATGCGGCGGTGATTGCATACGTGCTGGACCTGAAAGTGCAACAGGACTGAACATCGACCGCGCTGGGTTGGTGACAACCAAACCGCCAGGGTGTGGATGCATGGGCCAGGCAGAGAGCACAGTTTACATGCCTATCCCTTGTAACACTGCATCCACTACTCAATGCAACGCAACCCCTATGTCCACGTGCGATATGCATGTCCCACCGCATGTTGTGCTAACAACTTGCCAGCACTCGTGTCTCACCTGAGCGCTGCCCTGCAGCTTGAGGTCCAGCTGCTCTACGGTTGCCTTCAGCTTGCCCATGCCCTCACCACCACCCACCAGCAGGATGGCAGGAACGCCCTGCAGCAGGCCCTGCAGCAACAAGAGATGGCAGACATTTGCATCAAAGCTCAGGTGTACTCCACCAGGCGCCTGGGTGTTGCAGAGAAGTGCATGCCTGCGTGCTGAGGAGAAGTGCATGCAGTAAGGAAGTCCTGCAGCAGGCCGTGCAGCACCAAGTGAGAGAGGATCACTCAGGCTGTGCCCCAGCACACGTCTGGGTGCTGAGAAGCCCCTGCACACAGCAAGCTTGCTGCTGCGGCGCACCTGCCACCCAATACCATATGTAATACCAGTGTGGCTTTTGCATACCACCCAGTGCAGGTAAGACATGCCTCCATGCAATAAACCACGCCTGCTGCAGAGAAATTGACCATCTTGCAATCACAGGCAGCACATGACAAGGGCATATGCAACCATGCACAGCACGGCGCCTTTGCGCACATCACTCACCAGCCTCTTGCGCAGCGAGCTCTTGCTGGGCAGCTTCTTGCTGAAGATGGGCCTGATAGGCAGGCCGTACAGCACCAGCTGCTCCGGCCTCAAGCCCATGCCCAAACCCAGGTTCCTGCGCAAGCGAGGTACAAGCGGCAGTGAACAGACCATGAGTAAGGAAAGCGTGCAAGCCTTGGGGAGCTGCAGGGGCGCTGAGGCATCATGCAGCACGCATGGGCTTGCCAACGGCCACCGCCGCTGCAAGGGAATATGTCATAAAGTCAGTGATACTACTTCTGCACACAGAACAGCCCCCTGACGTGGAAGTTCTGCAGGCCTGCAGGCCCTGTGACACACTGCCTGCTGAGGCTGACACCATCGGCGCCCACTGACTACCAAGCAACAAGCAGTCCATTCACATGTCACGGTTGACTCCCAAGCATGCACGCATCTTGCCGGGCCACCAAAACAACTCTACCACTACGGCTTGGCACAGCGCATCCTGTCGACTAGCACCCACTTGCAGAACTCTGTTGGCACATAGCACTTGTTGACCTTCTTGTAGAACCAGGTGTTGTGACACGTGGTGAAGTCTGTCACCACAGTGGCTAGAGGGGCAGGCGCAGCCCTGTTCAACCGCTTGGCACGTGCTGCTAGCACCCGCGCTGGGATGTGCTGCATCAGGGGGTGCACAGAGACCACTAGGTCTGGATCATACCTGCATACGAGGGGCAGGGGCAGTGGCATGCATTTTGGCGCAGGGGGCGCGTGCCAAAGATGCAGTTCTCTTCAACGCAACAGCGTGCGAACACGTCGGGTCACACCACTGCCATTCCATGCAAACCTGCAAGTTTGTTTGCACCCAGGGTAGATGTGTGCGTTGTAATGCAGCACTCGCCTGCACAGCTGCATGAACTGTACATGGGGTAGGTATCAGCAGGCCGCTAGTGTCCATAGCCCATGCAAGCAACCAATGCGCACATGCCGGTACATAAATCCTCCCACAGTGGCAGCACCCACTGCTGAATAGCTAGCTAGCTGAGTGGCTTACAGGTCAAAAGCCTGGTTCAGTCCGGCGGCGGTGAAGGCGTGTATGGCAGACATGTAGGGCATGTGGCACGCCGGCGGCTGCAGCGTGTTGTATGCCAGCCTCCACATCCAACCGTGCTGCACCATGAAGCTGTAGCTGTTGGGCATCTGGTTGAACGGGTAGGGCGTGTGCTCCGCCCACATGTCTACAATCAGCACCTGCAGGAAAAAGGCATGGAGGTGTAGGCAGTTGACGCCAGGAAATGAGGATACCATGTTGGTGACGGCAGGGCAGCACGTGGTATCTCTGCTCAGCTACTTTTGCTTCATGTGCACCTAGGGCGAATGTTGGTGGACAGCGACATGTAGACAGTGGGCGTGCTGGCCCTGCATGCACAGCACACCTGCCCAATGCAGGGCCAACGGCCGCTCGCAAGAAGCTGCTGAAATACCCTTCAGCTGGGTCGGCAGCACTTTCGCACCTTGTATTTGTCCCCAAACTTCTCCTCAAATGCCTGCTTGAGTGCCTCAGCTGACGCCTTGTGCCCACCACCTGCGGTCAGCCACCACACATACAAAAACATACCTCAAATCGTTGCATGAGTTCCTAATGCAAAGCTGGCATATTGTGGTTGTCAGGAAATCCTGAGGAAAGATGACCTAATCCAACCAGTGCGCAGTCCAAGCTGCTCAAACACCAGCCTGACAAGCTGCTGGGTCGCCTGCCAGGCTGTGGCTGTAGCTGTGCTGTGCTGTGCTGTGCAGTGGGCGCTTTTCCTGTTCAATCAACTGCTCATCAACTGCACAGCCTCACACAGCAGCCAAGTACATGCAGCCCCACACCTGCATAATGCTATTGTAACTAACTGGCGCAAACCCTGTGCCTGTTGCTGGACTGCTTGGCCCTTGGCCAGCTGCCTGCTGCAGATCTAGCATGTCATGTTGCCACCTGTCGCACAGCCGCTGACTCACACTCCTCAGCAGTTTTGCCTGATTAGGCTATCCCAGTAAATGGTTCCTACTGAGCATGCATGATAGTACACGTACACCCTCTGCTGACACACCTGTGTTTGACATCATGATCAGCACCGTCTTCTGCTTTTTGCTGCTGCTGGCAGACCTGCTGGAGCCGCCCAAGGGCCACAGCCGCAAGTGGAAGGCTTCCGATGGCCCACAAAACTGCAACATGCACACGAGCAGGTCAGTCAGGCGGCACGAAAAAAGTTGTGAGGTTGCTGACTAGGTTTGTTGCATGTGGGTTGGCTGGTGTGACTAGTAAGTGTGTGAATCAAGGGAGCTGTGGCTGCAGATGTGGGGAATGCGACGAGTGACAGCAGCAGGTTTTCCTAGGTATGGCTGAGCAACGCGTTGCCCAATTGGCAGGGGTCTGCAGCCAGCATCATAACCACACAACCGTTATAGTATGCTGTCTGCCAGCATCCACAGAAACATGCAGTTGGCCATTGGTGCATGCATGATGGTTTGGCAGCAACTGGGTGCAATTGTTGAGACTGCAAAAAGGGCTGGCATGATGCAATTGGTGCTGGTGAGGAGTCGACAAGGCTGCAGGTGATGACTTGAGCCCTGAAATTAGGGTCCTGCAGCCTCACCATGCCACCAATGCCAGCCCCTATGCCTCCTGCTGCAATGCCTCTCAGCACAATGTCGATTGGTGCCCTGCCAGCATTGCTGCTAGATGATGATGGGCCTGGGGAGGACCCACTGGCAGTTGGCACATGTCGTCTACTGCTTGTGTTGTTGCTAACCCTGCTGCTGGCCTGCTGCAGTTGCTGGGCGCTGTTGTGCTGCAACTGCTGCTGCTGTGCTGCTGCGTAGTCGACCTGCTGGTCTGACCCCTGCTGCCTCCAGAAGGGCTGCCTGGCGGCACCTGCATTAGCTGATGGCGCAGCTGGTGGATATGAGAAGCTCTGCCTGCCAGCTCCTAGCAGGATTGCAGGGATCTGAGGTGGCAGCAGCCCTGGCACCACGTCAGCTGATTGACCGCAGTGTTCATGCGGCGTTGTGGGTATCATACTGAGGGTTGCAATACAATTGCAGTGAACAGTGTTGCTCTCTAGAGCGGCAAAATGCTGATGGGATGTCGAGCAGCGGGTGGATGGCTGAGAGCGTTGGCGACAGCTGAGCAGGATCTCGTGCTGTCAGCGCAATGGGCGCTGTCATAAGGAGTTTTGTACCAATTCGTACTGGATCGTGTCCAATATTCTGGCGCTTGATGTGCTGGGCGGGTTTTGTGACAAATTTGCTGCCAGCCTGGAGGTATCAGAATCATTGTATTGGCTGAGCACGGTGACACTGTAGCCCGTGGACATCACTTATGCCGCCTCATGGCATGGATCATTCTCCCCTACACCATTGCCTGCGGTTCAACCGTCTCTGTGGCACCAGCCTGGCAGGTGCCCAGCCAGCTTTGAGCTGTTGCACAGTGCCGGTGGCCACCATGTATGCCTTGTGCCAGGTCCTATGATGCACTTGGCAGGTCCATATCTCGTCAATTAGCCTACAACAGTATGATCCTGCCCTTGGAAGTGGCCAGCCTGCAGGTGCCCACTGAACAAGGTTGGCACCTGTTTGGCAAGTCTCTGAGGATACCACTCACCCAGGATGACCTCCCCACCCGCAAGACGAGCACGTTTGGATTGAAACAGGAGCTTTTGGATCGATCATCGAGGTCCAACCTGTTATATGCTGTTACGTTCTCTTGCCAGGAGGACCTCTTCCGTCGCCGATGCTCCTAACCAGCATGCTATTCTTTTGCCATTTGAAAGGTCTTATTCTTATTGCGCACTTCAATAGGTCCTTGCAACACTCCAAATCCGTGTAGTGATACTGTCCGGCTGCAAGCATACAGCTTCGAGGGCGTGCTCAGACAATAGGTGAGCTGAACGTCTCTTCGGGGTTGCCTGGCAGCCATAGGGGGCACTCCAAGGCTCCCGGCACCCGCGTCTGACTGATGGACTGGCAGGTACCATCAACTCCAATGCTTCTTCCGAGGTGCTTTGACCTGTAATCAAATCGCGATCGGCCAGGGTGCTGGCTGGATTGGGGCGGGGTGGGGCAAGGCTTGCAGTTTGCTTGCAGTTTCACTTCTTGCAGGCGCCCACGCGAGCATGGGACCCACCCAATCGTTCTCCGGGTTTTTTGATCTTCATGAATGACTTTAATCGTCGTTGCTGGCCTCTTCACATCTCCACGTTGTCCCCTCCCTCCCTATTGCTGTTCAGGCAGGGGCAGTCGTGCATCAACCAACCCAACAGCCTGGTGGTGTGCCGGCTGGCATGGATGGCTCAGAACCCCACCGCACAGCTGATGTGGCGGTGGGCATGCGAGCATCCCTTGCCCCTGGGCATGACCAGCAGCAGGCACCCACTGTTGCTCCTCCAGGCAGCAGCAGCACAGCCACCAGCGGGCCTACGCCCCCTTCGACAGCTTCCTCATCAGCCAGCCCAGCAAAGAACAACCCCAAGCTGATGCAGCTGTTGGGGGAGTCGGTGGAGCTGATGTCCACTGTGCTGAACGGCGAGCACTCTGGCTGTGCTGACTCACAGGCGCAGCTCCAGGCGCAGCTGCACAGCATCAAGCAGCAACTGCAGGGCCAGGAGATGCAGATGGATCGCCCTCAGGCTGATGGCACCGAGGCCGCATGGCGCCTGCAGGACACCAACAGCGATGACATCGCAGCCGGGCTCAGCACAGACCAGCTTCCTGCAGCCACTGAGGCATCAGCCAGCAGGCGACAGGCACTGTTCAAGCCTGCAGGAAGCAGCTCAGCATCAAGCAGCTCAGCACAGCTCAGCACAGTGGTCGAGGACGTCGACCCTTCTGCTGCAGAGCCTGCTACCAGCAGCATGGATGCTGCAGCAGTCCCCAGCAGCTGCGCCTCCCTGCCTGCATCTGGGCCATGTAGCAGCGCAGTCACTCCCACAGCTGCTGGCTCCTCTGGCCTGCCGCCGCGCCCGCCTGCTGCACCCTCGGTTGCTGCAGCAGCACAGGAGCAAGCCTCAGCTCTCGCCACTGCGCTGTCAGCAGTGGCTGCTGCAGCGGCCTCCCAGCAGCTGCCTGTCGAAGCCGCTTCCAACCTGGCTGCCGCTTTGGTGCGCAGCGCCAGCAGGGCTCGTCTCACAGAAGATGATGAGGTGCCAGCACCAGCAGCACCCGAGCAGCAGCCTATGCCCCCCTTGGCAACAGCAGATACAGCTGTGAGCTCTGACTTCTTCTGCAGCGACCCCAGCCTAGATGAGCCGTCAGCCTTTGCAGACCCAGGGACTGCAGCCCTGCTCGACATCCTGTCAGAAGACAGGCCCGTGGCAGCGCAGGAGCTGCTGCTGATGGCTGCCGTTGCCAGCCAGCAGATAGACCCAGCCACAATGGCAGCAGTGCTGGCCCAGCCTCCTGCTGACAGCAGCAAGCCTCCTGTAGCAGCCCCAGCACAGCCCACAGCTGCAGACGCAGCACTGTCTCCTGCACAGGCCGCCCTCGCAGAGGCGCTGCATGCCATCACTGCCGAGAGGCTGGCATCTGCAGCGTCGCTGCAGGCTGCCCCAGCAGCAGAGACTCCTGAGGAGCCAGCACAGGCTCCAGGCGATGCAGGAGGCGCCCTGCCAGCTGCAGTGCGCGCAGCTCTCTCCAACCTGCCAACAGGCGTCCCAGCAAGCAGCACCAAGGCGAGCAAGGCCAAGTCCAGCGCCAGCAGCACAAGCGGCAGCCAGACCGGCGGCCCCAGCCGCTCCGCCAGCTTCCGGCAGCCACTCCCAGCTGCTGCAGCCAGCGCTGACAGCAGCACTGCTGGCGCTGGCACTGGCGGCCGCAGCCCGCTCAGCCATGCGCTTGCCAAGATGCTGCAGGAGCATATGGCACACCCTCCTGGGCACCCAGTGGCCCCACAGGTGGCGCCCCTGCCAGCCCTGCCTCCTGTCAAGACAGCACAGCTGTTGGCAGCGTCGGATGCTGCCAGCAGCTCTCAGCCTGGGACACCAGGGGAAGGGCAGGGTGGCCTTCCGCCAGGGTTTCCTGCAGGGCTGAGGACCCACAGCCTGTCTCGCTCAGTGTCCGGAGGCAGTGCGGACGCTGGCGCAGGGCACAGCAGTAGCAGCAGCAGCACCGGCAGCATTGGGGAGGAGCCCATGGCGATGATCAGCGAGGACATTGCGCTTGCACGCATGGTGCTAGCTGCTGCTGAGAAGAGCGGGCAGCTGGGGCTAGTGCTGTGCAAGCTGCTAGGCTTCAAGGATCCTGATGATGCTGATGTGCAGGACGTCAGCAATGCCCTGGCAGAGTCCAGCATGTCGCCGCTGCAGCTTCTGACCAGCTACCTGCACAATATCCGCATGGTGAGCATGGATGCGGAGGCAGCAGCAGCAGAGGCCGCCAGCAGCACCGGCAGCAGCACCAACCCACCTGGGCCCTCGCCAGAGAGGCTCAAGCAACTGGCTGAGGGGCTGCTGACAAAGTTGGTAGACACCTTCTGTGCCATGCTGCCCCCAGAGCAGCCCGCAGCCCCAGCTGCAGACCCCAGCATGGGTTCTCACGCAGCCATGCTGGCAGCAGCACAGCAGCAGCAGCAGCAACCGGTGCTGCCCGTAGTGGTGCCACCGCCGGCTGCAGCAGCGGCCCCGGCAGCAAACCCTGCACAGGCTCAGCTGCTGGCAATGCTCAGCGCGCTGTCTGGGGCACCTGCCGCTGCTGCTGTGCCTGCACCAGCGGCAGCAGCCCCTGCTGCTCCTGCTGGCAATGATCTGGCAGCGCTGCTGTCTGCCATCACCGCCCAGCAGCAGCAGCAGCAGGCAGTGACAGCAGCAGCACAGGCGCAGCAAGCAGCCGCACCTCAGCAGGCGGCACTGGCTGCGTTGCTGCAGCAGTTCTCAGGTGCTCCCGCTGCACCTGCACCTATTGCAGCACCTGCTCCGGCTGTTGGTGGTGGGGGTGACATGGCGGCGATGCTGTCAGCCGCCATCCAAGTCATCGCAGCCCAGCAGCAACAGCAGCAGCATGAGCAACAGCGGGTTGCTATGCAAGCGGCAATGCAGGCGCTTGCCCAGCAGCAGCAACAGCAGCAGCAGCAGCTGGCGCAGCAACAGTACCAGCAGCAGGCAGCAGCAGCTGCCACCCTTGCAGCAGCAGGGTTGGGCGGTGCACAGGGTGGCCTGGACCTGCAGTCTCTGCAGCTGCTGGCCAGCTTCCAGCAACAGCAGCAGCAGCATGCAGCGACTGTGGATGCACTGACGCAGGTGCAAGGGCAGGCGCATAGCAGCATCCCAGTGAGTGGATCGCTCATGATGCAGCCACCAGCTCCCTCTTCAGGCAGCACTACAGGCCCCGCCGCTGCGGCTGCAGCAGCTGCTGCCGCGGCGGCTGTAGCAGGGCTGGACCACAGCTACAGCCTCTCTGCTGTGCAGCTGCCGGGGCTGCTGCCATCCTCTGCTGCAGCAGCTTCTGCAGCCAGTGGCAGCAACATGGCACCCCCTGCTCCTGTCAACTACCACCTGCAGTCTGCGCACAGCATCACTGCAGCACCCAGCCTGCTGCCCCAGCTTCTGCAGCAGCAGCAACAGCAGATGGCGCAGACATTTGCAGATTCTGCGGCTGCAGGACACTGGGCCATGCAGGGGCCTGACGCAGGCGGCCTGACAACCGCAGACTCCGTCAAAGCTGCACTGGCAAGCATGAACAGCATCTCTGCTAGCCAGGGGGCCACACTAAACGCCGCTGCTGCTGCTGCGGCAGCAGCTGGGCAGCACCAGCCTGTCGCCTCAGGAGGTGGCCCCTCTGGCAACATGCAGGGGCAGACAGTTACCGGCGGCAACTCCGTTGACAGCCAGCTGGCAGCAGCAGCAGCAGCCGTCGCTGCTTCGCAGCAGCCCTCGGCTGCTGTTAGGATCCCAGCAGTGGCAGCAGTGCTGGCAGCAGCACAGCAGCCGCAGGGCACCCCACCCACTGCATCAGGGCCCATGTCCATGTTTGATGCATGCCCTGGGTTCAGCAGCCACGGAGATGTAACAGGCCTGTCACAGCACAATGCAGCTGCCCTGGCACATATGCATGAGGCCGCTGCTGTAGCCAACCAGCAACAGCAGCAGCAGGCACACCAGCAGCACCAGGCTGCGGCTGCTGCCGCTGCTGCTGTGGCTGTGGTCGCTGCGCAGCAGCAGGTGCAGGCTCAGCAGCAGCAGCAACAGATGATGAATGAGCTGCTGTACGGCTATCAGCCCAATGCTGCTGGTGTGGCTGGTGTCCAGGGAATGATGTGTCTGCCTGCTACGAGTGCCCCGCTGGGTATGCATGTTGGAGCTTTCTCTGCAGAATCGGTGGAGTGGCAACTCTGGCAGCAGCACCAGCAGCAGCAACAACAGCAGCAGCAGCAGCACAGCACACAGCAGCAGTAAGCTGTCAACGGCCTTGTGCTGTTACTGCTGTCAGCAAGAGGGTTGCATCAGTACAGAGCGTCAGGGTGCTCATCGTGTCTGGGGTGCAATTGTAGGGATGCAGCGGCTTGGACATGGCATGGTGTGCTTGCATGTTGTTGTGCCCCAGTGCCATCGTCAACACATGTGGTAGCACAGGAAGCTGCATGCGGGTGTGGGGACCAGCCGTCATAGCTGCAGCAAAGCATACAGGTGTATCTGCGGCTGCAGTATGGTCACCACTGTGTTATGTGTGTCGTTTTATCATAGCTTTGGGTGCTGCTCTGTGCTTGCTGCACTGTGTAGAGCGCTTGCACGTGCACTGTCTGTTATGCTAGGCGTAGTTTGGCAGGACACTGTGCCCACTGGCCAGGTCGGTGCGTTCAGATTGAGCGCTTCTGCGATAAGTCTGCAGCAAAGTGGCCCACAAACCTACTGGTGTACGCGTTTCTTGGGGCCTGGACCATCACCAGACAGTTGGTGACTAGTTCTTATGTGTAGTACCACACAGGCCTGCGGCTGCGTGTTTTGGTGTCTCTTTTGTGAGGCTGCATTCGAGGACCCTGTATGGCTGTTGTTCCACTCCAGTCAAGTTGTTTGCCCCTATCAGGGCTTGTCACGTGCACTGCAAGTATGTAGATGCTGTTACTTAGATCACTGGCCCTGTGATGCCACTATCGTTATGCATTGTTGAGTCCTTGTACACATGGCTTGTTGTGGCTTGGCTGAACCCTTTGTGTGCCTGTGGAGTATAGCGATGAGCTTGCAGTCACAGCCGCCATCCCGGTGTGTGCAGGAGTGTGAATGTGTGCCTGCTGTGTGCCCAAGGTGCTGATTTTGCTGCCGTGTTGACTTGATACCAGGTACCTACCTCCCTGAACCAGAGAGCAGATGAGAGCACCAACACCACCACCGCCGGGTACTTATCGCACGCGGGTATCTTCACCCGCCTATCACGATTCTCCGGGCGGTGCTGCGCGGGCGTGCATTCAAGCGCTGCATCGCGTGGCACCAGTCCCTCCACACCACATCCCCCATTGCGTTGCCGCACCCTTGCATCTCTGTGTGCAAGGGGTCACTGCGTCAGCAGGCTGTTGCTCTTTTCATTTGGGCTGTGAGTGTGGGAGGGTGGGTTGATGGGTTGTGCCAGGCACACACGTCTGGGCGGGTTTTTTTCACACGTTGGGGTGGAAGGTTGGGTAGGAGGGCGCTTGCTGCTGTTAGCACTTGGCTGTGATATTTCACAGGCTGCTGAGGTAGCAGCTATCCGTCCCAGTTCACCACCTGCTGTGTGTTCCAGGCAAAACCTGTGCTTTGTCTTGTGAGCTATGCCTGGGGACCCCATCCTTGGCCCCATGCATGCACACACACTCCCATTTGATTTTCAGCTGAAACAGCCAGGGTCTGGTAGTACAGCTGGCTGTCGATGCTGAGTTGGCCTGCAGGTGCTGGGCAGAGAGTTGTCTGCTGCCCATGTGTGTATGATGGAGCAGGTGGTTGTTTGGGGCCCCCAGGCTGCTACAGGCAGGTCAATGGATGCTTTTTTGGTGCGGTTGGCAGCTTGGCTGCAGTCTGCACTATTTTGAACCTAGGCAGTGCAAGAGGCTGCCGTCTCCGTTCGACAGTGCGATGTCTGTCTGCATGTCAGCAACCTGAAAACAGGCCTGCCGGCCTGCACTTGCAGGCGGGCACGGCCAAAAGTATATCTTTGGTTCTCTGTGCGCTGGAGTAGGTTGGTGTTGGTTCTGTCCTTTGGTTGGCTCTTGTTTTTCTCATTGGGGGATGAGAGGTCCTGTAGTTTCTTGTCAGCCTTGTTCCAGCTTGCTGCGGTGCTGTAGGATGCAGCTTGTCGGCTGCAGCAATTTGCATGCCTGCTAGTAGGTTGGATTCCCTAGTAGGTTTGCCTGCATTGTGCTTCAGCATCTCTGCTACACCTCTGCTACACCTCTTCCGAGGTAGCTGCAGTGCCTGTGTACTTATGTACCAAATCCTGTGGTTTTGCGCAGTGCCTGGCCCTGCCCGATAGGGTGGGACAGGCACAGCGGCAGCCTGCTCGCCTGCTCATGCTATGGGTTTGGCGCAGCAGCGTTTATTCTTTGCCACCCCCGCCCACTTCCATTCTTCCAATTCTTCACCCTGTTCCTGTCGTACAGCAGACGCTGTCCTGTGCCAGCTGTGCATCAGAGGCTTGCGTGTGCAGTGCGCAGGGGCAGGGACCCACCACCCTGCGATTCGCCTGACTGCAGGCAAAGTCATTTGACATTGTTGTGTGATGATATGCTTTTAAGTATGCAATGCGGCCTTTGCGGTGTTCTTCTGTTGCACCGGTCAAGCCCCACAAGCAGCGACTGTCCGCAGCCCAGCAGCCTGTGATTCAACTATGCAGTCGTGCACACGTCCAGTCATCACTGCGACCGCAGCTGGGAGCTGCACCCTAATCAAAGGGCCAGAGGACATCAGCCTCTTGCGTACAGGCATGCCATGGGGATTTGCAGAGTTGCTGTGATGCGCGCGGGCGTGTTAGGTAGACTTGCAAGCTGCTATGATTCTTGCATACGGGTTGTTTTGCGGACTCACAGTATTGCTGGGGTTTGGTTGACGTATGGGGCTGATACTGGTGGCTGTGCAGCTGCGATTAGGGCTGCAGGGGGGTGTTGCCCCGCTGGCATGCCCCATCCTGTTGTGGTTGCGAGCAGACGGGGTTGCTTGGGGGCATGTTGCTTCCCTTGCAACGTCCTGCTCTCCCGTTCACCACCTGGCAGGGCTGCAGCATGGCATGCAGTGCAGCATGCCACCTGGCTTGATGACGGTCGCTTGCTGTGTTCATTTTGTGATGCACCGGGGTTTTGGATGATGTCGTGCCTTGTGGGGCTTTGTGGGAGTCTACCACCAGTGTCTGACCGCGGTGGTAGCTCGACTATTCCCTATGTGGGCAATGTCATCACTACAGCCATCATGGATTGGTCAGAACACGCCAGCCACATTGTGGCCTATGGGTTGCCTGCAATTATCTCAGGGCTGCTCGAAGATACACACAGTTTACACACAAGGGATGCCTGCATATTGTGTGTAGGACGGTAGTTGAAGCAGGTGTACGGAGACCCACTCAGTGTGTGGGTGTTTGTATGTGATGTCCATTGTTGCAGCCCCAGTAGGGGTTTGATGCATAGGGTGATGCATACAGGGTGTTCTTCAGGGTTTTGGGTCCAGGTGTTGAGAAGTCAGAAGATTTTTGGTACATTGCAGAAATACATACATGCAGGGCCCCGCCATTTTATCCCAGAGCTTTGTCTTCGTGTGTCTAGCCCACTGGTGTGGTGTGTGCAGGTTATCGCTGTGCCCGTGACAGCAAAACATGCATGCGTGTATCTACATGTACGGTCATGGCTTGTCTGGTGACTGATCTCCTGTGGGGTAAAGCCCACAACCCTTGCAGCACTTGGGGTAGTATCTCAATGTGCGGTCCCTCAAGCACTTGGCTGGCAATCAAGCTCCCCTTGCTGTGTGTGAGGAAACACAAGTAATGACCTTTGGTGCAAGGGTGTGGCCTTGCATTGTGTGCCGTTGTCGGTCCTCTTCCTCTTGCAGAGGTGCTCCACCTGTGTTGTGGCAGGCAGTCACCGTCAATGAATGACAGCCATGGTGGGGGCAATCAATAGGACCTTGTGCGTGTGAGAGTTTGCTTGCAGACCTGCTGATCAGGTGCTGGGAAGGGCCATTGCGCTGGGCTGCCAACATCACACTGCATTGTGGCTCTGTGATGTCCAGGTGGCTGAGGTGTGCGGGGGGTGGATGCACTGGTTAGCAATCCCGGGCTGTGTGTTGTGGTGAACAGGGGGTTGCGTGTAACACTATACCCAAAATCACGTTCAGCACAGACAGGGTGATTGCAGGAAGGATGGGCGTGGGAGAGCTGACCCGTTGACCGTTTCCATGTACTGGTCCGACAAATCCCGGGCTATGTGTTGTGGTGGACAGACAGGGGGTCTGCAAATAACACTATACCCAGCGACACGTTCAGCCTTACCGGGGTGTGGGAGAAGCTGCCTCTCACTCTTCAGGGGTTTACTTGCACATGACTGGGTCCAATGTTTGCCGTCATCGATGACGCCACGCCACGATCTTGGTGGAACCCAAAACTCGTTGTAATTCTTGCTCTGTAACCACTTCTCTGCTCTGGAGCCCCAGTGGCATGCTTCGATCTAGTACATTCAATCAAGTTTCACCCAATCGCTGCCCCATCGCTCCTCACAAGGATCTCACGGTCCTTGTGCCAGTCTACAAGAGAAGACGTATTAGGCCCACAAATGCATGCCGGTCGGTCAGTGCAGCACATGTGTGCAAAGCTGTGACTGCAGCACCTGCTGTTGTGCAAGGTAACACTGTGTCTTCCTCGTCAGTTGTTATGAAACCCAAATACTGAAGTGGCATTTACTGTTGGCCTACACCGTACCTGCATTTGCAGTTTGGGCCCTGGGTGGTAGTCATGCCAGGCTGGCTAGGTCTGACGTGTAACCCCTACCTCTCCAAGCCCAGTCAGGCACAGTACCCACCCGTGTGCATATCTTAGACGCATCTATGCTCCACAGTTGCAGCTTCATGGATGCATGCGCCTCTCCTGACTTCCACCTGTGCCGTTTCCCCTGAATGCAGGCCCAGTTCCGCAGCTTCAGGAAGGGGCAGCATCCGTACTGCCCAAAGTCGCAACACTTGTCAGCACAGGCAACAGCACTAACCCTCAGCAGCGGCAGGGTGCCGCAGAGACCGCCTTTCTCGCCCCAGCTGACACTCACACTGAAACTGGCGCTGACACCGCTGCCAGCAGTACAGGCAGCAACAGTGCTGACCCAGGAGGCAGCATGGGTCGTGACTCATCCACTGGACCTACGCAAAAAGCTAGCATCACTGCAGGACCTTCCAGCACAAGCAGCAGCAGCCAAAGCCCCAGCAGCAGGGATGAATTTGGACCCCCAGCATGGGCCCCTCAACCCCTGGTCAAACTCGTGCGCAGCACAGAATTTTTTGCGCGTGTAGCGCACATCTATGGAGCCTACAAGCTTACGCAGTTGCGCTCAGCAGTGATGCGTGCGCAGGGCAGGTCTCAGCAGGAGATTACAGAGCAGCTGTGGGATGGGCAGCACACGTGGGCAGGGGAGCAGATGTACGACCTGTGCATCAGCCTCAGGGGCTTCTATCTGAAGGTGGGCAGGTATCTTGGTAGGGGGAACTCAACAAACTTGCTCGTTTCTTGGTGTTGGAAACATGGCATCGCACTCTAGTACAGTAACCTGCTGCTTTGCAAATGGCTGCAGCAGATGGCGGCATGTGGTTTTGTGGCCGCTGGCCTTACGTGCGGCCGGGTTCGTGCTTGCATATGCATAATGCACATGTGCTGACTCACTGTGTTCCGTTGCTGCGATGCTGTGCTATGCTGTTGCAGGCTGGCCAATTTATTGGTGCTCGTGCTGACTTTATCCCAGACCAGATCTGCCGCAAGCTGTGCCTTCTGCAGGATCAAGTGCCACCCATGTCAGCAGCACGCGCAAAGCAGGTGGGTACCTTAGGGTTGTATTAACCCCAAGGCGTACAAGCTAGTTGGTACAATACATGCGTAGCCGTCAGCACCTGGGCCACTGCAGCAAAGGTTAGTTAGTGTAGTATAAAGTACTGACACATAATGAGATACTGGGATTCATTAAGGCACCAGAGGTTTGTTCACGCTTTCATGGCAGCAGTTGCCAAACAGTCTGGCCCAGCAATCAGTCACACCCCATGCTGCACAGCCTTTGCTTGACACGCACAATGCACAGAACAACGACAGCGGCCTGAAACTTTGTTATCAAGAGGTGCATGTGGAAACTGCACCCGTACTTACATGTTGCGTGCAGGTGGTTTGCGAGGAGCTCGGTATAGATGACCTGTCAGAGGTGTTTGAGTGGATTGACCTGCAAGAGCCCATCGGCTCTGCTTCCATCTCACAGGTGTGTGTGCGGAGATGGGCGGGGCACATGCACGTGCATGTGCATGTGTGTGGCACAGCCGGTTTGCTCCAGCGAAGCGGCTGCGGGTGCTCGTGTGATGAGGCTTAGCGTGTAAGTCTGTACGGGCTGGGCGAAGGTTGTTGCCTGTGTTGGCTTCTGTTGTGTCACAGCTGTCGGCCATGTGCATGCAAGGGTATGCTTGTCACGGACGCTGCTACACTTTTGTGTGTTAACATGCATGCTGCGCAGTGTCTGCTGACCTCAGTTCCTGCATGTCCACAGCACTGTGATCTTCTGACTGCCTTCCTGTGTGGTAGTGCCTGCCTACTTTGCTTGTGCTGATCTGCGTCTGGCCCACGCATACTGTTGCATGCTGCGGCGTCCTGCATGCTCTGCCTTTGGTGCTGTAGCCTCATGCAGGTCCTTACCTCTGTGACTTTTGCCTGCCTAATCTGTGTAACAGCGTTTGCCCACCTCTACTGTCCTCACATGCATTTACATGCTGAACTATCCTGCATGTTTTGCCGTCTGTGCTGGACCTCTTTTCCTGCAGGTTCACAAAGCGCAGCTGCGGCGCTTCAGTCCTGGCCAGCTGCGGCAGCTGGCTCGGCGGGAAAGCAGGCTCAGCAGCAGCCTGACAGTGAGGCCAGGCGACACGGCTTGGGACATATGCAACAGCCACGGGATCAGCTTGGCAGAGCTGGCGTCAGCCAACAGGTGCGGGTGCGTGCGTGCGCTTTGCGTATCACAACAGGGTTTTGTTTACTGTGTCACAATTGTTCAGGTGTGTGTTGTTTACCACTTGAAAGCATCAGCAAGCATCGCTAGGCTAGGTCTCACAGCACATGAGCCACCTAAGACACTTGGCCTGCTGTCCTGTGGAGTGTGCATGTTGAGCATGAGGCTACTTGGGATTCAGCACGTGGTGTACCAGTGTGTGATGAACAGTGCTGAACCCCAATGTGACATCCCTGGGTACACAGATGATAGGACAACCAGCCCCCGGCTCTCCAGCTAGTGCCAAGAATGGGGCTCTGTCGTATCTATCACCTGTACCGCACCGTGCTGTACTCGTCTTGCAGAGACTCGGACCTTGACCGTTTGGAGCCTGGCCAAGTGCTGAAGGTGCCAGTTGTCCTGGGCTTGGAGCACTTCCGCGAGCAGCAGCAGCACCAGCACAGACACCACGCAGACGATGGCTGGTTTGGGCTGGGCCGGCTGCTTCATCAGCAGCACAACAGCAGCACTAGCTCCAGCAGCGCAAGCAGCAGTGCCAACGGCAGCTCAGCACAGGGAGATGCAGCAGGACAGGGGCCAGATGGGGTGGATGGTGCTGGCAGTAGCAGCAGTGGCAGCAGCAGTGAAGATTGGTTGGAGCCTGGCAGCAGTTTGCTTGCAGCAGGCAGCGGCAGCAGCAGTAGCTGGCAGCAGCACCTATCCAGCAAGCGTGAGCATTTGCTGCAGCTAGTGGCAGCTCACAGAGCCTCTGACAGCAGCTTGAACAGCCGACTGGGAGCGTCAGAAAGCGAGTTTGAATTCAGCAGCAACAGCAGTCAAAGCAGTCAGAGCAGTAGTAGCCGCGTGGGGTGGTTGCCGGATGTGCATAGTCCTGCAGCAGCAGCGGTGGCCCATGCTGCTGCTGCGGGTCATGTGCCAGACGAGGGCGTGGTAGCTGTGAAGATACAGTACCCAGGTGCTCTTCAGACCATGACATTGGATCTGGTCAACCTTCGCAGCGTGTCTGCTTTCCTGCAAAAGACCGAGCTGCAGTTTGACCTGGTGTCAGCTGTGGATGAGCTACAGAAGCAGATTCACCTGGAGTTTGACTTCATGCGGTGAGGACCGGGGTGTTTTTATTGGGTTTTTAGGGCGGGGTGACAGTGGGTGGAAGCCTGCCAACTGGCTACACGCAAACTGCGGCATGGATGTGGGGTGTTTGTGCTAGCATCGAGAGACCTTTGCCGTGAGGATGTTGGAATCGGTGCTAGGGCCACAATGGGTGTGCTCAGTTATGACTGTTGCAAGTGTAAGAAGCCTGCGTGGACACCGCAGTGGCTTAGGAAGCTGAGACGGGTGTGGCAGTGTGCCACGTAGACCCCTGCAGCAGCAGCGTGTGGATAGGGCTGTGCGTAATCCCTAGCACCCTTGTGACTGTGATCCTGTCATGATGATCATCGGGTGCACGACGGCAAGGTTGCTGGGGTGCATGAGTGTCAAAGTGACTCTTCGTGTGCTGCTGCTGCTGCTGCTCTGCAGGGAGGCGCGTGTCATGGACACGATAGCCCAGCATCTGTCGTCCCTGTCAAACAAAGTAGCAGTACCTCGCAGGTATGCAAGGGGTTCAAGGACGGCTGCCGCCCTGTGCACTTGTATCATGTGCTTTTGCATGCCACCTTTGCAAATATGCGCAATGGCAAGATTGGCCCTTGCCGCACTGTAACACCTTTCTGCCCTTGCTCCTGAGCACGTGGACGTAATTTCCCGCCTCGTCTTACGTAATGTTCCCGCCTTTTCTATACCGCAGCATCCCTGGCCTTGTGAGTCAGCGGCTGATGGTGATGAGCTTCATGGAGGGAACGCCACTCATGCAACTCAGGGACAAAGTGGCGCACCTGCCCAAGTGGAAGCGGGACAAGGTAGGTTGGTTTGGGATGAGGGTATGGCGGTTGGGATGGGGGTATGGGGGTTGGGATGAGGATATGGGAGTTAGCAGGGCACTGCCAGTGGCGTGGCGCTGCACCAATGCAGCTCAGTGGCAAAGTGGCTCACCTGCCCAAGTGGAAGCGAGACAAGGTATGTTGGTTTGGGATGAGATAGTAAATTGAGGTTTTAGGGTCAAAGGTTGCCACCAGTGTGGCGCTGCACTGATGCAGCATAGGGAGAAGGCGGTACGCCGAAGTTGGTTGGGCACTGTACAGGGTAAGTTGAAGTGTGTAGCTCACCATGGGTAAGTTAAAGTGTGTAGCTCACCAGGGCCTGGCAGTGGTTAGAGCTAAGTCCACTCGGTATGCTGACAAAACTGCTGATGCTGGATTCATGTTCGTGGCAGGTACAATGAGCCACTGGCAACTGCCTGCGTAGCTGAACCCGCAAGCATGGCCCCCCACATTGCCTGAGAACCTCAGTTGACAGTGAGGTACTGTTGCAGCATGGGCATCACAAGCCCTGCCGGCCAAGCTCCCTTCAATCACAGAAACAACCACACCCTCCCCCTCACCTACCCCTGTGACATCCACGCCCTGACCGGCCACTGCAACATACTACGTGCTAACATCTGTCGTTGCCATCAACATTGGGCTTTACTGGGAACTTCAAGACATGTGCAGGGTTGCGGGGCCCCACTCACAACACTGTGCAGGACATGCCGTCGCCGCCGAGATGTTGAGGATCGACATCCTATAGGTAATGGACACAAGAAGTTGCGCACCCCTGGGAACTATCCTAATGTGATCGATACCCTGCACACCCAATCAACAGCGTGCATCCACCTGACCCGTGTTGCCTGCAGGCTGCACGTCTGATCCTGTCTCAGGTTAGTCAGGCCTACGGGCTGATGATCCTGGGTGAGGGGCTGTTCCAGGCAGACGGCCACCCCGGCAACATCCTGGTGCAGCGTGGGGGCCGTGTGGCGCTGCTGGACTATGGCCAGAGCAAGCAGCTGGAGGAGAAGGAAAAGCTGGCCTTCGCTGACCTCATCCTCGCCATGAACAGGTGAGAGACACGCCTTGATGTATGTGTAGGTGTAGACGAGTGTACAATTCTTTTTTTTTCTTTTTTGATGAGCTGTACTAGAGCAAGCCATCACAGCACTGATGTTTGGTTCCGGAGTTACATATTGAGGAGCTGCACGGCAGCAGGATAGCTAAAGGAGAGCGTGAAGTAGCCAGCAACCCACTACATGTCACCCAAGAACAAAGCACCAGGCTGCACTGACCAAACTGCTAGACTGTGCCTCTTGGCCAGAACCCCAGGCCAGTGGGTGGCACGTGCTCAAGAATGTGCAAACCAGAACATAGCAGGAAGCAAATCGCCACAAACCCACTAATACACGACACAGCTACTGGCACACTGAACAGCTGATCAACACTATACCACACGGTGTCAGGCCAAGACGGGGACCAGTAGTGTCTGCATGCATTCACTGCACTGCGAGGAAGCACTACGCCTGGACGGCTAGAAGGCTCACATCTAATACATCTAGTACACTGCCAAAAATCGTCAAAGGCCAGTAGCATCTGCACACAGTGAATGTCACTACAAAGATCACCAAGCCTGGACGGCTCATCGACCACTGGGCAAAGAGTACAGCTAAGAAATAATATGCCAAACGGCATCAGGCCAAGATGGGACCACTCCATGAGGCAAAGCACCAATTACAAACACTTAGTTTCATCTGGGATGAGGTCAACGAAGTCTCAACATGAGACCTCATCCCAGATGTCCAGTGGAGATGAACTGGTGAATTGATTCGTTTGGCTCGTGCGGCAGCTTGGTAGGTATGAAAAATATGTAGCTCATTGATGCCATGGCATGACGTCATCAAGACTTCTGTGACTGACCCCATCCTGGTCATGAACAGGTCAACGGACATCATATTGGATCGAAACCTATAGGTTGAGAGCCTAATACGTTGCTAAGGTCACACCCCCACACATGACAGCCAAAAAGTTGTCTACATTCCGTTCCCAAAAGTGCCGCACGCAGCCCTGGCGGGGTGATTCCGCATAAACATAGGATAAAGATCGTATTGAGAATAGTGAGAAACGTGGTCTACGCTGGTGCTGGGATATCGCAACTGCCATCAGCCCATCCCAAAACCATCGCAAACTGGACACCCCACACGATATTCAAGTGTATTTATCGGCAACATCTGGCCCACGTGTGCTGAGCGAAACTGCGTGGTTGCAAAGACACCGAACCTATATACATGAACAGTATCCTTGCATGGCAACGAACGTGAGCTGAGCCTTTGAGAAGCATGTACATTGCATTAACTGCATCGTATACCCTTTTGGTAAGGCATGAACGCGCCCTGTAGCTTCGAACTTGTGAGGACAGGCGATCGGTTACGAGATGCGCAGACAACTGTCATCCAACGTTGGACCGCGCATGACTGACTTTTGCGAACAACTACGCAAACCGCAATTTGTGCTGCTGTGTGATCGAGAGGGCATAAAAGCCCCGCTGTGTTCATTTTAGCCTGTCAAGAGGCAGCAGCTGAAGCTGCAGGCGCAGCAGCACCCCAGCAGCAGCACGCCTGCAACAGCAACTGTGCCGCAGCTGTACAGGAGCAAAACAACTGCACTACGCCTCCTCCGACTTCTAGAGCTCAACTCAATCTGCTATGTTCATCCCAGCCTGACACATGGGAGCAGCTGGTACCGCTTGCAGCGGCAGCAGTGCTAGGCACCCCAGCAGCAGTACCCCAGCAGCAGCAAGTGTGCAGCAGCTTGACAGCAGCAGAAATGCAGTAACGCCTCCCCTGATCCCCCAAACAAAGTTGGGCAGGGTTCGATCCAGCACTGACGCCACCTGGGCGTTAGCCGTTCTATTCAATGCGTCATGCTCTGCATCAGCATAACGGCGTGTAAGGTTTATCCGATAAACAACACCCAGCCTAGCCTGTGGAGGCTGGCTTTGCTTGATGCTGTGTGCGTGGCCAGCTGGTGCAGGTTTCTCCGCCCCTGGTAGCGACCGCGGAAAGTAAGGGGTGATTTTTCGACCTGTTTCCCCAGGCTTACCAGCCTTTTTGCCTTTATTTCTGCGCTGCTGTGCTTCTGATGTGTGCAGGGGAGACAAGCCTGCCATCTCTGACGCAATGTGGCGCCTGCATGTGGAGACCAGCAAGAATGACCCCGGGCTGCGAGCTGACATGGCTTATGGCATGTTTGACACACGCGGCAAGGTACGCACCAGGGTCAATTAGGCAGTATGCAGACCATTGAAGCTGCAGCAGCCTGCCATTAGCTGGCTGCTGCATGTGCATGTGGGCGCTGTGTCTGGTTTCTGTCAGTCACTGGTGGAGGATCTTGGTTTGATTCACACTCGCATGAGTTTTAGCGGCACAAAGCGCTCTTCAGTCTGTTGGGGAGGCTTGTTCAAGGCCTGTTGCCAAAGGCTGCAAGGACCCAGTGACAAAAGGCTGCATGTGCTGGCTGCGTCTGCAGGTTGACCCCTTTGACCCGAACTCGCCCATCAAGCAGGCCGCCATCGAGAAGTTCCCGCCAGACATGTTCTTTGTGCTGCGCGTGGTGCAGCTGCTGAGAGGCATGGCCAACGGTAAGTAACGGGTTGAGCATGGCCCTCCTCTAGTCCGGCACGCCGTTGCTTCTGAGCGTCGGTGTCACACGCCGCAGCAACTGAGACCAAAATGGTGGTGTGGGTAGCTTTCATGGCTGAATGTTAGTCCTCATTCAGCTGTCTTAATCCTGCCTGATATTGCAAGGCTCGGCGGTTTGTACTATACTGCCCCTACCCACCCTTGGCATAAAAAGGGTGAAGAAGTGACATGTCGTGCTACGCTGTGCTGTGCTGTGCATGTGCAGGCATGGGCATTGAGGACTTCTCCACAGCTGACCAGTGGGCCCCCCTGGCCAAGCAGACAGTGGCCAAGGCACAGAAGCGGGCCAAGCGCAGGAAGGCAGCAGCAGGCTGGCGAGCACAGCCCCTGTATGACCTGGCGTCGCTGGCAGTACCTTTGAAGCTCACGGTGTAGCTGCACCAGCAGCAGGAGCTGCAGCAGCAGCAGCAGGCGTTACAGCTGTTTCATGGCCTCTGTATGACCTAGCGTCTCTGGCAGTACCCTTGAAGCTCACAGTGTAGCTGCACCAGCAGCAGGAGCTGCAGCAGCAGCAGCAGCAGCAGCAGCAGCCGTAACAGCTGTTTCATGGTCTCTGTATGACCTAGCATCGCTGGCAGTACCCCTGAAGCTCACGGTGTAGCTGGATCAAAGCAGCAGCAGCAGCAGCAGCAGCTGAAGGATGGGCTCTGAAGCTTGCCCACAGCCAACTTATGGCAGAGGCTACAGCACCAGCAGCTGCAACAGTACAGGGCTACACTGGTAGTTGCTGCTGAGCAGCGTCAGCTGCAGATTAGTTAGGCTTTTGGGGGTATCGCTGTGGCGCACACCAGCTAAGGCCATGCACATGAGGTTGGGGCGGTTGTGGCTGCGGTCTGTTGTACAGGACGTGCACTGGCGGTGGGGACAGCAGCAGGTTTTCTGCAAGAGCTTGAGAGTGTTTTTGGTGCTGGGCAGGCATTGGCTGGGTTGAGTGGAATGTTGTGGTGTTGAGAGGTAGTGGCTGTCAAGGCCTGGAGGTGAGGGAATAGTGACAGGCTGGTTGATTGGTGACAGTTGTGAGGGCAGGCAGTTGCAAGTATGCAGCAATGACTTTGCAGGTGTGCAGGGCCTTTGTAGTGCTGCCTAATTTTGAGCCTCAGTTTAGTGATGTTTGCGGTTGACATCAAAATTGATTTCAATCTGCTGACTGAGGCCATGGTAAGGCTTGGTGATGGCGGCTTGCTACATGTTGCCGCTCAGCCAATCCATCCGTGTACAGAAGTTGATGACGGTGAAGAGATTGGGAGTGAGGTTGATGAGAGCCTGTGGAGGGAAGAAGTTGGATGTGTACAGATACGTATGTGAATTGCAATGCGTTTGGTTGTGCTGTTGCTGTTCGCACTTTGGTGTCCTGATTTGCTGCTGCTGCTGCTTAATTGCTTGCGCTCCACATTCACCAGGAGTGTGGGGTCGTCTCTGCCATTCAGTCATGCTGTTGTGTAGAGGAGTTTGCGATGTTGATGGAGTTGAGGCAAAAGTTCTTGTGTGGTGATCAGGGGATAGCCAGCACTCGTCAGTCTGTGTGATGATGCTGATCCTTGTCTTGCCAGTAATTGCACGCTCCTACTGTCTTGCAGAGGCGCTGCTGTGGGGTCTCCTTGTCAGTTGCATGATTGCTGGCTTCACACTGGCCTCGAAACATACGTGCTTGTAGCCTCTTCTGGTGGCCCAGGGAGTGTTGGACACCTCTGGTGGTTGGATACACACTTGTTGCTACCCGCAGTATGGTTATGACCAGCAGGGTGTTGATGCTCTGTGCACTAGGAATAACCCTTGTCAGAGCAAGCCACGCACAAATCAAAGCGTACATTGATAAAATATATTTCAATGAGAAGCGAAACATTTCACAAGGCCAGTGGAGACAACAAGGCGGGAGCGGCATTATAGGCGGGAAAGTTGAAGCATATCGAGGAGTCGCTGATAAACGTTGCTCTGATTCGAGCAAAACTGTTGTATCACAGTACAACGCACGGATGCGTCCGTGGTTGGGCCTGCTGCTGCTGGCAGGTGAGCAGCAGACGTAGTGCTCGGTAGTGTTGCTTCCGCCAAGCACTGGATAGACGCAAGTTATATTTTGAATGTACAAAAGCGTCGCCTCGTCACGTGGCTGGTACTGTTGCTCGCTCTGCATGCAGGTGTGGCTCTAGCAGCAGAGGGAGCTTGGGCCCTGCCACCCATCATTACAGTAAAGAACCTCAGAGCCAAGTCAGGACCAGCCTACAGATGGAAAGTGTCAAACAGAATCGTCTCGCCTCTGTCTGGACCCATCTATCCCGGCCAGACAGGCACTGCCAAAGTGTCTGTCGATGTTGAGCGCACCAGCATCACCAAAAACTATGTGGTGTCAGGCAAGCTCATTATCACCAACCCCCTGCAGAACCAGCAGCTTCTGGAGGTCACAGGACTCAAGGCTAGCTTCAGCCCTTTAGTCCCCCTACTGTCGCCCTTGCCACAGCAGCTGGACTGCCCTGCAGAGCAGCTGCAACCAGGGCAGTCGCTCTCCTGCAACTTCCGCATCGAGCTCCCTAGCGGAGTCGTAAACACCCTGACACCACAGGTGCTGGTGAAGGGTATGCCGCAGCTAGAGGGCGAGCCACTGTCCTTATCATGGCCCAGTGATGAGGATAGGCAGCTGCCCACTGGTAAAGTGGTGGACGCGGAGAGCAACTGTGCCCTCATACAGACACAGGTGCTGGGTGGGGACTTGCAGCAGCTGCTGACGGTCAGCACAGCTGGGGACTATCAGGATATGTTCTCGACGGGACTGGAGGTTTGTGAAGAGAAGGCGAGCTTGGAGTATACAGTCGCTGTGGTGAGTAGCAGCAGGTTGGGTATTTGAAGGTCTACAGCTTGAGAGGTGACACTCAGCTGGACACGCTGCAAGGCTGTTTGCTGTGCTTGCTGCAGCGCACAGTACAGCGCACAGAGCGGCAAAAGCAGCAGTGGCAGTTGCCATGTCAGCTGGGAGACGAGGGCAGAGATGTCCTTGCAGGACCTGCAGACGCCGCTGCTGCTGCAGCAGCAACAGCAGAAGCAACACCAGCAGTAGCAGCAACAATAATAGTAGTAGCAGTTGATTTTGAAGTTGGAGCATGTTCAGCAGCATCCTGCACCAGGTCGCGTAGGACGCCCCAGCATCTGTGCTGTTGCTGGCTTGCATGGAATGTGACTTGTACAGCATACCCACTACGTGCATATGGCAGCATGGTGTGCACACAGCTCTTTGGACGTGACACATAGCACCTGCACACCTCGCAGAATGCAGCAGCCAGCTCTGTATGCTGCCAAGACTGCTGTACATGTCTGCTTCACCGCTGGTGGACCACAATGACTGCTTGCTGTTGTGCTGCATGTGCAGGGTCCCTTCGATGAGAGCTCAGGGCTTTGTGGCTCCTACACGGTATGCCAGCAAGCACATGCAGCACAAGCCAGCACAGGGTTGTTGCGTGGCATATTCTCTGGTGCAGCAGCTGCTGCTAGTAGGCACTGCGGAGACTGTTTCTGCGGCCCGCCACTGACTGGATGCACAGCAAGCAGCAGCACCCAAGGAGGCCAGTGGACTCGCAAGCACTCAAGCCACCAGCAGCAATACGCCACAGCGTTACTGAACGGCAGCTTGTCAGCGTCCAGTGAATCCTTGCAGCAGCGTCATGGGGGCTGCAACAGCAGGCAATGTGTAACAGCAGCGGTTCAGCAACAACAAACAGCAGCAGCAACGGCAGCAGCAGCTATCTGCTGCATCGGAACGCCAGATAGCAGTGACCCCAGCAGTGTTAGCACATGCCCTGCAATCATTAAACCCTCTCTCATCAAAACCCCGCGCTTAAAGTCTGTGCTGCACGTCTGCAGGTGAAGGAACTGTCCACTGTGCGCCTTGCAGCTGGCAGCATTGGCAGCAGCAGCACCGTTCCAACATCTCTGGCCGTTACCTTCGGCGGCTGCCAACCAAAGGACGTGCTTGGGGGGCGCAAGCCTGCGGTAGCCATCACCAAGCTAACCTTGGGGCAGCTCATTACTCACGAGTGGGCTGCACAGCCCATCTCCAGCACCAACACCAGCAGCCCAGCAACAGTCAAGTACAATGCACAGCATGCTGTAGACGTGCAGGTCAACCTGCAGCGCACAGATGGCACAGAGTAAGTGAAAGAGTGTGTCATGTGCATGTTGAGGTGTGGCACTGTTCAGCACACCGCCTGTTGTCAGGTCAAGCCTGGCGCAAGAGCTCCACACGTGAAAGCTAGGCTACTACTAGCCGAGAAAAACAGCCATAGGCGGATGCCAGCCATGTGCCACAAGCTGACCTGTGCTGGGGCCGTTATGTTATGCTGCAGGGAGTTTCTCTTGACGGGTGAAGTCACTGTGACAAACACCGAGAAGCTGCCTTACCTCCTGCCATCCCAAGGCGTTCGGATAGCTCTTTCCAAGGGCGCGTCAGGCTCCACGGAAAAGCGCTACGTAAGCGCGACCTGCCCGATGGTCGGCAACAACATCGTGGTGCGGCCTCAGGGAGACACCCCAGGAACCCTCGTGTGCGAATTCAAAGTCACCATAGACAAAAATTGGAAGAAAGGCTCGATCCAAGCGCAACTGCAGACTCTGCTGTCGACGACGTTCGAGGTGGACAGCGGCGCGCCCAAACAGTACGACTTCGATGACAAGGCGCACGTGCAGCGGTTGGTCCAGGGCGAGTGCGTCAGTGTGCACATGATGCGCGTCATTGACCCTGTCGACCTGCAAAGCGCAAACGGCAACCCTGCTGTTGCCAGCCTTGCTCAGCAGATGGGCGGTGACACGTTCAAGCTGCTGCCGATGGGCACGGTGGCTAGCGGCAGGATGCCGCCAGCTGCAAGCGACAGCACGGCTGCCCCGCTGGTGGTTTGCGGCACCGGGACAGTGGCATGGACCGAGACCTACGGGCCTTTCACGGAGTACGACTGTGGCCCAAACATGGTGAGCTGCTGTAATGCAAAAGGACCCTGCCCCGAGCATCCGTGCACTTATTACAGATGCCACTCACAAGCTGTCACAGCTGCAGCTGCATCCCCTGCATCAGGAACGGAATGCACAAGCCTATGTTGCTGTGTGGAGAACTTTGATAACTGGACATTATAATTTGCATGTGGCTGCTGGCCGCGAAAGTACCAGGGTTCCTTGCAGTGAGGAAGTGTGATGCCGCTCAACTGAAAAAAGAAACACATCTGAGCCTCAGATGTTGAGCATCGCGGCATGATTGCTGCCAGTGGAACTGCCGTCAACGTTCACAAGGGTGTTTTCATGTCTGCAGGCATTGATGGGCCTGTCTGCCAGGCCTACAACAGGACAAGGCCGCCCAGTCAGTGCCACTCTCGCTTTCCCAATGGCCGTGAAGGTGAGCAAAGATGTGCACGCAACCAGGCCTTGCAGGACTGACTGGCGGCATGCAACGTGCCGAGTGAACAAAATTGGCAGGATTTACTGGTGATGCGTGATGCACAGACTGCATAAGAATCGGAGTGGCAGGATCTGCTGGTGGCCCGCAATGCGCCGCACTTGATGCAAATAGCTTAAAACTCTCGGAGGTGGCATTGCGACGTGACTTCGGTGCTGCCGGAGTGTTTATTCATGCACATGTGCATGCCGATCGGAAGTGATGTACACTGTCTGACAGGCTGTCTGGGTGCGCCTGCTTGCTGTGACTGCAGAGCTGCACGATCGCTCCCAACGTTGTCTCGATGGGGATGCACCCGTATGCAGCCAATGTCTACAAATGGAGAGCACACCAGGAGAGGCACCCACAGGGAGACCTCCAAATGCTGCGGCAGAAGGTAGAGGCTGTCAAGTGAGTGGCTCTTCCGTACTATCTAACTCTCTAGGAGGCTTTGAAATACAGGAACCCACGGCCAGAAGGAAGCGTCAATCCTCTCAGGAGGCAAGCTTACAGATTGACTCTCAATTTGCTGACGGTTGCGTGTGTGGTGTGCTGCAGGTACCATGTGGCCTACCAGCGCAGCGCCTCACTGGGCGGCTTCAGGCTTTCTGGCCTGTTCAAGGTGGTGAACCCTCACCAGGCCACCCTCAACATCGACTCGATCACCTACTCCATCTCTCGCCCAACAGGCGCACCCATCACTGGAGAAGCGGAGTGCAGCGGCACTTTGGACGAGGCTTATGAGGTGTACACGGGTGCAATAAGCAAATCAGGGCAAAAGACGAACCCCGTGATGCTTCCGCAGACTTCTTCTCCTGCAGGCAGTGACGGCATCTCCCCTGCCAGCACCGTGAACGGCGTTGTCGCCGCAGCAGCGGTGACCCCTTCGCCAGCCAAGAAGAAGATAAAGATGGCAGCAGTGAAGTTCGTCAAGAAGGAGCACCCGACAGCTGTCAGAGCGCGGACGATCGCAGCCATCGGTGCGCGAACACCGGCTCTGTATGATGATAGCCTTGTAGAGGCGCAGTATGAAGAGGGAGGGCACGGGCCTCTATTCTGCAGCTTTGAAGCTCAACTGCCGGATGACCACCCGTGTGAGGTGCAGCTGGTAGTGACAACGGACGAGGGGGCTAAAGTGACGGAGCGACTCGGCAGGATCGACTGGGAGCAAGCTGAGACAAAGGATGAAAACAAGTAGGTCGTCTGAGGCTGTGCCCAACTAGGTCGTTTGAGGATGCGGGGCTGGCTTGCCTCAATCGTATCAGGTTGCCTTGCTGTGCTGAGGTTGTGTTGGGTGAGCCATGTTGAGGCAACAGCATGCATTCCGGCTTGCACTCGGTGGCTCTCACAAGGCATTGCACTCCTCCCACCACCACCACCCACCTCCACCACCACCACATGTTTTGCTCTATTTGCAGTAAAATAAGATGCCTACTAAATAAGTGTATTAGTTTTAGGCTATCCCATCCAATGAAGAGGTACAATACCTACAGGAGGCCAAGACATACCTACTTGAATTGTAGGCATAAGTGCTCTGTGCATAAAAGCCCACAACAAACCTACAAAGAAAGCACCACCGTCACCTTGCCCCCTCACCCGTGTGTCACACCACCACCTGCAGGTGCGCCATGGTCTCCTTTGCCTTTGCCTTTGAGTACAGCTCCCTCCTGCAGCCCTCCAGCATTGAGGGCCACGCCCCTCCAGCCCTAGCTGTCAAAATCTGTGAGCCAAAGGACTACCACTTCACAGCAAAGTTTGGTCCTTGGTCAGCCACGGGGACATGCGGACCCAGGGAGGCCAAGAGTGTGGCCACTATTAGCCTTCCTCAGTCAACAACCGTCATCAGCTGCGAAGACAAGCTGGACATCGACATAATAGGCTGTCAAGAGCCGCTGCCGTCACTTACAGTAGATGCAAGCCAGTACCCAGTCAAGGAAGCGTTTGTGTGGAGCATTGTGCGCAAACTGACACCTGTCAAAGCCAACCGCAAGCATCGCGAGCCTGTAGTGACAGTTGCAGGACCAGACGCGTCGTGCCCGGACCCTGCCATATTGACATTGGCGGCCAAGATGAACTCGGGACCGCATGTGGGCGGCTATGCCAAGTTCAACCAGACGATCACTCTCAAACGCAGCAAGCCGAAGTATGACAGCAAGCAGAAGCTGTTTGAGGTGCGCGCAACTGAATGCAGCTGCTGATTTAGAGATGCCTGTTTTTGAACTCGAGGAGCAATGCGCTCACTGCTGAAAGGTGGACAGCTGCAACTGCCGAACAGCCAGCTTCCCTATCCGCTCAACAGCCCAAATTCAGCTCGGCCAGCCAGCGCTGTGCACACCCGCACACAGATATGCCTCCTGCACTTCTGTCCTTTGCCACAGGTGAAGGGTGAGGTGACAGTTGTGAACAACGCAGACAAGCCGCTGCACCTGCAGTATGTCCAGGTCAAGATTTCCTGTGATGGAGACCATGCAGACAAAAAGCCTGTTGTGGTGAAGGCAACATGTCCAGAGCAGCTGTACGATGCAGACTACACTGCAGCCGGCAAGGGAGAACACTCCTACTTCACCATCCCCTCTGCAGCCAGCGCCTACGGCGCCAGCAAGCCGGTAAGTACATAACTATTCAGTTGGGCTTGCGAAGGCCGTTGCTTTGCTTGGACTGCTTGACTTCTGCGGTGACTAGGCATGCACACTTTTCCGGAGATTGCCCACACTGAGTTATGAATCCCATCACCGGCATGATGCCGCAAGGTGTCGTTGTTGATGATCTCTGGCCTCGTGCAAAACATGTTGGGGTGCTTCCTCCTGTCTTGCAGATCAAGTGCCAGTTTGGAGCTGTGGTGCCAGGTCCTGGCTCCGTCTCCGTGCAAGCCAGCGCCGTTATGTTCGATGGTCGCAAGGCCAAATCCAAGCACTTCGTGCACTTGGAGCTGCGGTCGGACTTCCTCAAGCCTAGGTCGCTTGGAAGCTGCATTCGCATTCGCGAGTCGCAGCAGGTGCACGACTCTGTGACGGGCAAGTCTGGTTACGAGCTGCTGACCTACGGAGGACATATCCCAGAGGACGGTATCGAGGTTTGCAAGGGTCACACCTGGTCGTCCGTCATCCGCGTTGGTCCGCTGAATGCGCACAACGGCGACGAATGCCAGGCCGTCAAGTTCAAATCGTGTGTTCAGGGCTTCCCTTCGTCTGGCTACCAAGGCGAGCTCAAGAATGACGGCATCGTTGACGTGCACACCAAAAACTGCCAGCGAGACTATGATGACGGGGATAGTGAGGACGACAGCAAGGTAGGTGGGTTCAGTCCTGTTGGGGTGGATGGTTGGCTGCCGCTCCCCTGCAGGGACTATCAAAAAGCTGACTCAGCTGGCTATCGGAAAGCAAGGCTATAAAGTCGCTGCCGGGACTGCGGCTACATATGCACATTCCTGTGCAAAGCTGTTGCGCGCGTAAGACGCTAGGCTTGGGACCATCAACACTAGCGTCCGCCCTATCCTGCTGCGAAAAGCGCCTGACCACTTCACGCAGGCCTGAGTGCACAAAAGCACTGAGCACTCCTTTTCCAACCTGAGCGTCCCTCACCCGCAAGCTTGAATGTCACCTTGTTTGTGCGCAGGACGGGGATGACAAGCCCCAAGGCAAGAGCCCTGAAGAGAAACCCACTGACGATTACATGAAGCCAGATGGCAAGCACCATAAGGCCAAAGACGGGCATAAGAGTGGCCACAAGAACGGCAACAAACACGCCCCAAGGGCGACGACAAGGGCAAGGAGGACTACAAGGGAGACTCAGGAGCCAAGGAAGACGACATGGTCGCAAACAACGAGGACGAACAGCAGGAAGATGACGGAGACGATGGTGAGCCACAGCAACGTTACACAGACGACATGCCTCCCCTCCCAGGCAACTATCACCCTCAGCCGGGCTATGCCAGCCAAGGACGCCAGCAGTACAGTGGCGACAGCCTGGCTTTCCCTGCGCTCCCAGAGGGAGAGCACAAACCCTACCGCAAGCCCACCCCACTGCCCACAAGTGGCAGCCTGCCAGGTGGATTGGCCATGCCGCCTCCCAAAGTGGCTGACGGTGGCAGTAGCCTGAGCCCCAATGCACCAGGTGCGGCGGTGAAGGAGCCTCAGCAGGGTTCAGGCAGCAGCAATGCAGACGGCGGCAGCAGTGGCAGCAGTGGCAGCAATGCAGAGGGCAGCGATGATGATTCAGATGATGGTGAAGGCACCGGTGAGGGTTTTGACGATAACCAACGGGTTGACTTCTGGAAAGGCTCCAGCAAATCAAAGCTCCCCAACCCAGGTTACGGCAATATTGGTGAGAAGCTTGTCACCAGCTCGCTCACACCGCAAAGTCTCACACTACAGCCAGACAGCCAGCCGACCTCCTGGGTCAAGCTGCCTATGGCAGTGTGACTGGAGCACTCAGGGCTTGAAACTGTCTGACTGAACGTATGGGAAGGTACGAAGACGTCTGCCCTGGCAGCTGTTGGTTTTCATGTTTTTGGTGCAGTGGGCCCGCTGTCTTGGGTATGTCTTGCCGGGTAGCTTCAAAGGAGCGGGTTGGGAGGGTAGTCAGTCTACCTGGTCTTGAGGCCCTGTCATGTTACACTGTGTGACACCGCGTGGCAGTGTGTCACACTGTGTGGCTCTGCTAGCCTGCAGCATGGAGTGCTTGTATCGGACTGAAGCATGGCATCTAGACTCTTACCGACTGTGGTGCTCCTGTGATGTGTTCTGCCAAGACAGCTGCAGCGCAGCGTACTTCATTGAAGAGCCCCACTTGTAAGTGCTGTCAGCTGCTATTGGTACATGGAACCATCCGATAGGAGCGTGTTGCATTGAGGCAGAAGCTGCAGCTGCAGTTGCACGTGTTTTTGGGGCAGTGTTTCTGTCACAGGCGGCAATGTCTGCAGGACAGAACAGCTGGTTGACAAGGGTACAATATCGTGTGGTTGCAATGACTCATGGTGAGCATCATGTCGTTGGTTATTGAAAGGTTGTGGGCAAAGCATGAGCTCAGTGGCATAGGGTGGTGACAGGATGGTGCACCTACATCCACTACAGCATGTGCACACTTGCAAGTTGACAATCAACGCTGGCATGGTCACTGCCCAATGCGCAGTGTGCATCAGATAATGCTGCGGCAGGAACAGTGTGCGGGCCAGGTGTGCACTTGAAGAGCGTATGGTGACTTTCACTTGGCCCTGCAGACTTCAGCATGTGCAGGCCCTGCACCGGGTGCTGTTCTTCGGGTGGCCATGACACCTGCTGTGACTAGATGTGGCTCCAATATGTCTTTTGACGTTGGTGCTGTGCTTGGTGGCTGTGCAAGCACGCGTTGCATGTACGGGTAGGGTGGGTGGGTGGGTTGGCACATGGTGGTCGGGAGGTGTATGTACCCAAATATGCATGCCTTTGATGCCGCAGTGCGGCAGAGTGTGTAGGTTGACGGGCGCGCTGCAACTTGCAGCAAGTAGCAGTGGATTGTCCTGTCAAGGGTGCTGCAAGCTTGGAGGCATAGCACTTCTAGCTTTGTGGGTGAGGACAGCTGCGGTGGCCTAGCACACAGTTAGCTGCCGGACAGCAGCACATGCTGCAGCTGGGTGGTCTAGGTCATGCTGGATGCGTTGGTGGATGTTGATGTTGAACACAGATTCACTGAGCACAATTTTTGGCAGCCCCTTGTTTTAATGGGCAGAACTTCTCTGCGGCAGGGACGAGCAAACAAACAATGGCATCCCTGCAATTGGCAGGATGCTGTCCTCTGCAGACACCATCTGCCTTTGTTCAAAGAGTTCTGCAGCATGGGTGGTGGATAGCTGCAAGCCTTTGGGGTATTTCCCTGGTGTTCTTGCTGATACAGCTGTACATGTAGTCCCATCCATTACAGGTGAACTTCACACACTCAGAAACCGCAGCCGCTGGCCGCGGAAACACAACAGGAACGACATAAGCACTATCGTATAATTGATATGTCGGTCGTAGGAAAAGTTGAGTCTGTTGACCGTCCATCCCACTTTTAGGTTGCTGGGAGTGTGGTCAGGGTCAAGGGGTAGTATGTTGTATGTATGTGTGCAACGAGGAGGTTGCATGTATGTATGCAATGAGTATGTGCCACCAAGTTGCATGAGTACGTTCAAGCTGGCCCCCCCCAAGATGGACGATGGCGTTCAACAACCGAGCCTTGACTTCGCTTGTTTGAAACGTCAGTTGAAACCTCAGCACCCTCAAATCTGCACGTAAACAGCCGAACGGGTCTGTTCAAGCTTGCATCGGCTTTGATTGAGTTTCAGGCCGGTCTCTTCGTTGCTTCCGCCCGTTGTATCGACAGTGTTCTTCAGATCAGATCAGTACAGCCCCCAGCAATGGCTGCACCGCCACCTGATGCTGGATCAGGTACAAATGTCACATATACTTTCCTTCACTCACTTAAGCCTTCTGCCTTCGCTGACACAAGTGCCCTGGCTCCCATGCAGATGACCATTTGCACTGGGCGGTTGGATACGATCCCAGCACCCCAAAGAACCTGCGCTTCATGCGAGGGGATGAGGTCGTGCTGGAGCTGCAGTCCAAATGGGGTTTAACCACCCAGCAAGCTGAGGAGGCTCTACTGTTTGTCAGCTGGTGGGCAACTCCGACCCAGATCGGGCAACTGCTGGTTGCGGCGTCCAGCGACAAACTCCACCCTCATGTGCAGCAGTTACTATGGGATAGACAGAAAGCGCTGATTCGCCTCTTAAATACCCTGAAGCATCAGCAGCAGCAGCAGCAGCAGCAGCAGGGGGCAGCAGCTGCTGGTGCAGCAGGGGCAGCAGGGGCAGCAGGTGGCGTGGAGGGTGCCGCAGCAGCTGCAGGTGGGGTGCCTGGCGCAGCAGCAGCAGCAGCAGCTGCAGGTGGGGTGCCAGGTGCTGCAGCAGCGGCCCCTGCTGGGACAGGCTACGCAGCAATGGGCCCCTCAGCCGGCATGTATTCCGCCATGTGGGAAGCAGCAGGTAGCAATGCTGGCATGGCCTACGGTGGAGGCTCTGCTGAAGTCCCTGCTGGGGGCAGGGGTCGGGGAGGACGTGCAGGCAGCAGCAGGGGCGGCGGCAGGGGCGGCGGCAGGGGCAGAGCAGCGTGGGGTGGTAGGGGCCCAGCAGGTGATGAGAACGCAGCAGCAGCAGCAGCAGCAGCAGATGATGATGTGCCTGAGGAGGAGCCAGTACGGTCAGTGGATGTACTCCCACCAAGGGTGACCAAGAAGGCAAAGAATGCCGCAACAGTGGCGGCAGCAGCAGCAGCAGCAGTAGCAGCGGGGGAAGTGCAGGAGGGGGAGGCAGAGCGCGCGCTGAAAGCTCTACAGCAGAACGGCGCGCGCCCCTTCTGCAAGGCACCGCCAGGTCGCACGGGCGCTGGCCAGAACAAGACGCCATGCCCCGCAGGCTGCGGCAAAGAGCTGGCTCCCAACCAGGTGGGTGGAATGTCACCCTGGCCTTTAGGGCCAGCGTTCCAAGCCCGATGCATCTCTGGCCTGCACACCGGCTTTTGTGTGTTTACTTGTACTGTACATGTCTGGCAGCGCGCGCGCATGTGGGTGGGTGCGTGCATGTGCGTGGGGGCAGGGGAGCAGGGGGCAGGAAGGCTGCATGTCGCGCTGTTGGTGCACCTGTGGGTGCTGCTGGTGCATCACCCAGCTGCTGCATGCTCGCATATGACCAGCTGCAGCACAGTGGTTGAGGAAGAGTCATTGAAATGCTGGTCATGCTGCTGCTTGCTTGTGCAGGGGAGGTGCGACGGGTGTGACGTTGATGTGAAGAAGTTCCGGGCGATGCTGGCGGCTTCCAATGACAGGGGCGTCTGGAAGCAGCCCAACAGGTCCTTGGGTGTGCTGAGGGAGAAGGCACAACAGGTGTACAACGCCACAAACGGCCAAACCCACATCGGCCTCGTGGTGTACAGGCAGGGCCTCTCCAAGAACAAGCTGGTCGTCCTGGGTGAGGCATGCAGGCAACCACCTCTGTTTGTGTGCAGTCTCTGCTGCAATAGCTCCAAGCTCTGGGAGATATGTAGTGCTAGTTACGGCGGTATGCATCAAAGTACCAGGCAGCTGTCACACTGCGGCCAAACACAGGCGAGACCCTATCACCAGCGCTCGGTTGTGTTGTGCTGCACCGCCTACAACACCAAGTCTTGGAGCCCCTGCAAAGTCTCCCGCAGTCGGTTACTGCTGACACTGCTGCTATCACACGGTTCTGGGCGGGCCTGAACACTAGGTATTCAATCAACCAACTGATGTGTGTGTGTGTGTTGGTTCAAACTTGCAGGCTATGGCAAGCTGGGCGACAGGATCAGGGATCACAAGCTGATCAATGGGCTTGTCAAGCAGTTCATGGTTGCAATGGAACGTGACGCCAAGGCAGCGCAGCAGGGGGCAGCAGGCAGCGGGGATGCGCTAAAGGAGCTGCTGCTGAGTGTGGAAGGCCTTGAGGAGTCAGACCGTGCCAGGTACCAGCAGAGCTTGGCAGCAGCGCGTGTCACTGTAGAGCAGCTGGGCAGCATGCCACCTGCGCAGCTGATGTTGGTGCAGAACGACACCAAGATCCCAAGTGGTATCTTGCTGCGCATAAGCGAGGCAGCAGCAGCACTAGCAGCAGCAGCCGCAGCCGCAGAGACAGAGACAGAAACAGCAGCAGGCGCAGAAACAGCCGGTTGAGTGGCGTGGCAGGGTCTTTGCTGTAGTTGGTGAGGGGGCCTCACGTTGAGGGCTGACGACACCAAGTGCAGGGATGCCTCGATCTCAAGTGTTGGTTGATCCACTGCTTGGCAGTGTCAGGACTGATTCCGGCAGCTGCCCAATGGATGGACTGTTGGAGTTGTTGTTAGTGCTGAGAGTAGCTTGAGCAGCAGTGGGTGAGTGTGCCACATGAGAATGGCCACTTGTCCAGTGGTCAAAAGGGCATGACAGTTGTGTCATGTGCCTGTTGAGTCTCTGACCGTGCGAGGGTCATGCGCCGGGGTGCGTGCCTGGTAGGGCATGCCTAAATTCCCTTCTTGTAGGGAGAGTGTATGCTGTTGGAGTCAAGCAGCTCAGGAGGGGGCAGAAATCCCTTGGGGGCAGAAATCATAGAGTGTAAACCTTTGAGAACCTAGTACAAGAGAAGCAGTTATATCCATAGCAGGAGCAGACATCAGCAGCTCACGGCCCCATGCGATGAGGTGTTCACGCAGGTATCCAGCATCAGCAGCAGCCGGCTTCACATGCAGCACTGACGGCAGATTGCATGCACAGCAGCTTGCAACCATACTGTCTGTGACGTACAATCAGCACCTTTCTGTCATGGTGTCAATGCAAGACACTGAACATACCATAGATTACAGCATCACACACAAAAGCTGTGTGTTTGCAAGGAGGCGGCCAGCAGTAGAACAGCTTGCACTCCGCGGCGAGGCGTATCTGAAGCATTGCAAGCTGCGGCCTGCAACCGCCACAAACAGCCAGCACCGCCCCTGAGGGCTCTGAGAACCCCACAACCCTACTCCATGGCCCCTATGACACAAGCATTGTAGGGGGGGTGCATCCTCAGAAACCCGCTGGCGTGGCCGCAATGCTGCTAGCAATGCTTGCAAGCAAAGGGTGGTGTGTGTGGGGTGTTTGGGGGGGGGGGGGGAAGGTGGAGGGGGGGGGGGGGTAAATGGCCTGTCCCTTGATGTCTGGCTCCTCAAATGTGACATGTGGCCTTCAGTTTGAGCCTGTAGGTACTTGTTGGCAGTGGCGCGCTGTGCTGAGCATTGCGTCATGGCCTCGCAAGGGGGGTTTTGATGCCCCGAAACAAGGGATTTTGAGTTTTTGGGGCGATGTGAGTTATGGTTGAAAACAGGCTGCTTATGCTGTGGGAATCACTGCCAGAGCCTCCTATGGTACCAAATCCATTGCTTAAGGCATGTTTGGTCCCCTGTACAGGCAGCGCTGCCTGTCGCTTGTCGCCAAGTGGTGTGACTTGAGGCGTATCTGAAGCATTGCAAGCTGCGGCCTGCAACCGCCACAAACAGCCAGCACCAACCCTGAGGGCTCTGAAAACCCCACAACCCTACTCCATGGCCCCTATGACACAAACATTGTAGGGGGGTGCATCCTCAGAAACCCGCTGGCGTGGCCGGCAATGCTGCAAGCAATGCATGCAAGCAAAGGGTGGTGTGTGTGTGTGGGGGGGGGGGGTGTTGGGGGGGGGGGGGGGGGGGGGAAGGTGGAGGGGGGGGGGGGTAAATGGCCTGTCCCTTGATGTCTGGCTCCTCAAATGTGACATGTGGCCTTCAGTTTGAGCCTGTAGGTACTTGTTGGCAGTGGCGCGCTGTGCTGAGCATTGCGTCATGGCCTCGCAAGGGGGGTTTTGATGCCCCGAAACAAGGGATTTTGAGTTTTTGGGGCGATGTGAGTTATGGTTGAAAACAGGCTGCTTATGCTGTGGGAATCACTGCCAGAGCCTCCTATGGTACCAAATCCATTGCTTAAGGCATGTTTGGTCCCCTGTACAGGCAGCGCTGCCTGTCGCTTGTCGCCAAGTGGTGTGACTTGAGGCGTATCTGAAGCATTGCAAGCTGCGGCCTGCAACCGCCACAAACAGCCAGCACCAACCCTGAGGGCTCTGAAAACCCCACAACCCTACTCCATGGCCCCTATGACACAAACATTGTAGGGGGGTGCATCCTCAGAAACCCGCTGGCGTGGCCGGCAATGCTGCAAGCAATGCATGCAAGCAAAGGGTGGTGTGTGTGTGTGGGGGGGGGGGGTGTTGGGGGGGGGGGGGGGGGAAGGTGGAGGGGGGGGGGGGGGTAAATGGCCTGTCCCTTGATGTCTGGCTCCTCAAATGTGACATGTGGCCTTCAGTTTGAGCCTGTAGGTACTTGTTGGCAGTGGCGCGCTGTGCTGAGCATTGCGTCATGGCCTCGCAAGGGGGGTTTTGATGCCCCGAAACAAGGGATTTTGAGTTTTTGGGGCGATGTGAGTTATGGTTGAAAACAGGCTGCTTATGCTGTGGGAATCACTGCCAGAGCCTCCTATGGTACCAAATCCATTGCTTAAGGCATGTTTGGTCCCCTGTACAGGCAGCGCTGCCTGTCGCTTGTCGCCAAGTGGTGTGACTTGAGGCGTATCTGAAGCATTGCAAGCTGCGGCCTGCAACCGCCACAAACAGCCAGCACCAACCCTGAGGGCTCTGAAAACCCCACAACCCTACTCCATGGCCCCTATGACACAAACATTGTAGGGGGGTGCATCCTCAGAAACCCGCTGGCGTGGCCGGCAATGCTGCAAGCAATGCATGCAAGCAAAGGGTGGTGTGTGTGTGTGGGGGGGGGGGGGGGTGTTGGGGGGGGGGGGGGGGAAGGTGGAGGGGGGGGGGGGTAAATGGCCTGTCCCTTGATGTCTGGCTCCTCAAATGTGACATGTGGCCTTCAGTTTGAGCCTGTAGGTACTTGTTGGCAGTGGCGCGCTGTGCTGAGCATTGCGTCATGGCCTCGCAAGGGGGGTTTTGATGCCCCGAAACAAGGGATTTTGAGTTTTTGGGGCGATGTGAGTTATGGTTGAAAACAGGCTGCTTATGCTGTGGGAATCACTGCCAGAGCCTCCTATGGTACCAAATCCATTGCTTAAGGCATGTTTGGTCCCTGTACAGGCAGCGCTGCCTGTCGCTTGTCGCCAAGTGGTGTGACTTGAGGCGTATCTGAAGCATTGCAAGCTGCGGCCTGCAACCGCCACAAACAGCCAGCACCAACCCTGAGGGCTCTGAAAACCCCACAACCCTACTCCATGGCCCCTATGACACAAACATTGTAGGGGGGTGCATCCTCAGAAACCCGCTGGCGTGGCCGCAATGCTGCTAGCAATGCATGCAAGCAAAAGGTGGTGTGTGTGGGGTGTTTGGGGGGGGGGGGGGGAGGTGGAGGGGGGGGGGGGTAAATGGCCTGTCCCTTGATGTCTGGCTCCTCAAATGTGACATGTGGCCTTCAGTTTGAGCCTGTAGGTACTTGTTGGCAGTGGCGCGCTGTGCTGAGCATTGCGTCATGGCCTCGCAAGGGGGGTTTTGATGCCCCGAAACAAGGGATTTTGAGTTTTTGGGGCGATGTGAGTTATGGTTGAAAACAGGCTGCTTATGCTGTGGGAATCACTGCCAGAGCCTCCTATGGTACCAAATCCATTGCTTAAGGCATGTTTGGTCCCCTGTACAGGCAGCGCTGCCTGTCGCTTGTCGCCAAGTGGTGTGACTTGAGGCGTATCTGAAGCATTGCAAGCTGCGGCCTGCAACCGCCACAAACAGCCAGCACCAACCCTGAGGGCTCTGAAAACCCCACAACCCTACTCCATGCCCCTATGACACAAACATTGTAGGGGGGTGCATCCTCAGAAAACCGCTGGCGTGGCCGCAATGCTGCTAGCAATGCTTGCAAGCAAAGGGTGGTGTGTGTGTGTGGGGTGTTGGGGGGGGGGTGTGGAGGGGGGGGGGGTAAATGGCCTGTCCCTTGATGTCTGGCTCCTCAAATGTGACATGTGGCCTTCAGTCTGAGCCTGTAGGTACTTGTTGGCAGTGGCGCGCTGTGCTGAACACTTTCAAACAGTCAACATGCCACTGCTACCAACCAATCGTATGAAACTCATCAGCACCAGAGGGGCTTACTTGACAGAGACCTGCTTGGCAGCTGCAAACAATGACTAGGCGCTGAGACAGATAAACAATGCTGGATTTGGTCAAAAGCTGTTGTGTGCTGAACATCTACCTGTTGGACTGTAGGAGGCTGTAGAAAGCTGGGTTCAAATCAAATCAAATCAAAGTTACACCTGTAGCTATGAAACTCAAGAGCTCATGCCAGCCATTCACTAATATCACAGGGTTTCCTGTGCTTGCTTTGAACAAGTTGCCCAGTCAGCGTGACTTGCCCTTGGCATGTGCAAGTCACCCGCAACCCGGCGATTGACTCAACTGACTTGCCCTCTTCACTGAGTGTGCCACAAGACTCATGAGCCCCTCCTTGCACATGCTGAGACTCCAACAACGTTGCTGCCACCCTTGCCCATGCACCAGGGTGGTACACGGTGGCACCCCCCGCGCTACACAACTTGAATTGAATCAGTGTGCTACCATAGTGCAGCACTACAATGATGATACTCTGCTAAAATGCAGCAGCAGCAGCACCAAGCTGCACTGCTCAATGACAACCCCGTAATCACCTCCCTGCACAGGTCAAACAACCAAATCTTCTGCCGCGCATGCGGCCCAACAAGCTTGCTGACTGGGGTGCAGGCAGCACCACACCTGCTGCCTACCACAAAGTGCGCGGCATAGACAGCGCGGGATGCATGCTGCCTTGCGGCAGCACTGCACACCCAACAGTACAGCAGACGATGCAGCAGCAAGCTGCGCTCAACCCTGCCGGCGCTCATCCCTGATGGCCTGCTGTGTTGCCCGTGCTGCCGTCAGCTGCCGACGCACTGCATGCAGGCCAGACCGAGTCAACGCCAACAATCCCTCATGTAGAGCCTGGTCCCCAGCCTGTGCAGGCTGCACCCAGCTTGTATACACACCGCTGCCACTGTCCCTAAGCTGCGCTTCTTGCTGCTCATAATACATCACCAGGCTGTCTGCATCACCCTTGATCTTGATCTTGTGCTCTTGTGCTCGCAGCAGGCTATTGTATGCCGCCCAGTACTTCAGCTTGTCCTTGAACAGCCGCACACCTGCAACAGTACAGCACCAAAGTACTACTCAACGGTTGACGGGCGCATGGCCAAGGCCTGCACTCAGCTTCATTGAAACCTGCATCATCCCAGCATGCGTACCTTAGCCAAGGGGTTCTGACTGATAACGGTAGTTAGTTAGGTCTTGGTTTAGTGGCTTATTTTCAGTGAGGTATATAGATTTCAGCATAGCTCTATGCCTGTGCCTGAGCGCTTTCACCACCACACTAGCCTTGAGATCTCACCAACCGTTGACACAGCCCCTCAAGCATCATGTTGTGTCACAACCTGCTCACCTGTTGCATCCTCAGGAATGCCCCTGAAGGCCCAAGGGAAATCTCCAGCCACCACTTGCTCGGCCGTGATGTCATCTGGCCTGTTGTTGCTGCCCTGTGCCCTGATGCAGTTGTACTTGTCAACCAGCTGCTTGATGCGCGCTTTGTGGTCGCCCATACGGTCCTGCACCGCCTTGCGCTCTTTGGGGGTCAGCAGTGCTGACCCCTTGTCAGGTTGACCTGCAGCACAACAAGGCTACCGAGTGATGCCGGCTTACAGAGCAGAGCTGCAACAACCCAGAGACTGCACAGAGGAAAGGAACTGACTAGTTCAGTTCTGCTCTGTCATGTTAATATAGCTAGCATGCAAAACTGACATATGTTGGCACGGGTTACATGATGTTGTCCCCCCCCCCTGCCCCCCAGTCGCATAGTCTCACCTTTGAGCTTGTACCTCTGCTTCTCCACCATCAGGTACGTAGCCTCCATAGCATCCTCGTAGTCACAGCACTGGTACTCTGCCAGCTCCTGCAACCACTGCTGCACCCCCACACCACCGCTGCCTGTGGCCGCCCAGAGGTGTAGCTTGTTGTGCATTGCAGCAACCTGCTGCGCAAATGTCAACACCTGGATGCTGTTTCACTGCTGAGCCAACCCGCTGCAAACCGCCCACCTGCCGCTGCAGTGACTGGATGTCCAGCAAAAGATCAGCTGCCAGTTGAGCCATGGAAGGCAAGGGCTGCTGCTGCGCTGCTGCTGCTGCTGACCTTGTTGCCCCTGCCCAGCTGGCTGTGTGGAGGGGCCTGGTTGTGCGCTGCTGCCATGCACTGCACCCCAGCTGGCGCAGGGCTCCAAGCGCTGCCTGAGATTCTGCAGACTGCAAACAGCACACGCGCGCGGCGCAAGCACGCACAACAAATGACAGCGATATGGTCGACTCTGTTCATGGGCAAGCAAATCACTCACCAGGCAGTCCTCAACCTCAGGCACAGCATGCCTGGCCGAACAGGACCCGCCCTGATACATACTGTCACAGTTGACCAGCAATCCAGGACACTACTGCGGCACAGCTTGGGCTTTGCAGTGTCGTCTACGAGTGATTGCATCTTGATGACCTGCTGATTGTCATAGCAACACTCCCATGTCATACACCCAGCAAAGACTGTCAGGCTGAGGCTGGCGGTTGTAACCAACATGCACATGTCGGTGCATCCAGGTGACCCACCTGCGTTCGAGCTTGGCAGCTTTGCTCAGCTTGCTGACCAGCTGCTGCACCTGAAACATCATGTCATCATCGGACAACACCAGGTCAGCGCCGTTGAAGCACGCCAGCACATCAGCCAGAGTCCTGGTTCCTGCACGCCTTGATCAGCTGGACATACTGCGCGCAGGAGACAACTTCTGGTTGGCACGACGTGCGAATCTCTGCAGGCAGGGCAAAGCACATGACATCAATACACACCGCTTAGTGCCACCGTTTGCACTCACCAACACACAGACATGAGTGTCGCTGCGGCGGCACCGGTGACCTTTGCTTGCTGTTGTAGTAAGATTACAGCGGCTGAATGCTGCCGTGTCTGTCAACAAAAACAAAGTGGATAGGGCACCGGTGACCTTTGGCTTCTGGTGCAGTGTGATGATCACCAAGCGCACGCATGGCAGCCCGGCGTGTCATGCAGGTGGCTATTATTCAAACTTGCAGCGCAGCACGGTGGATGTATTTTGGCATTGTAAGACCATGCACACCTTGAGCTGCTGCACAACAGGCTGCACCGATGGCCTCAATGA